>JBBPDB010000036.1:3903069-3927594 GCA_037974465.1 Brachypetersius altus | reverse complement strand
AGAAAAGGCGCTGGTGGGTCGTTGGCGTGGTTGTGTGTCTCCACCTGTTGGTCTCAGGCCTGGTAAGCAGCCATACAGTGAGGATTAATCCCTGAGTTCTGTGGTTTTTCCCATCTTCTTGCTGAAACATGCTTTTTGGTAAATTAAAATGTCACTCCACCAGATTAAAAGCAATGGCTTGGTCAAAAATCCAATTTACACTGTTACTATTTATCAAATATCAGCCAAGACGAAAGCTCAGGTAACTTATCACCCCCACACAAGTTGTTCAGTTATGTAAGATAATCTTGCCAATGTCGTTATTGACATTGAATGACTTTAAATGAAGTGGACAAAAGGTAAATAACAAAGCTAAATGCAGTAGTAGCAAAAATTCTAGTTTATTTGACCTGTAAGATGCATCGCAGGATAGCTTGGTGGCCACAGGAGGGAAACCCTGCTCAACTTTCATGCGTCCAGCTTAGGTTACTGGGCTTAGCTCAGGCAACAGTATCGGATTACCCACACAATTTCAAAAGACTATTTTAAATCATCTATATTTTATTCACCTATAAACCTATACATGGAGCTAAAAACGCAATCAAGCAGCAGTTTCCTCTCCAGTTTATATTTGAGTAAGACATTCTAATGATCAGGTGGAAATCAGTAGGATGAAACAATATTTTTCATTCAGCTTTTCTTTCTTCAAGACAAATGGGAACCTTGCTCAAGATGGTTAAAAAAGGCTTATAAAAAGCACTTTCAGTTATCTTGATATAATAAAAAAAAAAATAGAAAAGGTGTTTTAAATGTATTAAACCATAAGTTTATTCTGAGACCGTATGTTTGTTCTTACACTGTTCACCATTAGTGGGGGAAAATTTTTAGAACAGAATTACATCACAATTATTTGCACTGCAAGACATTTGAAAGCAGGAAATATAAAGTGTGGACTCATTAAGTTTTCCCTGTTTAAGACATTTTTAACAAGTCATCAGTGACGTATGACTGTTTCCTGTTTCACTGACGTATAAAAATGAGGTAACGCAGGGCCCAAATCCCTTATTCATCCTTCACAATGGGGATTTAAGTGCATTCCATTGCAATATGGCTGACTTGCACAAATAAGGGAAGGGCATCGAAAACTGCCTCTTGATTTAAAATGCCCATATCAATCATTAAAAAAGTTTAATGATTGAAACTTTAATGATCAGAACTATCAGGAACCAGCCTGTAAGATGATACAAGGCTCCTTTGTCAGCAGTAACAGTGAGGAGGAGGGTCAGGAACTGAAATAAAAACCCTGAAGAATTGCAGTTTGGAAGCATCTCGGGGTCAACATGTCCCTTCAGTGCCTGCAAACTGTTAGGAAGGTAACAAAAGCACTAGGAGTTTGCTAAATGTTAGTACAACTTTAAATGGAACAGGGTGCTGTTGTCAGACATAATAAAAAAGTGAGCTTTTTGGCTCTAAATGCTCAAGGTGGGTTTGGTGTAGAAATACTTTAGAGCAGTGGCCTCCAACCCCTGGCCCGGTACCGGTCCGCAGGCTGCATAAAAAAAAAACCAAAACTGTGGCTGTTACCCATGTTATGTTGTTGGCTCCTTATGAAAATGCTGTTAATAAAGCTGCGAGTACACACTAGATTTACATTTATTATTATACAGTATTTTAAAGATACCCCATTATTCTATTTTTAAAATATCCCCATTTTTATGCGTATCATTTATTTGTATAAATACATATACGTATATTTATCTGCCACTCCTTAAAGGCTGGGCCGTGAAAATAGTTTCTGATATTAAACCGGTCCGTGACAAAATAAAGGTTTTGGGGACCACTGCTTTAGAGGAAAGCACCTTATACCAAGCATTAAATATGGCAGAGGATCTGTGATGCACAGGTCCAATTATTACATACTGTTTCATCTAAGACAGTTTAATAGAAGAATTTGTCGTTTTTTTGTCAGGCAGATTGCTATATTGTCTTTTCAGATTTGTTGTGAAGGTACTCCGTTCCATTTACATTTACGTCATCTAGCAGAAGCTTTTATCCAAAGCGACTTCCATTCCCTAACTACAGGGGGTAGTCTCCTTGGAGCAACTTGGGGTTAAGGGTCTTGTTCAGGAACCCAGTAGTGGTGCTGAAGGTAGGATTCAAACCCATGACCTCTTGGTCCAGAGGCAAGTATCCTACCTACTAGGTCACCACCTCTCCATGTGTTCCTAGTTATTAATTTATTTTAAAAATAGTTTTACTTGGCAAATTATGAGAACCTTACGTTCCTGTGCATATTTTCCATTCCTCAAGCAGTCAGGGTGACCTGACATCCCTTCTCACTTGTTCCTTTCAAATGTCTGGTCTGTACATTGGGAGTAAGTGATGAAGAGAGAATGTTACAGAGAAGCACTCCCCTCTGTTTTAAGGAATGTAAATACATGTTGTTGATGGTTGAGAAGGGTATGTGATCTGTTGATAAGGAAGACATCACAGGGAGGGAGTTCTCTGACCTGTCCGAGATACATAGAGAGTTTAGAGGCGCCTGCTAATCTGATGTTTGTCTCACATTTTGCCACAGTGGCCCAAAGCAGGAACAGAAAGCAGAGTTTGGGTATAGGAATGAGTGTTTTAAATTAATTTATTTATTTTTCCTGTTGATCAGTTTTTAAATGTTCTTTATGTACAGTTTCGTCATCTTTTCTAAAGATAAACTAAATTGATCTTTACATTCTCTATCCAGATAAATCCAGAACTAATCAGTGATATGGATTTTACTGCACATAGAAATAACATGATCTCTCACTCTGTAATCTTTTCTCCTGTACCTAACTATAAGCTTTAGTTCTGCTTTATCTGAATAGAGTATTTAATCAGTATTTAATCAGTAATTTAACTGCAAATAGAAATAACATGATCATTTGCTCCCTCTCTCTTTCTGTCTCTCTTGTCTCTCTTGTCTCTCTTTCTCGCTATCTCTCTGTCTCTGTCTCTGTCTGTCTCTCTCTCTGTCTCTGTCTCTCTGTCTGTCTCTCTCTGACTCACAGTCTCTGTTGAACCCCCTGTATGAGGGCAGTCTGCCTCCTGTGTATGTCATCACTGTGCTGATGGCTGTATGGGCATTCTTCTCCTCAGGAGGCTCCGTGCACAACGTGTCACTACTATTTACCCGTAAGACCCTCCCATTTTTGCCCAATTTTACTACTCTTTAAAATGCAGTGTAGTTTGTGTGCAGATATAAAGCTGATTGAATTGTGATAATTCTGAGAAACCCAGAAGACTGGATGACATTTTCTCCTGGTGCTACAAATGCTATAAGAAAGTGTGAATATTCATGATTAAAATACTTTAAAAGAATATTGTAGATATTGTACTCAAATTATACCCTTATTAACAGTTGTTATTCTTATATGCTATAAAAGTATTATTATTACATGGCCCTTATTATGGTTATAGTATGTTTTGTGTTGTTGAGCTCTTTAAAGAAACATTTTTACGGTCCTGATAGATAAATTGTCACTGATACAGCTAGCCAGCATGCTTATTTATTTTTGGGAACTGGGAATGCTGTTTAGCAATCCAATAGACTTGGAAACCTATTTGCACCAGGAGTTAGTCAATAAGGGAGTGTCGCAAATTAACCATAGAATCTGGTGTACAGACCTTGCAGCTGTGTTATTTAAATGTTAAAGATGTAATTATCAGGAAAATTTAACTAATAATATTGTCTATCCTAAAACTGCTTCTACTGATTTCCTGATACCATAACTAACAGACCATATTGACCTTGAGACATTCCGCTTCCACCAGTATGTTTATATTTACTATTCAAGGTTTTGAATTAAGTCATGTCAGCTAATGGTGTAATGTACCATGAGTTTGGTCCACCCCTGCAGCAGTAGTAAGAGTTTTGTATTACACTGGCCAGGATGTACGCTATGGGAACAAATGACTTCTGTGTTGATTACACTAAATCACTGTACCTGTACCTCTGTTTGCACTTGGCTGCAGGTAAAAGAAGTGAGGTGGAGACCTCATAAGTATTGACCTCTCAGTCAGAGTGAGACCCAGGCAGTCCATTGAAAGGCTGCGTTTGCTGCTCGCAGCGTCTGAAGCAACGAGTGGAAGAACAGACACAGCAGCCGTCTCTGCAGAAGATAGCCTGGAGTTCACCTTGGGCCCCCGACAACATGACTGCCCTCACTCCAGCTTAACAGGTTCTAGGACTCTCACATAATGCTCATTGTAAAATGCTGTACATAGCTTCTATTACGTTACATACAATTTGTGTTTTTTGTTTTGGGCTTTTTTTGGGGGTTTCATTTGTTTTGCATTAAGTTCCAATTTTCTTCATAATTGCTTTGCTTCTGCTCCTCAGCCATTTCAAAGTATTATTTTATATTGAAGAGTGTTCTTTTGCTAAATTGTACTGAAATATTCTTTATTGGAAATGTATATAATAATCTAAAGCCTTAGTATGGCACTTGATAGGAAAGGATGAGGTGGCCTGGGGTCAGACTATTCTTGCTTTACAATCCCATTCAAACTTTATTCATGATAAAGATAGACCTTGATTTATAATAAAGGTGGGACTGAGCAAGAATATCTTTTGTTAGGTTTGAGGCCAACTAGTGTGAGCTGGCAATTGATTGGCCAGTTGTTAATAAAACAAGACCGAGGTTGGAGTAAAACGACTGGACCAATTCCGTCCGACCCCAGGCAAGTGCCGAGACACTTCAGCTGCTAAATCGTCCCCATAGTAAAATAAAACGCACCCATCACAGTGGATAAGCGGTCCACCAAGTACCGTTTCACACATTAATGGCTAAAAATGCAAAGAGTCTTTTGAACAGAGGCCCCTATGCTTTTTCTCATCATACACCACATGGGCAGACATTCTGTTGAATCATACTGTGGGACAAATGTGTTGTGAATGTTCAACATTTATTCTGTCTTTAGAGACAGTCCACTGGCAAAGGTGTTGAGTCATCTACTGTGTGTATATATGTATTATGCAGAATTTTCATTTTTAAAATTCTTTTCTCACTCCATCCCCCTTTCAGAGGCGTTTTATGCCGAGCTTAGTGGCAGTGGCTTTCTGTGTATATTGCCACTCTCACATTAAAACTTTGTAACTTTTTGTTTTTTTAATTGCCAACTGTCCCTTACATTATGTGAACATTTCATGATGAATTGTTCAGCATTGCAATTTCTGCTGGTGTGTTCCTCATGAAGATCAACTTGTTGCTTTAACTTTCATTCAAGGTGAAGGTTTGAATCCTGCTCCTTACAGTGGATGTTTCAGATATATAGGTTTTTTCTTATGACAGCGGCAATATCAGTTTTGTTTATTTGGCTCACATGCGGTTCATGTTCATTTCTGTGTGAATAATCGGTCAGATTACGGCTCCGCCCGGATGTAGCAGCTACCTGCATCTGCGGCCATCTCTACACCTGACTGTTGAGGGCTCCATTTTCAAGATCAAACGGTTTTTTATTCACTTTTATCTTGCGTAATTTGGGCGCAAACATTCTTGTACTCAACAAGCAATACGTCGATATCACAGCTCTTTCTAGTGATGTCTGTTCTACTGCTTTGAACACTGGTGCTGGCCTGTATCATTTCAGGAGTGAAATTCTTTGGTTGTGTTTTCATTACCATGAAAGCTTAGTCATGTGTGGGACAGCGCTTTTTATGCAATCGTGTGGTTATTTGACCAACATGATGCTGTTCTACTCTCTTTGTGGTCTTATTTGTTCAAACTGTTTGACTTTCCACTGATTTGAGTTGCCATGCAGCAAACCTTGCGCTGCTGCCCAGCTTCAGTTTCTCATGCATATGTCCAGAATTCAGTATGCAGAGGTGGGTGAAGTAGCCCACACCAGACCCCCAATATTGTTAATTTATTGAAATAAGAACTTGGGTAATCCTGTGTATATTTTCCAAAAACAGAATTTGTTTAGCAGTACAGAAGTACCACTCTAGAGGAGCAGCTTAGTAGATCTAGCATCAGTTAACATGGAAAATTAAGTTTTAAGTCACATGTGCTTCATTTTGATATATTCTAGACGTAAAATAAAATGATAAACCTTAAGTCAGAAGTTTGACCACTCACAAAATCTAAACCGCATCACTCAAAGTACAATCAAACTCAAGAGCAATTCAGAACAGAATGTGACTAAAAAGATACTCCTTTCCAGTATAACTGTAATTTGAAAATTCTCAGGAAGGTGTGAATCAGTAACTTTGCATTTGACTGCATCTAACTAACTAAATAGAACTAGATGCTACCCCACCTCTGCCACTATGTTGTGATTATACTCCACATCTGTCTGTTAACAGGAAATGTCTTTCATTGCACATTTATTAAGGTACTTCATGAGTCTGACATGAGCGATTGTACCTGTCTTGTTTTGGCACAGCCTTGTACAGCATCATATGACCATACAGCCTTTGTCTCAGGACACACTGTGTGATGAATAATGAACAACCCCATGTTCAAGACTTGCCCAAGGCAGCTCCCTTTAGAGGCATGGCTGAACTTGACTTTGTTATAGCTTAAACTGGAACATATCTTCACCATGAACAGTGCACTGCCCTTAATAAACAGCCACATTCAGTATGCACCACGTTCTGGAGAAGAACATGTTTATTTAATTCCCTGTGTATCATCTTGCTACAATAGACATGTTTGTACATTTTTTTTCCCCATCTCCTGCTGTTTCATGTGTGGCTGCCTAATGGACCATCTCCTACCCAGCACGCCCTCCTCCATACTCCATACTGCGTCAAGCGTCATTATAACCGGTGCTCACCTGGATTTCATATACAGTACATATACAATACAATGACTATGTAACATTTTGATGCTGCTTAATAACAGTTTAAATAACATAATGTGCCAAACAGGGAACCATGTCATGACACTCCAAGTCACTTTTACAATTTGGTTTATAATAAAAGGTGCCCTGTGCTGATGATTTAAAAATGCTGCAGTTTGACTCAGATTTTTTTTGGCTCATGGGTGGTGTTCAGTATAGGGTCGGTTTTATTTTTCTAGGTTTACAGTGAAATCACCTCTAGGTTGTTCTAGGTTGTTACAGCTACATAACACATTGCATAACTTACCTGAAGGGTGGAATTCACACACAAAAAGAGGATTGGTGTCCCAAAGTTTTCAGTACAGTGTACCAAGAGCAGTAATGGCATCAGTAAAACCCACAAAGCACATAGCATGTTAATGCGATATATCCATCCACAGCTAACAATCTTTGTAAAAAATGTAGAAATTTAATTTCTCAGGTTTCATCTATTATAGGTGCAAGTATTGAACTGAACTGAACAGCTTTGTCTTTAGTTTTTAAAAACTGCTGACACTATTTCTCCTAATTTCCAAATAAAAAGTTATTTAACGCATCATTTTAAAGGAAAAGACAATGCATCAAAATAACTTGAAAAATTCAAAGAAACAAATCTTTTGTTCACTCTCAAACAAAATGGCATTAATTCCCTTTGACGTACATCTAGTAGTGTTTTGCCATCCAACTGGTCCCATTGCGAAATCAGAGTGTGGATTACAGCAGTGTTTTTATACTTCTCATTAATTAACATTTGTTTTAGGCGATCAGTACCTCATAAAGCAGAATGAGGTGTGCTTGTGTAAACCCCCTCTATTGTGTTCATCAACGGCGGATGAATAACTAGAGGATGACTAACACACTTTGCGTCAGCAAATTAGTTATTTTCTTTACCTTTAACTCTACAAGGGGAACCAACAAGATAGGCGTGTCTAATACAGTGGACAGTAAGTGAACAGTGTTGAAAATTCTAGCAGCACTGCAGTGTGTGATCCACTCTGTGCTGTACACACACCATAATGGTGTCCCTGTTAGTGCTGAGAATGGTCAACCACCCCAGTCATGATCCTGTGGAGGTCCTGACCTATGATGAACAGTGTAAAGGGTGGCTATCAAATTCAGAGAAATGGACAAAATAAGGGTTAGATGCTGGTGGTGGCGGGCTAGTGGATTGGATGCTTGCCTCTGGACCAAGAGATCATGGGTTGAATACTACCTTCATCACTGAAGGTTCCTGAGCAAGACCCGTAACCCCAAGTTGCTCCAGGGAGACTGTCCCCTGTAGTTAGGGAATAGAAGTCGCTTTGGATAAAAACATCTGCTCAGTGTCATAAATGTAAATGTTATGCTCTAAGAACGGATGTGATATGAATGGTGGAAACATGGCTGGTCATCACCTTTTCCATTAAGCTGCACCGGGCTATCTTTGCGTAACGACTTTCGTGCGTTACAGGTTTAACTGAAATGAGTTGCATCCTGACATAATTTGTATATGACTCAAAAAACACACACACACACACACACACACACCTGATCATATTTCACTCCCCTGACTCTACACCTGACTCAGCAAGAAGTGTTCCAGTTAGCATTTCTGCACATGTGATGCTCACACTTCATTTAAATCATTCTGACTATTGACACTCAAATTACTTGTATGTCAAAAGAATTTCACCTATTGAAATGTAATAAAAAATGATATTTTTGTTTTTAAATAAGAAAAATGTGATTTTATACAACAAATATTGTATAAAAACACAATACAATAGGATGTATTCCAATAAACTGTTTTTATTAAGTATAATGTACAGCATTTGCTGATGAAAAGAATGTGTGTGTGTGTGTGTGTGTGTGTGTGTGTGTGTGTGTAGGAGAGAGAAACAGTTCTGTTTGTGTGTGGGAAGAACAATTCTGGATCAGATCTGATTCAGCAGTCTGATGACCTGCAGTAAAGACCCAAAAGCTATGGAACCTTTTTCCAAATAGCAAGAAGGACAAGAGTGTGAGGGAGGCTGTGTGTGGTATCATCCACAATGCCACCAGCGGTGTGAAGTGTAAATGTCAAAAGAAAAAAGATTAGCTTCCAGGCTTTGTTGATATTTAATTGAATCCTTTCTTCCCCATCCTCATAATATTGGCAGCAAGACCACATTCAAAGGGGCACCCGGCCCATAAAATTTCATGTTCAGCTTTCAACAACAAAATAATTCATTTGCCTTAGACTGCATTCATTTAGATTGATGATATCAAAAAAAGAGTGGGTGTTTTTCTACTCTAAACAGGAGCAAAATTATTTGCATATACAGACATGCCATTTCTGCCATCAAACAGGTCCAGAAAGTTAATTTATCTTGATGCATCAATGAATCATCAAATAAATCTGTACATTTTTACCCTTACCTGTAGTTGCTTCGGCGGGAATCAACTATAATAATAATGAGCTAAGCATGGGAAGCTAGTAGAGCAGATACTGCAGCTCATTTCATATGCAGAAAAATTTAATGGGTAATGCCCTCTGTAAAGGTAAAAAATAACGTGCTGTTGTGACGACACATGACACGTGACATCATCAACACAGTGGATGTAGCACGTCTGAATTCCATTCATACTACCCTCATTCATACTGTATAGAACATACTGTTTTAACGGTAGAGCAGTACGTTCTAATTCAAATGTAGTACCTACTCAAGTAGTATGCGATTTCGGATGCAACCATTGCTTCTTGCGGTCATAAGACCAGTCACTGTACTGAGAATGTATTTCCTCAGTTTGGGCAAGAACAGAGGTTTTAAAATAAATCCTGAAGACTTGGAAACCTGGGACTTGAGGATTTCTGTCCTCTACAAGCACAACATTTATCTCCCCAGTCATTTGTACTTGAGCTTCCTTGGTTCCAAACGCTGACCTGAGCAATGGCAGATCCTGCTTTAATTTCCTTCTTTGCTCAGAGGAGACTGCCAGATCAGATCAGAGGAAAGTAAACTTTGCCCCAATTGTCTGTTATCTGAGTTCATCTGTACTCGTAGTGTCATTGTAATGAAGAAAAAAACCTCAATTATCTGAACCACCATTTCTGACTACTCTCCCTCTAAACAAACAGCTAAAAACCGTACTGCCCTACATACTTTAGAGCCACTGCATTTGCAGGCAGTTTTCTGGTCAAACCTTAGTGTGTAGGGACTGGTATCTCTAGGAAACTCAAAATTAACAAGTGGTATTAGCTGTTGTGGAGTTCAACTCCTCAACAGCACTTAAGCACCAGATAAAGGGATTCAGAAGAAATTAAACGATTCTAAACTGTTTTCTCACTTTTTAAGAGCTGCAATACATATTAATGTGATGAAAGTTCTTAATTATAAATTGCATCAGATGGTAAAATTCTATAAACTGTTAGTAAAGTGGCCCATTATAGTCACACATGAACACACCACAGCACACAGTGTGAAGAATGTGAAATTCTTTCTCTGTGTTTAACCCATTCACCAAGTGAAGCAGGGGGCTGCCACCAACAAGGCACTCGGAGAAGTGTGTGTACGGTAGCTTGCTCAAGGGTACCTCAGTGGTGCCACAGATAGTCTTGGAATTGAAACCCATAACCTTCTGATTGCAGAAACAACTCCCTAACCACTAGGCTTCACATCAGGCCATATGAAAACGGAAAAGCTTTTTAACTACAGTATTCATACTCAGCCCAACTCTGTCCTGCATTATATACATATTCATCAAAATGCCCCTCAAGCCAGTCATGGTGAAAAAAAAACCAAACTACAAATCTCTGAGTCACTGGCCAAGAGTTGACCTCGACTGCCTGATGCATCAGGGTAAAAGAACTGACTGTCTTGAGGTTGACTTTCCACCACCAAGCTTGAATTTGAACTTTGTAAAGTTCCTGTTTAATCATGTATGTAGGTATAACTAAAACATTCAGCATGTTTATAAGAAACCATTTTATCCAAATTATATCACAGTGCTAGGGTTTGGTAGGTTAATGAGATTTTGCAGAATCTGTAGCCAGTTTGTGGCTGCAACATTGCAGGCATTAGTCAGATCCTGCATTTGCTTTCGTCTTTCAATCCAGACTCTTCTGAAGCGTCTTATTTTATGGTGTCTCTGGGTGAGTGAATTCATCCTACTCAGAGCTTGTAAAAAAAATCTGATTATTAATTTTTGTGGACTGATTCGGAGTCTCTATAAAGAGAAAAAAACTAAATTGAAATTTAAATTAAATTTAGCAAAAAAAAATCCACAATTTGCTTGTTTCCTGGTGAACTTATTTTCAGAGATTTGTCAAACCGAGTGATTTGACCCGTAGGATTCAAACTCTCGCATATGTGGAGGTTCTTTAAACTTTCTTTAAAATCTCCTCACACTCACACACACATTAGAAACACACTGATAAAACATTTGTATTGAGATGTTTTCAAAAAGCATTCCAACTGACTCTGATTTAGTGACATAGGTGTGCGCTATAGGCCAATAATGTGACCTGTAGAATGTACATGGTACCAGAGAAATACTTAGTTTTTTAAAAAACATTTTGTAAACATGGCACAAAGTAGGCAACATTCAATAGTATCATAAATAGAAGAGGGTTATGGCCATGCCAAATTCGAGTGATTTTCCACCACACATGACAACAAAACGACGATATTTACAGGAACTACTGTGGAAAAAGAATAATTTCTTAACTGTGTGGGAAAACACAGCAGTCATTAACCCTGGATTACAAAACTAAGACTTGATAAAGTTCTTCAGCATAAATATTTGACTTTTTCTGACAGTAGAGGAACATACTTCGGATCTATACCTCTTCTTTGGTCGCTGGTTTATAAATAACGTTTTGTCTGGAGTCTTTTTTAAATCTGTGAAAAGAACAAAGAGAAATATTTGTTAATAATGCTGCACCGATATGAGCTGCAGTTCCTTTACACAGGTTGATTACTCTAGAAGTTAGATTGTTAGTTCAAAGAGTATGATAATTGAAGAACAAATATGTTTTCCTGATAATGAAAAGATGAAGGTCATCAAAGCGTTCAAGCAAGCATTTAAACTTCATTTGATTTTATGGTCATAGTTTTAGTGATATAAATATAGTACTAAATATAATACTTTTGTTAAATATAAAATATAATTGTTAAATATAATACTATTTTACATTGCCATCATACGTTGGAACATTAACATTTTTATAGCAATAGTATACCATATACTTATACTGTTAAAATACCACTATTACTAATAAAAGGTGTCTTCTATATGTCCACACTATATGTCCACCTAGATCACCTATATGTTGGACATTCCTTTCAAAATTGCCTCTGTATTCTGTAGCATTAAAATTGTTCTTAAAAGCTGTAATCTGTTGTACTGTCAGTGTATCATCTATGTAGACTGAATGGTTACATTATTGATATTATACACCTCTTAGCAATGGCTTTGGCTGATTTTTGTAAATTACTGGGTTGTCTGTGTACTTTTCGCCATACAGCACAAAATACAGGGCTCTTTAGAGTGTCTGACACATCAACAAAAGCATTACATCTCAACCCCCTCAGCTTAAACACAACTGTTGTATCAAAACAAATTAAAATAAGCTTCTAGACTAAGCTTAGTTAAGCCTCTAATATTTCAATATGAGGCCTCTGCCAAAATTCATGATTTAAGCAGTGAAACATTTAATGTGACTGTGATGCAAAGTTTGGCAGCGTCTCAACAAATAGACCAATAAACCTAAATCAAAACTACCCCTCCCTATCAACAAAATCTCAACACCCCAGGCCAAACTAAAGTTTTGCAACAAATTAAGGCCCAAGCTAAGCTTCCAGTGTTTCAAGATGACACCTTTCCCAGAAGCCCTGATTTAAACAGTGAAACATTTAAGGAAAATGATGCAAAATTTGCCACAACTTAAGATATATTGCCTTGAATTGCATCAGTGTAAGACTTCAGCATAACACTGGAGTACTAGGTCAGGCTGACTCCCTAATGTGTTTTGCATACTGATGAAGTGCATATAATTATTTTACATAGTACTAATAATCTAGTTATTAATATCAGAATCAGATAAAACATAAATAACTTACTTTGAGGATTTTTTCCTCTGTTGATAAGCGTACATGGAGAAAGCTAGCAAAGTCACTGCAAATAAGGCTCCAAAGGCAATAGCTAGCAGGTCACCTGTGGATGAAATGTCTTCATTTAGAAACAGAAACAACATATTTAAATATTTAGCAAAGATATTTAATGTATAGTAATATAGAAATAGTAATAGCGTACCTCTGGATAGTCCTGCAGATAAAAAAGAGGAACAGAATGTTTAATCAGACAGAAAATATCATAGTATTAACAGCCTCCTTAGACTAAAATGGATCCGACAGAATGTAAAATAAGATTTTATCCAAAGTTTATTCAGTATACTCTTAACTGTGCATTCTGACAGTCTTGATCTTTGGACTAGCAGCTAAAAAGCCCTCACTGTTCTTACAGAAATAATAAAGGTGACATTTCTTCACTCTGCTCAGTGCTTTATCCATTTCAATACCGCGTGGCTGGAATTGCCTCTGGACTGGCTGGACTGTTAAAGTTATGACACATTGCCCTCTCTCTATCATGTGAACTTGGCGTGTTTCCTGTCTCTATTATTTATGTCGGTGTTTCCCAGTCCTGGTTCCATAAATCAAAATCCAATAGTAGTAATATTAGCAACAACAATAATAATTATTCAATATACTTGACGCACAAGACAGTGAATGCATAGATTTGTAGTAGTCATATTAATATACTTTATATTACATTATACATTCTTTGCAAATTAGTATACATTCCGCATTCAGATGCTTACCAGCTGCTGAGCTTGTTTCAGATTTTGGTAAAGGTTCTTTCTCAGGTGCGACATCAGAACTGTGAGCTGTAAAACACAGTTATTAACATTATATCGATGTACGTAAACAATTTATACTCCCTTAAAACGTTTTTGATACAGTCACTGTTGGTCTGCTTATGTTTGAAAGGAACACAAAGCCAGACTTTCTCAGAAAGGTCCCAAAACACGCGTCCATGTTCTGACTGAACACCGTGAACTACACTACAAAGGTGCTTGTTTGTTTACAGAGATAAGCAGTTTACTTTGTAATGAGAGGACACTGCTGAATGTTTGGTCAACATTTTTTTTACAGACTAAAAGAACTTTAAGTGCCAGTAATTGAAATTTGTTTGCATTATGAAAGATAACCGAGGGCTTTTAAAAGCTCCAGCCTGCAACATGAGATTGAGAAATAGGATTACCAAGTTGCGAGAGGATAATCACTCTGAGTGAAAAACAATTTCTTAATTATTTGTGGATTACTCTCAATTAGTTGGCATTGCTGAATAATTATGGTGATTATGGTTATGTACTCACTGGACAAAGCACTGAAGGAGGAAAAGACTTGTCTCCCGTGAAGAAGCTGAGGAGTTCTGAAGTTCTTGGATAGGAGCTGGTTTTGACCTGCTTTCAGGGTGTCCTCCAGAGCAGCCAACTGATGAAGAGAGTGCCAGTATTAGTTTTTGTAACACTATACCAGTTTTATTAAAATGTAATAGCAAAACGTTCTTTATGCAGTGCTGATCAGGGATTAACATTGACCAAAACTGGTGGAAAATGACTACCATGTACGCCAGAGGCCTGTATGAGGTGGACCATGACTAATAGAGCTAGGCCTTCAGTTTGTAACATACATTTGAAAACAAGCAAAAAATAAAGAATAGTGCTAGTCTCACTAAGGGATTTTAGTTAATGGCAATGAACATACTTTTTGTCATTTTGGATTAAAGACCGACATCTGGAGCTTTATATGAAGCTTATACCAGACATGTTAACCTTATTTTTCCTCGTAGGTAGCATTTCTAGAGTGGTTTGTTCAGTGGTTTGCTTCTACCTGTATTCACAGTCAGTGATGTAGTGGTCACATCAGCAGCTGATTTTTTAAAATATGCTTTAACTTTATTAGGTTTTCTATAAAGACTTCGACACCCCTGAGGGTTCCCCTAAAATCTATATACACTACAGAAGGGGCACCAACACTCATAAATAGGCACTACAGGTTGACAGAACCAACCTGTTTCCTTGATACTGTGATTGTTTCATTGAATATTGTCCAGTTGACAGTCTGGAAGCATGGTGGAGTAGTCAGGGACCCTTTGTATCTATAAAACTTCTCCAGACTATTTGGTAGAAGGTGACGGACATTAAAACCCGGGATCTCTGTGTTCGACTCTGAGAAGAGAACAACAGATTTACGATGTTATTTGGTCTCGGAAAGGAGCACAATCCAGACTTCTATCAAATACAGCATTCCTGAATGCCAAGTCACCTAGAATCCTAGGTAAACCTAGAATGATGTATGAATAGTGTTTCATGAGTATTTACCTTCTATGCTAACATCTGTTAGAGCAGACAAGATTTTCTCATAGTTTTCATTCTCATGAAGACCAATCTGTAATAGAACATTCACATATATTAGGTAGATATGGGCTATATATCTTTACGTGCATGTCAATCTGAATCAATAACAAAAAACTATTATTCACTTTTACCAAGTAAAGCAGGTTAGAAAGAGCTTACCCCAATAAAGCCTCCTAAAACAGCGAGTCCATCCGCTTTGCTTGCAGCCTCTGTCATGTTGGCATATTTTGAGTTATAATGGACCACGTGGATCTTAAAAGGAAAGAAATGAATAATCACAATATGGTTATTATTTTGTTGTATCTCACAAAACAAATTTAGTGCTATCAGCTTCAAGGTCAACACCAAGTGTAAACATGACGAGTGTAAATCAACAGGGATGCCAACAGAGATCCCTTTATTTATAAAGTGGAGCAACGTGTTCCAAGAGTGGACATTATAAACACAGCTATTAGAGATTCTCACCTCAGCAGGAAAGTGGATGTTATCTATGGTGTGTTCTGAGCCAGGAACCTCAATAGTCCCCCAGTGGAAGTGAAGCTGAGCAGCCAGGTAGACTTCATTGAATCCTTTCGTTATGCGCATGGTTTTGGGCAAAGTCAGCAGCACTATAAAAAGAAACAATGGCCATGAATATCCATTACCATGGCTGACACTTGTTACAGACTACTAGATTTACTAGATACTCGACTACTCAATTTTAAAATCACCCTTAAAAATAATGTAAGTGTAATTATAAAATTTAAATTAAAATAAGCGTAATTTAAATTTTTGTTTCTTGAGTGAAAATAAATAATGTAGGCCATTACATTGTATATGCAATATGTTGCTGTAGAAGCCTTCTTTGTAACCCCTTGGTCAAATTAAATTTTCTTGAGCCACATAGACAGTAAGAGAGTATGCCTAATACAAATCAGAATTAAATTTCATTTTTCATTATTAGGATATTAGTTCGTGGTGAGGCAATGGAAGCAGTCCTGCCCCCCTAACCCCCACCTCCTACAAGAACTCAAGCAACAAATACCTTTAATTATTCAGATAATTTTGAAGTGATGTTCCAGCTATAGCTTATTTATTTTTCAAATATGTTCTGCTTAGATATAACCGCTGGCCTTTTGTGAAGGACTTTCCTGATAAAATGTGTTGCTCAGGCCACAAATTGTGTGGTTTAAAAAACTTAGCTTCTGAAAACCAATGCCTCGTTTATTTGTGCCAAATTATTTTTCCTAAAAAAAAGTCAAAATAAGGTTTTTCTAGCTGAATACCTCTCATTTCTGACTAACTTAACAAACTGTACATTTAGGCATAGAAGGCTGGAGTTGAACCCGACTGGCTTACATGTGTGTCCGTTGTTTATCAGCGTTAGAGGTGAGCTGTCTGTTAGGTCATAACCTTCCAGTTCTATCATGGGCAAGCTGGGGTCATAGGTGGCCTTGCTGGTCTCAATGTCAATCGGAGACTGAGATTTTCCACTACAGTCTCGGAAAGCGGACAGCCATGCTTCTTGATCTGAGAGACAACATGGAAATAGTTGACAAATTGTTGATGTAATTGACCTTCTGGTGTCATGAAGTTAATTATAAAGCATCAGCATGAACTTCCACATTCACTTAAGTGTCAAGAGCCAAAAAGGTCAAGTTATTTAGTTATTTATGATATGAATAAGCTTATGCAAATTCAAGGTCAGCCCTTGCCTGACCCTAGGAGCAGCCATAACGAATGCTGATTAATTCTTATCTTGTTATTATGTAATAAGTTGTACTATACACCACAATGAAAGATTGCCATGCTTCTATCATTAGTTCCAAACTATCATCTTATCAAGACAGAAGAATGCTATCAAACATAATGCTATCTAATTTATTTAATGTCTAATGGAAAACTACGTTTGCAGCAAATCCTATCTCTGACTTTGAGCCTTAACGACAGTGTGTATTAACCAGAACAGATGTCAAGGGCTCCTTGTTCTGCAACCTTGAAGTATGGGTTAATATGTCAGCAGACTTCACTGAAGGACACAGGTTAGGTGATCATTCAGTCCTTGTAGAGACTGTAGCTGCAGTCTTAACTCTTGTCCATCAGAGAAACCCAATCCATTTGTCTAGAGCCACCAATCCATGAGAGGGAAAACAGTCCACATTCTGTTCCAGCTCATACCACTTGGCCAAGTATTTTGCAAAGTGGGATTTCTTAGTTGGCCAGGTAACTTAAAACCAAGCTCAAGCCTGTATAATAAGGGAAGAGCCAAGTGATCATTTTTTACTGGACGATCTTCCATTTGGGTTTAAGTTTTGTGCCTATGTAAGAAATCCTAGTTTTATGAACTCACTCAGGTTAGGGCCTGTGAATGAACCTGTAGCATAACATTTTACCGAACCTCTAATATTGCTTCTTATCTTGCACTCATGACCTGTGGGTGTGTACTTCAATGATTAGTCCACATAACTACAATCTGTTTTAAAGGTAGTACCAATTAAGCAAGCAGTTTTTAATTCATTTAAGTTCATTTACAGATGCTTGTAAGATCTTAATTGGGACAACTCTAGTCTTTTTTCATGACTGGACCTCAGAGGACTGGCTCGAAAATCTCTTTTCTTTAAGTATCTCTGTTGCAAGCTCCAATTACATTCAAACTGTCTAGGTGTGTGTTTTATATTTTGGTATGTGATGCATTATTACTCACCATGGTAGCCCCAGTGATTTTCATGAGAGGAACCTGTGAAGAAAGACAAAGTTTAAAGACTTAATTGGGTCTATAAGAATGACCATGTTCCAGAGTTCAAGATGTTATCTCTGAAAAGTACAATTACATTTTCTAATAATTCACCTTCAAAAGAGGTGACCATTTGATAATGTAGGTCATGTTGGCAAAGGAGTGTGGTTTTGTAAGCAGCATCTGAAAGCGAATCCAAAAAGCAGTTTTACATTTTTGTTTATGATTCAAAACCATAACCCGTACTCAATTAGAAGTACATGAGTAGGAGTAAAAAAAAAACACTAACAATATCCAGTGCCCATGTAAAACTGCAGTCAAATGTCTGAGGCTTATTTGGAGCTGTTGCTCTACGTTTCATGGCATTAACAACTTTTTCAAGTCGACTAGGAAGTCATCAAAGTTGTTTGATGACATCATCATGCATGCAGCGATGGAACACGGGTGTCCAACATTGAGCCATTTTTAATTCTCTGTAAAATTAACAGTCAACATGACAGGTCTCTGTGCTGTTTGCTTGTCTAGACTGAAGCATTTCCACACATATGATATGTGTCTGTGTTCTCCGCTGCATGTATCTCTTCTTGTTGGGGTCTTGTGTTTAGATTCCTCTCGCACTAACGTTACTGCCCTTTTTATTAAGGGACGATAATAATTGGTTAAACCAAGGAACGTGAGTCAGCATAAGCCAATCAGTGGCAGAGATTGTGTTGTGTACACAAGAGAGAGGAAAAAACATATATATATATATATATATGTCTGAAAAAACACTTCAAATTGTATTAAATTTAAGGATACCTTTATCCTGAAAAATTAGTGCAATAATCTGTTTGCAGAGCTTAAACAACTTGAAACAATGCCAGATAAGCTATTGAATATCGACTGAAATCAGAGCAGGCCTCAGTGCATATTCATGGGGTCAGGGGGTCCCAGGATTTTAGCATGAGGCAGGTACAGGTGCTCAGGGGGAACACATTCTCTGTTCTCTCACATCAGCACACTTGCACAATCCCTCCTTCATCTGACTGGGTGAATGCAGGCATTATGCTTCAGGAGCTAAGCCCCATGAGCAGCCTCCACTAGAAAAGGTTTTGGCAACTTTCTCATGACCACTGGGCCTCCAGGCAGCCACTTTACTCAAGACTCTGTGTCATTGTTAGCCTTCAGGGTCGATCCTTCTAAAGTTACAGAACCAGCCATTTAGCCTGATACTTAAGAATCAGAAGGGAGCAGGGGATGAACGTCGCACATGGCAAAAAAAAATCCTTTGCTCGGCATCTGGAGTCCGTCCGATGAGGCAAACTGGCCTGTAGTCTATAATTACAACCTTTCTGACGTGGATTAAAAATTTCAAAACGGTAAAATCCACCACACTCTTCCTGTACTAAGCTCTAAATCCCAACATTTAGGCTCTTATCAAATTGGATGGAAGCAAAATTGTGCTTTCTTATTTTTTTGTGAAGCCCACATTCAGTTCAGTTTTAACATTGTGACGCTTTTAACCTCTTGACCCTTTGCAGTTATTAGTCAGACTTATTATTCAGTAACTACTAAGAATTATTCAGTAACTGTTATGAAATTAATATGACCTTTGAGGTTTTAAAGGTTAAATACTGTAAAAGTGTGAAGGCTTTTGCGTTTCTTTGAAATGGTCTGCATAGGAACAACGGAAGGCTGGAAATATGCAGGCAGAAGAATCATCAGGGTCAGTATTTTCATTCAAAGCATGTCTAGCGGTGTGAAAGCTGCGTGTGTTCACTAGAAAGGAAGCAGAACTTCCTAATTAGGCTGTGGGACGTTCAAAGCCAATGGCTGTTTCATAGTGGTTTTAGGAACTAGAAACATTTCTGACTTTTCTTTCTAATCATTTTGAAATTGACAAAATGGTTAAACCCTCCACAAAGGCTAATGCTGATTGATCTCAGAGCATTGCAGCTTCACCAGTTTAACTGGTCTGGGTTTTCCAAGAACAACTGGTGGAGAGGTGGTGTAATGTGGTGCTTGTTCTAACAATGATCTTTGTGTTAAGATGTCTTTGGGAAACCCTGTTAGGCAAGATGTTGTTTGGGGTCATAGGCTAGTTTTCATTGAACAGATTACCTTACCATGAGCAAACACAAGGGAGTTGTCCCTTATTTGGTTGCACAATTCAGTTCAAGAAGGTCATCGTAGATTAGTCAGTGATTTGTTTTCCCATTTTAAACCAAACAATTGGGGTTAAAGGAGATGTTTGAATAGGGGACCTGAGCTCAAAATTGTAAGGGAAGTGATCATTGTACCCACTGGGATGTGGTTTGGTCATTTCTTTTGCTGAACTGGCACTGAATCAGTTCAAATGATGATCTGAAAAGAGAATTTCGAATGTATTCAGTTCCTTTACATTTTTTAGTCCAGTCTTTCAATCTTTCATTCTGTTGTGTTGGGTCAGTTTCCGAACTCGTGGTTTTGTTGTTTTGTCACTTTAGCGTTTAACATAAAAGCAAAAAATAAAATCTCAAGAAGATAAAAGAGGTTAATAAGCTTCAGTTCCTCTTGACTGATGCCAAATGTTCTTAATTAAGAAGTTCCTCTGAGGTTCATAAAGGAACTCAAAAGTTTCTATTTCTTTTAACGGCTACTTTAAACTCCTCCTCAAACTTTATTTATGTATTATTTCATTTGATTGAATTAACAGTATTTTTATTTGAGTAAGTGTTTAAGCAAAACTACACACTTGGTTAAATGTTTGCTTTGTAGATCTTTAATATTTTATTGGAGATTTAAGTGGCTACTTTCACGTGTGGCTGTCATTCATGCTTTCTCAGACTACGCTCCACTTTGCACGTACCGACACATCTGCAGTGGAAAAAACTCCCGGATACGTGAGTGTGGCCAGATTCTCAGATGCCAGTTCCAGAATTTTTTTTTAAAAAGCGCACAAAAAAGTTAAGGATGAGATCGCGAAAGAGGAAGGCTGGATCCGTCATAAAATGCTTCAGAACTGTGACTAAGCATTTATTAGCATGTATTACTGTTCAAATGAGTCAGTTTCCTCTAACACTGCATGATGATGTAGTTACACAGAGTAAGCCCTGA
Organism: Brachypetersius altus; assembly: GCA_037974465.1. Classification (NCBI taxonomy): domain Eukaryota; kingdom Metazoa; phylum Chordata; class Actinopteri; order Characiformes; family Alestidae; genus Brachypetersius; species Brachypetersius altus. The sequence continues at coordinate 3,906,529 of JBBPDB010000036.1, read as the reverse complement.
TTCAGTACTGTAATACAAGATGAACTATTACACCCCTACACAGATGCCTTTACAAGTTGCCTGAGCACCATTTCAGGATTTTATGGATTACACATAACAGAGAAATTTATATTCAGAGAAGCTGGGTGTGAGCCATTAGCAAATGCTAATCTAAAACCTTTCAGCCCACAGTGGCAATACAGTCATGATGATTTTTTGAGTCATATACAGCTTGATCTGTTTGCATGGTTTTGCAATCTTACACTCTTAGAGGTGAAGGCACTAGCAATTATTTGATTGGTGAGAAACTCTTACATTACATGGAGGTTTTTCAAACTTAAACAGGTCACTTGTAAAAACTTCTCTTTAAAGTGGAGTTTCTCAAAACGGTTCTCAGGGACCCCCGAACGGTCCATAATTTTGTTTTGTTTGCTTCATACATATTGAAGGCGACAAAGTGACCATTCTGTCATATGTGAGCACACCACAGCACACGGTGTGAACAACATGAACACTGCACCCGGGGAGCGGACAGTACCTTACGTAAGGGTACCTCAGAGGTGCTTAGCAGTCTTGGGAATCAATCCCACAACTTCCTGATCACAGGGCAGATACCCTAACCACTAGGCTACCAGCTGCCCCACTAGGCTACCACCTGCACTGGGTTGTGCTTTAGTTAAAATGTGAAAGATCTTAGTCCTTGAGGACCAGTTTGTGAAGTGTTGCACTGAAAGAATTTTTAGGGAACCAAAGACAATTCAAACAAGAAACAGTAGGCTCTTGTTAAATGTTTGAACCAGTTCTTAATGGATTAGTTCAGAGCAGAACTGGCAGTTATAAAGTAAACGTTTGTTTGTTTGTTAGGCAAAATTCAACAGAGGAAGAATTTTCCTTTTAAAAACACGCTCAAAAAGTGAAAGAAATCCTCGTTCTCTGCTTATTTGTGTCTCAATCTGGTGCAAGTAATTCTACAAAAGTGTGTGTGTGTGTGTGTGTGTGTGTGTGTGTGTGTGTAAAAGTAGTGCTTGTGGACAACATTGTGCAGAGGTTCTTTAAAACAATGGCCTGAACGGGAGGGTGAGCTTTTCCTTGTCCTTCCAGAATTCCACACTGATGTTCTAGAGTTTCACTCTCAACTAAAAAGTTGTCTCTGAAGTTGTTGCATCATAATGTGGAACTCTCTGTTCTCTAATGTTGTAACCACATTTTTGTGAAGGTTCTCCCCAGGGACCAATCAGAGCTCATCACAAACTGGCATCGTAATCTTTAAAAAGTCTTTTTAGTCTCACACATCTCATTTCAAAAACAGATCTTTTACAAACGATCCTTTGGAAGGTTATTTAGGAAACAAAAAAATGGTTCTTCTATGGCATCACACAAAAATCCCTTTTCTGGCATATTAATTTAACTAGTGTAGCTGAGATTTCAAACCAGGTTAAAAAATTATATATATGTTATGACTGCTTGATAACAAATTAAACAAATTAATAGCTATTTACTTTTTTGTTTAGCAGCTCTCGTGCATTCAAATGTAGCTTAATGTGCTTTACTAAGACAGAAATGAGAGAAATAGAAATGTGACAAAAGGGGAAAATGTACTTTAAGTCTGAAAATTGCATGATGTATGACTGTATGTACCCTTTAATGAAAATTGTCCAGTATTAACTGCTTGGCTGAACCCTCTGTGGAGGGATAGAGAGAGAGAGAGAGAGAGAGAGAGAGAGAGAGAGAGAGAGAGAGAGAGAGAGTGAGAGTGATAGTGTGTGTAGTGATGTGAAAGAAATTAGAAGAAGTCGCCTTTTATGGTGCCACAGAACCAGCTGTAGTATTAAGCTGAACTTTCACAAGAGGAACAGTAGAATTGGTCTCAGGTCAGAGTAAAAGGGCACCCTACTCCTTTAGTGAAAGATGGCCTGGTGTTTCCTGTGTGTTTTCCTGCTTCCCACTGGTGAGCAGTCGCTCCGTACCTCCAGATCGGCACGTAGACCAAAAATTCCCAAACCAAAACTCATACCAGTGCCTGCCATCACCAGCTATTTCCTGGATGAGCTCTGCTCTCTCATTGGACAATGTCCTGGCACAGCTCTAATGGAGCAGCACTGACACACATGACTCCATATCATTCTGAAGAGCAGCAGATTCACTTCTTTTAAAGCTTTTAGGATGGATCATCCTCTTAAACATTATGAAGTGTAAACACAGATGCGTTTCCATTACGTGTACATTGTTTCCTTTGTGAATAAAATGTATTATGTCCGCACAGGTAGCGCCAAAAGTTAATTAAACTGAATGGACAGAAGCGCGTTCATGTAATACATTTTATGCACATGGACTTTTGCATCACTTTTATCATAACTGGCACAGTGGAACTGGACTAACAGCAGGAAAGATAGGATTCCAGTAATAAAGCACAGATGAACCAGAATCACTTTTCAATTGTTTTCAAAACATAATCTGCTTCATTTCAGAACTTTCCTTTCCTTTGTTCCCTTTTGGGCAGAGATGAAGGTGGACAGCTGAATCTCACCCCCCTCAAAGTCTTGGTAAATGAATTGAAAGCCCACTCAGACAGAAGCTGACCGCCTTCCTCTGACTAAACATCCCACAGAGTAATTCAGCAATAGGACGAGTCACTGATGTTTAAAATGCTCTTTAACGTGTTCCTTATGTGGACTAGAGACTCCAGATGAACTTTTACTGGAGCTTAAGCTGATCTAATGGGTTGTTTAATGTAAAAATCAATAGACAAAGAAAGACCATTGTTTTCATTTTGATGGTTTCAGCACACATGTATGTTCTACTCACTTCTCTCATGCTCATCATCATCATGCTCACTGCTGCCGTCTTCCTCAGAGGAAGATGAAGGAGAGTCTTCAGCCAGTGCCATGTCCTGGACGAGGAGGAAGAGGATGATGAAGAGTTTTAGCAGCATGCTGACCTCTGCTCGTCGCTCCTTAACAGCCAGTAAAGGTGTTCATGCCCACACAGACGTGCAAACACACATTCATACATAACCCCCCCACACACACACATATATATACACACACACAAGCACAGAGTCTCAGCTGTACTCACTCACAATCTCGTCACAGGGGGCGGGGATTTAAAGGCCACCCTGAGAAAGAGAACCAATCAGGAACCATCAGGTGCCCGGTACATCTCTTCTCCACACTCTCTCCCTCTCTCTCTCTCTCTCCCTCCCTCTACCCCTCTCTCTCTGTCTTTTTCTCCGCCCCCCCCCCTTTCTGTCTCTCTCTCTGTCTCTCTCCCCCCTCTCCCTTTTCTTTCTCTCTCTCTCCCTCTCTCTCTCTCTCTCTCTCCCTCCCTCTACCCCTCTCTCTCTGTCTCTTTCTCCGCCCCCCTTTCTGTCTCTCTCTCTCCCTCCCTCTACCCCTCTCTCTCTGTCTCTTTCTCCGCCCCCCCCTTTCTGTCTCTCTCTCTGTCTCTCTCCCCCTCTTCCTTTTCTTTCTCTCTCTCCCTC
>JBBPDB010000036.1:3887148-3898939 GCA_037974465.1 Brachypetersius altus | reverse complement strand
CTCTCTGTCTCTTTCTCCGCCCCCCCTTTCTGTCTCGCTCTCTCTGTCTCTCTCCCCCTCTTCCTTTTCTTTCTCTCTCTCTCTCTCTCCCTCTCTCTCTTTCTCTCTCATCCTCTCTCTCCCTCTTGATCTCTATGTCTCTCTCTCCCTCATTCACAACCTCTCTCCCTCTTTCTTCGTGTCTCTCCCTTTTTCTATTTTCTTCAATTTTTACCTGTTTCTCATTCATTTCCCCTCTCTTTCCTTCTATCATATACTCTCCCTCTCTCTTTGTTTCTTATTCTCTTTCTCAACCTCTCCTCTCCTTTTAATCTCTTTCACTGTCCCCCATCTCTCGCTCTCTGGATTTGGAATGTTGTAGGTATCCCTGAATGAAAACTAATCTCTTAGTCTCTCAAGCTCTCACACACACACACACACACACACACACACACAAAGCCTAGAACGAAGTCCAGTGCAGCAGTATAAGCTGGGAGGGAATGAAGGCTGCTGTTTGTTGTCGGAGTGTTCTAAATACTCGAAAAGTCTTTTTAATGTAGCTGAGGACTAAAAATGTAAGGTAACCTTAAAAAACATAAAAAATACGTATTTGGACATAAAAATGTTTTTGCTTATGGACTACACCATTGTGGGGTTAACTGTGAATTTTCGATGAACCATACTTTCGGAATATTATAATATTATAATTTTTAGAAGTGAATGCATTAATCGATCATTTGATTCATTCTTTGTTTTGAAGGGCAAATTATTGCGCTTTACCCTGAACACAATACAGAGTTTTCTGGACATTGCACAAGTTTGGTTCTAGAATTCATCTTTCTCCTGTTTTTCAAGTCACTTTTTCGGAACAGTTTACACAAGTCACTAATGAGATGTTCGCTGACCAAAATAACAGTCACTTTACAAAGCACTCGAATCCTCACAAAGCATTACATAAACGTAAAGCAATCTCCTCTATCAAACAATGCAACTTGCAATCAAGTGAATTCTTTCAGAGAACAGCGGGAGGCCTGCAGGGCAATGGTTCCTCTGGATTTGGGAAAGTTGTTAGATCTGTGTTAACTGTTTTGTAACAGGACTGATAGTAATGGGAAGGTGTTAAGAGCATGTGCTAAGAAGTTCACAATGGAGAATAAAGGCTATAACTCACCCAACGAGACCAACAAGATAATTGAGGGGGGCTGCATTAGCAATCTAAAAAGGCAGAAGACCCCGGAGTGGGCTCTTACACTGGTGAAGCTGGGCCGAATTGAGAGTGTGATCACTTTACTCGCCCCCTTTCACATTCATTCCTGGAAGAGCAAGTGAGAGGCACCAACAACAGGTCTTTTAGTGGAAACGGAGACAGTATGTCCTCTAGAGAAACACACAGCATTTTTTTCAGGTCTAGGTCAAGGCAACAGCAACCCATGGAAATGGAAAGGAGACTAACGATACACGCTTAACACGTAAATTTGATGGGATTTTCAATCCTGAGGTTAAGATTTCATGCAGTGTTTTATGATGAAATGTCTTGATTACGCTGTACACAAGAACACAAAAGACCACAGAGTAACATGCACTTATACAAATGAATGATTAGAACTATACATAATACAAACCCAAGCATCTCCACAATAGAAACTTTACAGGGGTAGCAAAGCAACGTTCTTAGCTTTTAATGTAAAAATGTTATATTCAGATTAGTTTTGAAGTATTTCTGTTGGTCCATGTTTCCTGAAATGGTGCTATCAAATTATGTAGACAATTTGACATGGTTTTGAAAGGACAGAAGTGATACGCTGTGTATATTTGGATGTGAAATTTGGCCACTAGTCATAATCTACTAATAATCCCTCATTTAATGCATGCTCTCCTGTGAGCAATTTTAATGAGTAGCCTCTGTCATGTCCATTACACACAGATCTGGACACATTCCGGCTGACTGAGCCGCTCGAAAACAAACACTAGGCAGTTTAACGTCCTGCAGAGGCTGCTGCTAATAGATTTGCTAGTAAGCAGAGAGCCTTATTATGTACCACCATATTCCATGTCAATAAAAGCGTGATTAAACTGAGATTTTCTCTTACAGGAGACCTAACAACTGGAAGCAAAGTGATTGTCTCCAGCGTAGAAAAGTGTCACTCAGAGGCTAAACTGAGATTTCCTGAAATTCCTGAGATAACACATATATTACACATTGTTCCAAATTTGGATTTCCAGTAGAATTGGCGAATGGACATTTTTGACCATGTCTGCAGTGTGTAGACATACTTATATGGTACCAGAGTTGTCTGTGGTGGCAACGGGTAATTTTTTCATTATTTTAGTGTTTAGCAGCAAAATTTGGAAGCAAATTTAAACTAGAAATTTTGTGCAAGTGATTAAAAAGTACTGCATATCTATACGTTTATCCATCGTTTTATCCCTCAGACATGTTTGTGACATTATGGCGCCCCACTTGCATCACAAGTCTCACCAATCCTGCTTTTCCTGAAATGTTTCCTTAAAGATGCATTTGCTATTTGGCTGTTTCCAAAATAATGGCTCCTCTTTTTATAGCATTTTCATGAATTTGAATGGAACTGGGCCAGGGTCAAGGCCAGTTTTGACACAACAGTTATAGACATGTGAGTGGAAAAAAAGATGAAAAAAGCAAAAGGAAAGCAGTAAAGGCAAACTGAATTCAGTAGACGTAGACACTCACGTGTGTGTGTGTGTGTGTGTGTGTGTGTGTATATATATATATATATATATATATATATATATAATAGAGAAACAACGCAACTGGCTGGTTTTGAAGTGTAATGTGCAAAAGTTTCATCAAATGGACCACCTTTTTAGCCATTTTTGGAAATAACTTTTGTCAAAACCCTCCCAGCACCTTTTCAAGCCTGCAAATAGTTCGGTCTCATTTCCTGGACTACCATTTCAAACTTAATTGTCCAGCTCGTCCTGTACACCACGGTCCCATAGGAGATTGGGGAGGCCAAGACATCATTCTTGCTTTTTTTCCCAGGCCAGGTGTGTGTGTATGTGCGTAATGTATATACAATACTTAAAATATATATATATATATATATATATAAAATGCTGATTAAAGTAATATTGTGAAAGTCCATTGTGAACTTTTTTAAAAATAGTAACAAGCCCTGTTGGACAATTCTTTCTAAGACTTCTTTCTAAACAAAGCTCACCGTCCATTCTGGGGACAGTAAGTGCTCTTCTGGGAGAACTTATCATCCTATCGAAGACAAACAAAATGCATCTGAATGCTGCTCAGCTTCCTTTAGGAGACAAAGTCTGCTTTACTAAATGAGGTCAGGAAGAAACTACCATTACTGCCAAAGAAAAACTGTGTTTTATTAAAAAAAAGAAGAAAAAAAAAACATACAGGGAGAAAATATAAATGACCATCAGACGAACATGCACAGTGTAAATTCTGCATAGAAGTGAAGAGATTTCCAGACAGACTGCAATTCACTTTTAAAAGAAAGGAAAAAAAGGTCAGTGCCACTTTCACAGAGACAAATGCGAGTGGATGAATCATTATCATGAATACTCAAATGTAAAACTTCACCAGCAGCATGATTAAAAATATACAGATGCCTCTTAAAAAAAATAAAGAAAATCTAAATATGACACATTAAAGCTTTATGTTCAAGGGTGACACAGAGGTTGATAGTTTAACAAACAATACAACCGTAATAAAGTCTGACCATCTAAAATCAATGAAACCTATCAAGTGAAAAAAGTTAAGATAGACTAATGTTTGTCCTTGGTGGATCCCAAATGGCGAAAGGAAATAAACCGTGCACAGCTCCATCATCACTACCAAATCTGCAGTACCAGGCTTCTGTGGCTCAGAATAGCTGTTGCCTCTGAGAATTGATGCTAAAATGCTTAAAAGAACCTCACTGACTCCCCTTAAAAATCTGCGACCTTTTCAATTTTTTCAATTCAGGTGAGATTTATTAAAAGTAAGGTTTTGTTGTTTTCATTAAGCTCAAATCATAAAAGCATTAAGTTTTATAACATACTGCAACAGCCTTGAAAGTATGGCAAACAAATACTTTACCTTTCAGTAGATCTGACATGGCTACGCAACTGGGCCTACTAATAAACCTACAAACGAGGCAGAAGACCGGATGTCTGCATTATCCAGAGGTGCACAGTGTTCAGAACAAAAAAATGAATCCATCAAAGCACAGACCAATATAATATATGGATTGAATGTGCAATCAGAAAAAGCTGAAACAGCACAAAATCCACCATATAGTTTGCCTCTTAGCAAGTATATCTATCTCTTCTAAAGCAGAGAGTAGAGCGTTTAGGCTTTTACTGATTTAATACAGAAAATTGGCCTGGGAAAAAGCAGATATTCCTGGTCGAGACTTTATTAGAAGAGCGCAGTGTGAACCCAAAAATGCAAAAAGGAAAAAAGAAAAAAAATTGGGAGCAATTATTTGAAAAGACTTTCTGCCATACCCCAAATCTAAAATGATCCAAGACCCCCTGCACTTCAAAGCATGTACACATAAACCTGCGAAAGTTTATGAAAGTAGAAATTAAATGTACCTCACTTTATTTGTCACATTGGTCCAACATCCATTCTATGACCATCCTTGTTTCAAAAAACAGGGAAAATCTACTATGACTGGGAGAGTTTGCCAGAGTGGCTCAAGGTGCAACGGATCATGTCTTTAAAATTCTGAAAAGTGAAATAAGGGTCGTTGGTTGCATCAGGATTCAAAGCAGGTCTTCATGATTGCCTCCCGGTCGAACTTGAAGCTGAGGAAGGACTTTGAGGAGAGAATCTGCTCGTATTCACCGTGTGAAGAATCGGACTGTCCGTTTGAGCCATGCGCGTCACTCATCGCATCTGCAGGAGAGAAAAGCTCAAAGGTTAAGGCAGAAACAAAACTTACTAGCTTTACAAACAGGCTTCTAAAACACATAACTAATACAATGTTGAAGTAATGAAGCATTTCTTATGTTTCTTGACAGTCGGACCGTCATAAAACAAAAATATTGGCCAAAGCCACATAAACAATTTGGATAACCTCACACAAAATCAGGCAGAATTCTTCTTGATTACAGCATTTTTACTTCATGATGCTCAAATGTTTAGAACCAGTTATGTTTGGATAATCTCTTTGAACCTTCCCAGTTCTTGAGTGAACAAAATGATGCGTCTTATCAGGCTTAACATCATGAGTGACAGTTATCTTTGGAATCTTAAGCTTTACCCTGTCTTTTTAATGATAATCCAAGTGGTTATGGATTATCTGCTAGGCCCCAATTCTGATCGTCATACTGTGAACTAGGTATTTGGAGAGGGAGTCTAGACCAAACTCATGAAATGTGTACAGATTTAAAACCCTGTAATTGTGGAAAAAGCTAATATTGTACACGAAACCAATATTTTTTACACAACTCAATACAAACAAACCCATGTCAAGAATATCAATATAATGGCTCCTTTAGTCCAGTTATTTATTTCAATAATATAAAAAAAAAAAAGGAACTATACATATCACAGATGTGTGTACCTGCATCAAAATTATCCTGCAGTCTTCTGGGCTGAAACTTCTTCTCATCTTTCTGCAGAAAAGCAGATACAAACTCAAGGTTGTAGTTCTGGGTTACTCACCATTAATGGTAATTAGGGAGACAAGTACCTGTTGATTAGTAATCTCATTCGTCCTTTTCTTTATGTTGGGAGAATCCTGGTGTTTCTTCCCATTGCCTTTCACATTGTGGTTCTGCAGAAACATCACAGTTTAATGCCTTCTTCTAATCTCTCCATGCAGATTTAGGGCCTTTTACAAGACCATGAGCAAGATTAGCTTGCACAGTGTCAACAAAATGTAAAACAGTGAAAACTTGTGAATGTGAATGCAACCATCACTCGGTCACATTATAATGGTTTTAATTGCATTAAACTTACACACAAACAGGACACTGACATTTAGAAAACTGGATAGTTACGAGTCGCTGTGGACACAAAGGCATCACTACAACAACATTGCCCTCTTCTGGTATCTATTTTGTACTTGCACTACTTGCTACTTGTCACACAGACACAGACAGACAGACAGACACAGACATAGACACAGACAGACAGACAGACAGACAGACAGACAGACAGACAGACACTTGTCTCTCACTCACACACACACACACACACACAGACAGACAGACACAGACACACACACAGACAGACAGACACAGACACACACACAGACAGACAGACACAGACACACACACAGACAGACACAGACACACACACACACACAGACAGACAGACACAGACACACACACAGACAGACAGACACACACAGACACACACACAGACAGACAGACACACACAGACACACACAGACAGACACACACGGACAGACACACACAGGCAGACACACACAGGCAGACGTACACAGACAGACACACACAGACAGACAGGCAGACGTTTAGGGCCAGCACAGGATTAAAAAAATAAATAAAAGAAAGTATTAGACAAATGTATCTGACTGGTTTTCATATTTCAATAATATATATTGTTCAGTATTTTATGCAGTAACATTATTTAGCCCCTAAGACACTGTTTCTGAAGAAGATATATCAGGTATCTCTGTAGTGCATTGACATTCATAAATTCTTCAAAATTCCTTCCAGTTTACGCATCATTCTTCAACAGGATAATGATTCCAAGCATTCTTCAAAATTGAACCAATATTATTTCAAATCCAAAGAACATTTTGAGAATTATATTTTGACCTCCTCAGTCTCCAGATCTTTCTCCAAATAAGGGACAAGCTGGAACAGGTTTAAAATGAGCATCTATCAAATGAGACAAAACTATTTGCATAATTAAAAAGCGACTGGGAGGGTTTTAAACAGGTTCTTTTCCAAATACAGATGGGAAAGATGCAATGAATCTGTGCTGATGTGATAAATACAAGAAGTGTTTATATTGATATAATATGCTTTTGTTGTTGTTGTTTAATGCCATATCAACAACAATGGATGTGTCATAGCAAAAAGGTATATTAAACAAATTATTTGAAAATAAGAGGCTAAAATAAATCTATAAGCTTTTGAAACCCATTGCATTTACATTGCATATTGTTTAAATACACTTTAACACAAGTCAGTTATATTTGTTTGAAGTATTTTTAATGTTTTCTGATAAGAGAAGTTTATAGGGCAGCATTTCATTTTTTTTAATTTATCCAAGGTGAGCCCAAAACTGCGGTGTACACACAAACTGTTTTAACACTAACCTTGACTTTAAGAAAGTCAGCAAGCTCACATTGACCAGGTTGTCCAAAAGCTTTCTGTTGCTGCTGCTTTGTCCAGCCATCTCCTGGTGATGCATCCATTGGTATCTGTGTGCGTCTGGGTTTGGAGCTGAGGGGAAGAAACAAGGAGATGAAAAGCTGGTTAATTTCTTCTACACTTTTTCAAGTAGCATAGGTGCCAACATTAATTTTTTTTTATTTAGTTTAAAAGATTTGTATACCACTAAATCCCACGAGACTGTTGATAGTAAAAGCATAGATTTTATGTATAGATAACTAATATTTAGACAACTAAACTTAAACCAGTGTTATGAATATGCATGTGTATGTAGGTATATTAGGGCCTTTGAGGTTGTTTAATTAAAATGGATTTTTTAAAAAATGGGTTAGAAAATGTGCTGCTTAACAAAAACTAAAACATACATACACAAATACAGACTTTAGCCTATTTGTGACTCCCTTTCACCCCTTTTATTAACAGTGAGGACCCCCACAGAAAATCACGATTTTTTAATGGAGTGAACGGTTTCACAATTAATTTTAGTCTCAAATTAAAGCAGCAGTGGCAGCAAGTTTCAGCCACTGAAATATCCCTTTAAAAGTCATTTAAAAACTCCACTTGAGACAGAAATACAACAACAATCACAAATATCAGGAAAAATCTGTGTTTTTTTTAAGATTATATATGGCAAGTTAACCTATGATTAATGGACATTATTAAATAAGTACCAAAGGAGCTCCATTACCAATATAACTGACAGTGATGTGCCTAATTAATGCAGCCTGGACCACTCTCTGCCAAGAGGAACTATGTAATGATGTCCGGATGACACATTCACTGAAGTGCGGCACTAAGGACACATTAGGTTTTTTGTCTAAAATACTTCTGCACATGGAAAAAAAAACACATTCAGTGAAGAAGAAACCCACTGTGATTTTCTCTCACCGAAAAGGTTTGATTGGAGTGCTACCATTGGACAAAAAATCCTCATCACTGCTAGTTGATTCCAGTTTATGCTTGGCTATCCATTCTCTGAGTTGTCTGGAAAAAAGGAAAATTGTACTTGAAATGTTACGTTTCACTACAATATTAGAATGAGGATCATTTCATATCGCTAGTGAATAACAGAATAAGATGAAAGACAACATGCCTCATGAAAGGAATCGCCATGAAAAACTTGTTGGGCGCCAGACCAAGCTTGGATTTAGGGGTCATGTCATTTCTGTGACACGGCAATTTGTCAACAGGAAACCATTCGATGTTCTGAAGAAAAACATTTAAATTTTAATTTTTCCAAATGTTAAAAATATAATAACCAATTAGTGGGTTCTGAAAGGACAAAAAAAACTGTACCCTTATTTCTTTTCTGGTTTTGGGGTTAAACTTTGTGTCCTTTGGAACCCCAGGTATTATGTACAACCGAGCAAGCTGATCTGTTATTTTCTGTTCAATGAACGTGTCTTTACAGATGCGATTTCGGATATCAAAACCAGTCTCCTCCAAAACCTGCAACAAACATGATCCATAAACTAAAGTTTTCAAAACATCTACTTCAGCATTTTCAGCAACTAATAAGACAAAAGACTACTTGGCTGTCAGAAATCAATGCAAAGAAAGCCTCCTAAATGGGCAAACTTACCTCTCGTACAGCACAGTCATGGGGCGCTTCGTCCTCATTGACTTTCCCTTTAGGAAAACCCCATCCTGATTTAGCTAGATATCCTTGCACCAGTAATGCCTACACAAATGCAAGAAACAGACTCTACATCGCCTTTCTTTTTTTGTTTAATAGGAACAGCAAACAAGAATAAACATTTACATGACAGAATGTGCAAGATTTACCTAAACAGCTCATTTTAATCAGTAGTTTTCAAGACAAAACACAAATTTCACTATATTAGCTGTAACACTCACATTGTCAAGGGTTTCATCCAGAATAATTGCACCATATGTAGGAACTCCCATCTTATACTCTTTCCACTGCTCTAAAACCTTCTGAACATCCTCACCTTGGGGGAGGAGGAATGGACAGTGATTAAAAAGTGAGATAAAAGTCAAGGAAAATGAGCTGGGGGATAAAAGATACACATGCAAGAGGATTTTCCAAAAACACGGAGAAAACGTGATCTACGTCTCTGAATAAGACTGCTCTCCAGGATTAGACAGAATACATTTCAAGTGATGCTGAGCTCGAAAGGATATCAGCCTTGGCAAAGTCCCTTATCCCACACTGAGGTAATCCTGGTGAATTCTGCATGCAGAAGTCCAGGTAAAACCAATGGGCAAGTTCGATCTGGAAGCAAACTCTGATGGCATTGTCCCTTTCTTCACTGGGGATGTGGAGGATGAAGCGACTACAGAAAAAGACAAGTTTACAGTCAAGTTATGCTTACATAAAACTCTTCAGACACAAAGTGCAGCAACCTTGCAGAGTTTAATGCAATCAGAATCACCAGAGCCTACAGAGGCTATGCAAGTTATTGTGTGTATGAAATAAACAGTATTTTACTTTAGGCACTGTACAAGTTCAATGGATTTTGATGTATTTATATTTCAATATGTTAAAATTAAAAAAAACTTTGGCTTATACTGAGTATTTCTGACGATAGTTCCGGAAGTTACATTTTATTTATAATTTCAGTCTGATGGTTTAGTGACTGGGACTGCCTCTTACTTTCAAGATTAATGACAAAATTACCCCAAAATGAAACGTATAGAGTTGCAATGCTTGATCATGGATGAACCAAGACTGTTCACTGCAGTTCAATGAAGAACTCTATACTGGTGAGTTTTTTTTAATCCCGATACTGTTCCTGGGCAAGTTTTTGTTAACCACTTTTACTTCTACTGACATTATCCTGGATGTGAAATGCATTCACAAAGCTTTACTCTCAGCGTAGTTTTTAAAGTTTAACAAGTTGAAGCTGGGTTATTTAACCCAATTTTATGTTCCACCTTAAATGGTGCCACACTTTGACCAGAGGCGATTTCCTTGCAGGTTTAACTGAATTCAAGAAGGAAACAGGCGTTTATGTAGTGTCTGAATGCTTAATATGCATCACTGCATTAATGTTTAGACTTTATTTAGTGACAAATGTAAGTTGACCAGACTGAGGGACTTTGTTTCACTTGGCTTTTACCTGCAAAGGTCGTCCAGTACGCTGTTGGGAATCTCCCCTCGTTTTGTCTCCATGTTAAAGGCAAAAACATCCCGAACTAACAAAACTAGTTCGACGAAAAACAAAACAGCGCAAAGCTACCACGCTCGCTCGACTCGCACTGACAATTCGCGACAAAGAGACATTGCTTTGCACTCAGCAACATCAGATATTATCCAAAAATATCAGACCTCGGCTAACTAGCTTTAGCGGGACTTTATGAAAACAGTCCTCGCGAGGCGGGCCAAATGCAGAACGGACCAATAGTGTTGCGCGTAACGCCTGCAGAAAGCGCTCTCAGCCAATCAGATTACTCTTCCTATTACAGACACAGACCAGAACCAATCACATTTTCCTTTTTTTTAGCGGCACCAACTTCCTCTTTTCGACAAGATGTGGGGTCATAAGGGAAACAAAGATGGATGTATGTTGTAGATAAAAACGCACTTTTCTATCCTTGTGAGCCACATTGTCCTTACACTATGTACAATAAAAAGCTCAAACGTGAAACGTGAACGTTAATATTTTAATTGGCCTCACCGAACTCAATAGAATCAATCAGTAAACAAAAAAGTAAACAAAACCCCTGCAGCACCACGTGATATTTAAATGTATAATCTATTGACAATATATTGACCAGTGTATTTGTATTGGGACACACCTGTTTTTCGGTGTTTGGTCTAGGCCTCTTACTTTCAGTGAAGAGCAAATGCTTCAGCGTACCAGAACATTTTGGGCAACGCCATGTTTCCAACTTTGTGGACACAGTTTGGGGAAGAACCTTTTCTATTCCAGCATGACTATGCCAAGACTGGTCCATGTCTTTATGGACCAGTGCACAAGCAAGGTCCATAAATACATGTTTGGTTGAACCTGACTGGCCTGCAGTGAACCGAACCGTGAGCTCAACCCACTCAAACACCTTTGGAATGAATCATCCAAAATCAGTGCCTGATCCCATAAATGGTCTACAAAATGAATGGGCACAATTTCCCAATGAAACACTGCAATCAATCTCCTGTGAAAGCCTTCAAATAAGAATGGAAGATGTTCTCGCTGCAAAGAGAGGGATCAACTCCGTATTGTCCATCTATGTGTTTGAATGCAAAGTCATTAAACTCCCCGCTGCAATGGTCAGCCGTCCCAATGCTTTTGTCCCGTATTTGGGATCCCTCACCACTACACCAGCAGGGATTTTAATGACATTTCATTCAAATACATAGACTTTACTATGGAACTGGTGTCCCATTTGGTCGCTGTAACATCTTATATATCGTGTAAATACACTCAACAAAAATATAAACGCAACACCTTTGTTTCTGCTCCGATTTTTCATGAGATGGACTTAAAGA
>JBBPDB010000036.1:3872742-3885254 GCA_037974465.1 Brachypetersius altus | reverse complement strand
AGATCTTTAAGTCCATCTCATGAAAAATCGGAGCAGAAACAAAGGTGTTGCGTTTATATTTTTGTTGAGTGTAAGTAAATATTGTATTTTTTTCCGGTTTTGTAAAAAATCCAGCAAATTATGCATTTGGAAAAAATATTTTTTTTTATTATTGTTTCATCACACTGGTACGTTAAAAGGTTTAAACGATCACCTCTGTGTGTGTATCGACTATTTAAACTGTTTCGCCTGGGTTAAATATTAAAGGGTTAAATATTTATTGTAAATATTGATTATATGGGGAAAGGGTGTGGCTGGGCTTTGGAAACTGTTGCTATGACGTCAGATTCAGTCTCTGACGAAGCATCTACAGCAGGAGGAGCAGCAGGAGGAGGAGAGACTGCAGTTAATGAAGTTTATATTCCTCTGCAGAACAAAGACCACACGTCCGATCTAACATGGCTTTAGCTCTGAAGGACAGGTTCGAGAAGTTCCTGAACGAAAAGAACGTCGTGACGGACCTTCTGGCGAAGATCGAGGCCAAAACAGGAGTGAAGCGGGCCTACATCGCGTACGGTGAGTTCCGTTCCTTGTTTTGGGGAAGCATCTATTTATTTGCCGAGTTTTTATATGTTTCTCCTTCGAGAACAGCTGTTACAGCAGTAGATCATAGTCTGTGTAATGTTCTGGTTTTGGTGATGCTAAAATCTGCTCTGGTGTTGCAGTTGTCATCGCCGTGCTTGCCATTTACCTCGTGGTGGGTTATGGCGCTTCACTGCTCTGCAACCTCATCGGATTCGTCTACCCTGCCTACATCTCGTGAGTTGTCATCTTTTTTCTTCGTTCTTTTGCTTTGGCTGAAAATGGAAAATGATATGAAACATGATCCGTCACCCACCCAACCGTGTAATGGCATGGTGAGAGGAGCCAGGCCTGGCTGGGCTGAAACAGATCTTTTATGGAGCTGGATCAGATGTGGCCTGGATCTGGGTGTGACAGTGCATGATATTTTTGTGTAGGTGTGATCACAGGTAGGGTGTTAATACCTTACCTTCCACACGTGAGAGAAGTTTAACGAGATACGATTATTGCATTTTCAGCCCCAGCACTAAAATTACATTACTTTACGTTCATGTGGGAAACCCCAACACAAAAATTACATTACATTGATTTGACCGATGCTAGTACTAAAATCACATTACATTACATTACATTGATTTGACAGACCCAGCACTAAAATTAGATTACATTAATACAGCAGATGCTTTTATAGTAGTGCAAGAAAATAGTTCATCAGAAGAGGAGATGCGTTCTGAACAGATGAGTCTTCAGGTTTTTGAAGATAGAGAGGAATTCTGCTGCTCTTGTTGGCTTAGGCAGCTCATTCCACCAGCGGATAACCACAGAAGAGAAGAGTCTGGACTGGGTGGAGGGAGTGAGTAAGGCTGAATGATTAGGTTAACTGTAGGCAAGAGTTACTAACTTTGTCAGTCATGGGTAGGTCAAACATTAACATGAAACTGAAGCACAAATTGCTTACTGTATCTAAGATTCTACTTCAAACATTCTTGTGTTGAGCTGTTTTTTAAGTTTAATGTCTGAATGAAATTGAAAAAATTCAAAATTCCTGTATGTTTCAGTCATGTGTTAAACATTCAGATATATGTAAATAATGTGATAAAAATGTTCTTTTTACTATTTAACAATGCCTAATTATCATAACTTATTACATGCACACGTAGGTTCTGTTGTTCGAATGTTGTAGATGTGGCAAGACAACCACTGTAAAGATATCACAGTACATTTTATCTACAGATCACATCACTGCAATGACTGACCGTTCACATTTTGGAACATCATTGCAGGTTCCATATACTAAACAGTTACAAAAGATAAATCTAGAAATAAAAAGTGTAGGTAAATCTTGGTAAAAGAGACCAAATTGAGAAATTATTATTATTATTATTATTATTATTATTATTATTATTATTATTATTGCATCTGCTGAAATATAATGTTATCATGTTATCTATATCATACAGGATAAGTGAAGAGCACACGCACACACATATTGGAAATTATATTTAACAGCAGGAAATGTATAAAGTTCTACACCATTACATGCTTAATCATGGTTATTACGCAGGTGTAGTTATTTTCCTGTGTTATTACTGCATACTTAGTCCGGGTGTGTAGAAATGCGAAGCTACATCATCACAGTTGTAGCGAAGAGAGTGATTTAAAGATGCAAATTTCATGTTTTGCATATTATAAGACAGACTAGCTCTGTCCAGGTCATATACATGGTCACACCCCATCAGTGCACAGTAGTAGACAGGAAGCACCAATAGTGTGGCTTTAAATGTGCTGAGCATTCGCACATAGAGCAGGCTTCTGTGAAAGACAAAAAAGTGAAGCTGTTTATTCTATCGCTTGGCAACCTTGAGCTATGTGTTTTCCGTAAAATGTCGTCTTGCGCATGCTAAACCACAGAAGGCCCTCGTGATTCATCTGTGTTAGAAATGGTTGTGGCCAGGCCAACTTCTAGTTGACTCCATATGTGGCACATACTCATAGTTATTACTCTCTGGGTCTCCCTGTACTGGACCTGTGTATAAAGTTCATACCTTTAGTTCATGCCCTTACTTGCCCTTAATTTCACACACAAAACTGAACGAACAGACAAGTCACTGCAATTAAAACAAGCCAGAGGATGAATATGTGCTTGTTTGCACAGTTGGAATTTAAATGCAGTTGTTGTTGATGTTGTTTGAAAAAAGTATCTATAACAAATTAACATTTGTTTCATGTTAAACTAATGCACATATTCACCAATTATTTGCAGAGTCAAAGCTATTGAAAGCCCAAGCAAAGATGACGACACGAAATGGCTGATGTTCTGGGTAGTGTATGGAGTGTTCAGCGTGGCCGAGTTTTTTGCTGATATTTTCCTGTCCTGGTTCCCATTCTATTACATAGGAAAGGTAAGTGTTTGGGCACATATTGCAGAACTGTAATTTCCTACACCCCAGGGTGTCTTTAGAATAAACAAGTATTATAATATTTAAATATTTATTTTTTTTATTATTTTTACATACAGTACATATATATATGTGTGTGTGTGTGTGTGTGTGTGTATGTAGTGGGGCCAAATGGTCTGAAATCCATTGGAAAATCTCCCTTTTTTCATGGAAATAAACAGCAGAAAGTTGAAAACAAAGAAAAGTAATGACAAATAAAATGAGGAAGAAATATTCAATATTCTGTTTAAGATTCTGAACAAGTTTCGTTTTTTAAATGTAAGTACATTTTGACAGACCTTGTTGACTCTTTAGTACAAAATATTCTCAGCTGGTGGTCTAGTGGTTAAGGAGTCAGAAGGTTGTGAGTTTGAGTCCCAACACCGCTAGTGTCATCCTTACCGTACCCTGGAGCAAGGTCTCCACACACTGCTCCCTGGGCGCCCCTCATTGGTGGCAGCCTACTGCTTCACTTTGAGAATGGGTTAAATGCAGTGAAAGAATTTCACACTACTCACACTTTGGTCTGATGTGTTCATTTATTTTTATTATTTTTTATGTCATTTGAAAACACCAGATGCCCCTGTTTCTGTGAAGTTCCATTTTGTTTTACAGGGATGGTGTGAGTGTGTAACTGCAGCACATTAATAATAATAATAATGATGTGTGTATATCTGAATCATATGATTATATATAAAAGTGTGTTTGTTATATACAGTAACCCCCTGTTTTTCGCAGGGGTTATGTTCCAGGAGCACCTGCTTATAGTGAAAAACCATGATGTTGCCTAAAAATGTCTTTTTATAGTGTAAACCCGAAATATGCCCTCAAAACACTTTAATTTAAACCCGATTTAATACATTACCCTTAACGAAAATGTAGAGATAAACCCCTATTCGTACTCTACAGTTTACACTGAACTCCCGCAGTGCTAGAATGTAAATACGATATTACCCCTTTATAGACTGCACTGTAATTAATGCAAGGACATTTTCTTTGGTATGCGTTGTCGTTGAATTTTTAGCAATAAAAACAGTACAGTAAAATGTACGAGTAATCGTTTTTACAGTTCAATAATTTACTGTTCATCGCGCGGCTTCAGGAGGAGTGACTCACCGGTTAAACCAGACACTGGACAGTGACTGAGCTCAACAGCCTCTATTAATTTAATTTACAGCGTCAGACTGATTCCGCGACTCCTGGTCCGCGTAAACCCCGGGGGTTACTGTATTTTTAAATGCTGTGGCTGTTGTACTGATGATGACTTTGAGTCTCAGTAAAGACTGTGTGTATGTGTGTAGTGCCACAGTCTTCATTGTCTGTACTCACTTGGCGTGTCTATGAAGGAATGCTGATCCAGCAGATAAATGTTTGCCTGTTCTGAGAAGGTCTTCTGTTTTGAGATGTTTTGTCAGTAGTGACGGGTTTGTTTGCCGAGGTTTAAAGGTTGGGATCTGTGTAAAGGATGGGAGTGTTGGACTGGGCTGAGTCCTTAAGATAACCGATTTATTCCTCCTGTAAAGTAAACATAAGAGCTTGGTGGTGGAATGTCAGAATGAGAATTTGTGGAATGGGGTTCCTAAGGAAAACGAAACCAGATTCCTTCAAGTCGGACAAGTTCCAAAACCCTGCTGCAGAAATCCACAGTGGACTATTTGTTTAAAGTGTCCTCAGGCAGTCTTTTAATGCGCCAAATATTTTCAACCTCTTAATTGTGTTAAAACATGCCTTATGCTCTTTCAGTGTGGTTTGAGTACAGTGCGTGTTGTTTCTAAAATCATATGATTTAGATTACGTGGTGATTTTTCTTTCTTTTTTTTATGTGCCCTCAGTGTGCTTTCCTGATCTGGTGCATGATCCCAGGTCCCTCTAACGGCTCCAACCTGATCTACATGCGCATCATCCGCCCTTTCTTCCTGAGGAACGAGGCCAAGCTTGATAATGTAGTAAAGGACATCACAGACAGAGCGTCAGAGGCTGCAGACAAGTTTAAAGATGAGGGTAAAAAAACATATTTACTGGCTTCTATTGGACTCCTTCGATTCGGTACAGACCAGGAAGCGCTCTGATCTGTCCTGTGGGATTTGTTTTGTCTGCAGGCTGCTTTTTTGTTGTTGTTGATGTTCCAGCTCGACAGGAAGACACTTTCTACCACTTGCATCACCTGCTTACAAAAATGAAATCTCAGACCCCCCCACCCCCCCATCATATGGAAATGCCTCGTGTTTGTACAGACAGAATTTACTCAAGATACTAACTACCCACAGATTTTACTCCACTCTGTAGGTACTAACTTCCCTCCAGGCTTATTTTCAGTTCACTCTTCCTTGCAAAACTCTGAAATCTGTTAGGCAATTTAAAGGGGTTTAACTCCGGAGTTTGGCAAAGCTGCTCTAAAACATGCCTTTTATTCCATTTAATTAGGGTTTACCAAACTGGAGCATTTTTACTTTCTTCTTTGGAATTGTAGTCCATTTTCAACCTTTTGGTTTTCTTCTGATGTCAACAAAGTCATTCTGAGTGTTTGTGTGAAAAGGTTAATTGCAGAGAAAACAGCAGTAAAACAATGTCCAAGTCATCATAAAGCATATTTGTCACTATTGTTCACGATATGTTTCAGTGTGGCAGTTTTTAGGTTCAATAAACTCACTATAGGGACAAAAGTATTGGGACACACCTGTTTTTCAGAGTTAGGGATAGACACCTTACTTCTAGCGAAGAGCAAATCTTAATGCTTCAGTATACCAAGACATTTAGGACAACTTTGTGGTCACCGTTAGGGGAAGAACCTTTTCTATTTCAGCATGACTGTGACCCAGTGCACAAAGCAAAGTCCATTAAGACATGGCTGGATGAGTTCTGACCCATCCAACAGCTTTGGGATGAACTGGAACGGAGATTGTGAGCCAGACCTTCTAGTCCAACATCAGTGCCTGACCTCATAAATGCTCTATAGAATGAATGGATACACATTCCTACAGAAACTCCAAAATCTTGTTTAAAGCCTTCCAAGAACCTGTTTTAGCTGCAAAGGGTTGAGCAACGTTGCATTCAGAAACATAGAATCTCCATATTGAATGAAATCATTAAAGTCCCTTTTGGTGTAATGGTCAGGCGTCCCGATTCTTCTGTCCATATAGTTTACTTCAGATGTTTGGTTCCTGTCACCCCTGAGTTCCAGGAAGGTCTAGAACTTAGCATTTCACATCCAACCACCCATTTATACCGTAATAATAGATTTATGTAGAAATGAAAGTGTGTGTGCAATTTTGTTTGTCATTCTAGGTGAAGTTATTTGTCTTGAAGTCTTTTGTGTTGATGACTGAGCTTCAACCTCTTTTCTTTCTTTCCTCACAGCCAAGAAAGCCACAGCAAACCTCATATTTGAAGAGAAGAAGAGCTCGTAAGAATCTCTGGGAAAGAAACCGCTCCAGCTGCTGCATATCCCTTACGACCTTCAAAGGCCAAACGAAAACGTTGCCTTCGGTGTTTGCGTGTATGAGTATGTAAACTGGAAAACTGCTCCTGGTTCTGCTCACTTTCTCTGTCTGTAACACTGGCAGTGCTGCCAGTACAAAACGAGTTAATTTTAAATCTCTATCACATAATCGTGCATGCCAGTGATGATCACCCAGTGTGCTTCAGTCCCAATAAATCAAAATCTTACCTCTAAAAACCTTTTTGTCTCTTTCAATCACACCTGTACTAGTCATTTGGCTGTGTCTCAGTACTCTCGCCTGTCCTGAATTACTTGATCAAAAAATGAGAAAGAAGTGAGTTTTGTTCACTTGACTGCAAACTAACAGAAACCTCATTTCCTTTAAATTTCACCACTTCCCTTTGGCTGTTACTACAGATGTGCAAGCACTGCCAGCTTGAAGCAACTCTTACTATTTTTTGGGCATGAATCCACAATATATGGCTTGTAGTAGGACATTTAATGTAATTATTTTTTTAAATCACTGATTTGCATATGATTATAAAAGCTTGCTAGTATATAGTGATATTGAGAATAACGGTAAAATAGACCCTACCTTGCTCGAGGTTTACATGTGTCAAATATCCAATCAACTCCCAAAGCTGTCACATTATTCAAGCTGGGACCTGACCCTTTAGTTGCCCGTTTCCAGTGTATATGTGGTTATGTATTACCAGTCCATTTGCTATGTTATGTCGACACTATAGGCCAGCCTGGTATTAATCCAAACAAACTATTCACATAAAATTCAGTGTGTGTAAAATCCACCTGTGAACACACCACAGCACAGTTTGAACAATGTGAAATTCGGCTCTGTATTTAACCCATTCACCATGTGAAGGTGTGGGCGGCAGTGACGCAGCACCCAGGGAACAGTGTGGGGATGGTAACTTGCTCAAGGGTGGTGCCTCTGACAGTCTTTGACTTTGTTTACAGGGCAGAATATATAAAGATAATTGGCATTTAAAGTTTCTCACTAAAACATACTTGCAGGAGTTCATTTGGCAAGACTTCTATTGAATAACGTGAAGACTAAAGAAATAATTCTTAAGCATGTATATAGGGTTCCTGTTATAATTTGGACAACCCAAGTATATTGTCAAATGTGTACCAAAAAAAAAGATGCTGAGAGAAGGGCTACATCAGGCAGTCACTCAAATCAACATTAGAGTAATTAAACTGTGCATTAGCCCTGTTGTATTATAGTTCATGGTTGATCTACGTTGGAGTGTACATGGCTCTCTGTGAAAACTAAAAAGACCCTCAGGCTTTATTTTATCCTAGACAATGATCTTCACTTGACAGACACGCATGTATCACTTTTCCTATCTATAATGGAAGGCAAGAAGCATTTGAAAAATTCAGAACCATCCTCCAGCCACACAAGTCACTACAGAAGCCTTCAGAAGTCTTGATTTTCTGCTGTCTATGTTCATAAAAGTGCATGGACACAGAGTTAGCGGTGGTTGATAGGGCTGAGGGAAGTAAAATGAACTGAGGCTAAATTAGTCTCAGCCTCAAATGCTCCGTCCACAGGGAGAAGTGAGGCCTGCGAGACTTGGCTAAAGTTGTCGGGGGGTATGCAAGCCATTGGATGCCGCATAAAACAAAACTAGAAGCAAAAATAAAGACCGACGACAACTGGCATTGAGGAAGAAAAATTTGCTTGATTTAAACAAAACCCAGATTACAGGTGAAAACAGTGATTTGAGTTTAATGACTTTATAAACAATTATATAAAACAATTATTTTTAAAAATCCATGCATTCAGTGTAAATTTGATTTGAAATATAGAGGAGATCTATATACAGTGTGTATTGTAACAGCATTTTTGACTTGATCGGGCCGTTCACCAGAAATACACTTGGGCTGCATAGAAGATTTTACGTTATTGCCTACATTTATATATATATTTATATGTATAAAAAAAGAAAGGTTGAATTCCATTACCAAAAAAAAAAAAACCTAATTCAAGTCAAATAAGTGCCTCTAGCTATAACCAACCCCTCACGCTGTTCTTTTTATCACATGATGTAGCTAGATGGTGAGGCTTTTTGCTAAACTTAAACATTAAAAACTGAATTAACCAAAACGAGAGAGACACTTGAAGCCCCTCTACAGGAGTACACAAATGGAAGTTTCCCCCCGTTCCCCAAGTTACATTCTAAATAGCATTTAGATAAACTGCCATACAGAAACTTGTTAAAATCAACATAACCGACAAAAAAGCCTGAGTTGATGGGGAAAGGGAACGTCTAGTTCAAAGGAAAAAAAAGCCTGAGAAGAAAAAGCCCATTTGATTTACTTTTATACAATAATTTACAGTAGTACAATTTGTGAAAGGGACATTTTCAGATGCTCACGAAACAGAATCCAGATTATATTACAGCTGAGAAAATTAAATAATTCAAGCATGATGGAAAGATAAACAAACAAACACAGAAAAAGTCGGCAGGGTGGTCACATGAAAACATTGTAAACGAGGTACTTTGGAAGGTGAACCCCAGTCCTTCAGACTGCTTTAAAGAGACCCTTTAATCCACTCTTAACATGATACTGTTTCTTCTGTCCAACACTTTTCTCTTAAATAAGTCAAGAGCTGCAGGAAATTACAGATGTTGTAAGTCAATGCCAGGATCCAGTGTTGCAGATGGAAGTGGATTCTTGTTTTATTTTTCCGAATAAAAAAATGAAAAGAAAAAAAAAAGTAGTCAATTTATAAAAATAGTTGAAAAAAACAAACAAAAAGCAAAACCTTACACTGCTGCACCTATGACATGGTGCAACGAGACTCTTAAATACAAAAATATGCAATTTGTGTTTAGTCCCCAGCAATTCAAAGTCAGAGCACGGGGCCTTGAAAAAGCCTGGTGTGCAGTACAGCGGCCAATAGTCCAATAAGGCATTTTCTGCGTTTGTGTTGTGTCTATGGCTAGTTGAGGGCAAGCCGGATAGTGGACGCTATGTCTTACGACTGCTCCAAACCTGCTCGGGGGTACTTTTGTGGTCAGAGGAGTATTCAAAGGGAGAGCGGTGGCCCATGGGTGAACGCGAGTCATAAGGGGATCGTTGGTCTCGTGGAGAACGAGGCCCGCTGCCTGATGCCCGGTGCTCCATTTGCCAGTCTGAGTGGTAGCGGTAGTCCCGTGAGGGCTTGTGGTGACTGTATTCGGTACTGGAACGATGCTCAGAGTGTGAGCGGTGATCCGTGAGAGATCTGTGCTCCGTATGCAGGCGGTCCTTGGAACTGCTGTCTGACCAAAGGTCTCGACCGGAGCGATGGTCGTCTAGTTTCCTATGTTTGCTGTCGCTGTAGTATCTATGGACAAGCATTTGGACACAATCAAGCTGTTCATTTACACTGACATTACAACTCATGGATAAAACCTCAGTGCTTTTTATATTGACGTTAAAACATGCGATGTTCTGACCTGTCCTGGCGTTCTCTGTAGTGGTCTCGCTCTCTCTCGCGGTGGTCTTTTCCATTGCTGAACGAGGAATACGGCCTCTTCCTGCTGTCTGAGCTCTTCCTGTGAGAGTCGCTGGACTGGCGCTCTTTGCTCTGCTCATGGCTGCGTGAACTTGAGTGATGCCGGTCCGAGCTATAACTGTCTCTGCTGCTCTCGTCCTGCTGAGAGTCCTTTAATCTCTCAATGTCTAAAGGCACAAGAGAAGAAAATAGAACATGTTAAACTATGGCAGTATCAAAACTCAACTACAGAATAATCTGCATCAGACCAAGCCTGGTCTTTGTGCTGTGCACAAATGCCCACAAATTACTTAAAGAACACCCAAAATTAAGTGTCTCATAAATGAAATACAGCAGGAATAAAAGACGTACCTGTGTGTTTTAATGATTGTGTATTTACAGTGCTAGTGTTCTGGTCCGCTGTCTGGAGAGTTAAAAAAAAAATTTAAAAAATCAACTTACAAGCATAGACAGGCAATTTTTAAATAAGGTGAAATTTTAAGCAATAAAGTTTTCTGATTCTGAAATTATTCATTTATTACACCAATACATTGTAATAATATAAGAAACTCCAGTAAAACATGCCCATACCTGAGTGCTTTCTTGTCTTTTCTTGATTGCATGCTTATACAATTTATGCAGTTTTCTTGCATCAAATTCCGTGAATTTGGAAACAAATATCCAAAGATTTCTGCATGAAACAAATGTACAAAATAAATAAAAAGGATGACAAGAACGACGCATATTACGAGATGACTTTGTATACACACACTGATCAGCCATAACATATAAACACCTGATTATGACTGTGTTGGTGCCCCAGCTAATCAGTATATATCATTTTTATACTGAACATAAACAAGCAGATTGTGAGTCAAAATGCTTACTTTCTCCACTGTTTGATCTGGTCGGGGTTTGTGTACTCTTTTAGACAGTCTGTGATGTGGTCTCCGATTTTGATCAGACACTGGCGGGTGTGCTCTAACTGTTCACGCTCTGAAAGCCCTTTCTCAGGACGGTCTAACTGCTTCAAAGCTGCCTTCACTGGTCGCATGCGCTCCTTGCACTGTTAAAAACACAAAGGAAGAAAGTTACAGACTCAAAATTGCAAATGTTAACATGCTGGTAAATGGCCTATGACCTCAATTCGTTATTTCTTTTGAGCGACCTACATTGGTTGTCAGTATTGAGTCAAATGGCTACAACAAATGGATGCAAGAATGCAAAGCCCATTAGCGCATATGGGTAAGACATGTGCAAGCTAATAAGCTGCTTCTCAATGCCTGTACATATACAGGCAATGGAACACCATAAATCATCAGTTCTGTCTCCTTTGTTCCATTAACCCATAGTGAGGGCAGCCGCACATGCTTTCCGATCAGTTTCCAGATTGACAGGTCGTCACTGCACTCACCACACTGAAAGTCTTCTGATCAAGCTCCTCGGATTCCTCAGAGACTGGAACGGTCTCTCCCCCTGCAGTGATATGGACTGGAGTATCAGCCTTCTTATTCTTCTCCCGGACTTCAGTTTTCACCTCTGGAGACTGATGGATAAAATACACGCATACATATTCAGACCAGTCGAAACAAGTCAAAGATCTTTTAAAAGCTTGGCTTAATTGTATAGTATTTTACAACATATTGATTAAGGATGGTGGTATAAAACTATGACATTTTTCTTTAAATAGCAGCTTTGTTTCTCCCTAACCTTCTCTGTACTTGATTCCTCCACCTTTTGCACAGGTTCCACAGACTTGGTCTCCTTTTTCTCCTTTGGCTCCTTTCTTTCTCTGCTTTCCCGGCCTTCCTCCTTTTTCTCCTTTTTGATCTCTTTCTTCACCTCTCTCTCTTTTGTGTCCTTCTCCTCTGGCTCTTGAACATGGGCTTCTGGTTCCAGATCCTCCTCCTCCTCCTCCTCCTCCTCTTCTTCCTCCTTCACAACACGATCAGGGGCCCGCCCCCTTCTGCAAGCCGCTGATTTGGCAAGGGAAGCTTCCTGTTGGAAAAAAGTATAGAGGTGATTCAAGAGAAATGCGTATTTCCTCCCAGTTACAAGCAAAGGTTCATAGTAAAAAGTGATCATACTATAAACAATGGCAGAGTATGGCAGTTGCTGGTCATGTTCAAAACCGAGTAAACAAAGACTTAGTTATTTTACTATAGACCGGATTTGTGAAGACAAATTGCCAGTAAAGTACTTAGTTCAGCTTACCAGAAAAGCATAAACAAGCCCTTACTACACAAAAGTCTAAATTTCAGCCACAGATCATTCTGTAGAAGATTATTCTTCAAAAAAGTAAAATAGGGAAGACACCAAAGGAAAGTAATTAGACAAAGCAACTTGATACTGAACAAGCAAAAATTACTGCAACAGTTTATTTAAGCCAAGCAAACCTTTTCTTCCTTGTCATCCTCATCTTCTGAGCTCTTGTCTGAGGGAGGAGTAGAGGACAGGCTGTTGGCCACCTCATCCACCTTCGGTTTCACAGCTTTGTTCTTCTTTCCCCGTGGCTTCCTCTTTCGTGAATTTGCCTGGGGGGGGGGGGGGGGGGGGGGGAAATCGC
>JBBPDB010000036.1:3860156-3871957 GCA_037974465.1 Brachypetersius altus | reverse complement strand
ATTAAACTTTTTTTTTGTATTATGGAACAATGGGCCATTTATATGCAACATTTAAAATAGACATCACAATATTCTGTATCTTGTTTTTCCAATACTAGTGGAATCTATTGATCTTTCAACATTTTCATGCGTGAACTGCCTGCAATAAGTTTAGGACATAGAAAGCACCCTGGTGAGGAATGTGGTTTCCTGTGCACTGGTTCTGGTGGCAGTTCTGTCCATTTAGGAAGTTAAATATGGCATACATTTAGATCATGTGACTGAATTATTTACTGCACGTATTAAACTTTTAGTTTATAAACTATTATTTATTAAGTCTAGAGTGGTCAAACTGACTGATGGCCATCTTGCTTCCTTGGCACCAGACAACACCAGAGGCCAAATAAATAAATACATATTAAAAACATTGAAAAACAACCAACCAAACAAAAATGTGTGGCATGAAATGTATTTACTTTAATCAAGATTAAACCCAATTCATAGTGTAAAAACAACAAAAAAGAAAAAAACATAACTGTGTTGCATTACTTCAGTCTGCCTAAATAAATGTGATCAGGAAGTTATGCAATAAATGTGACAGGCCTGACGGTGACCTGGCTAAATGGAGAGAAAAAGCTAGTAAAAGAACACAGCCAAACTTGTCAGAAGGGTTGAGTTATATAACTACTTCAAACTAAATGCTGATATGATTAATTATTGCAGCAAAGATTAGATTACTGCTGGATAATTGCAGGGAGTTTCTTACCATGCCCGTTTGCCTTTGGGCTTCCTTCTTGGCGAGGTCCTTGCTGAGTAATTTGATGAGGTAGTCGGCTCGTGTCTGGAGCTGTTTGGCCTGTGGCTTCTTATCAGGATCATCTGGTAAGAGCTATTTAGACCAACAAAAACCAAACACTTATGATCAAGTTTTACAAAGAATAACAAACATGCATAGACAGTTTAACAAACCTAAATATTAATATAATAAATCACACTGAAACCTGTTGTTAATCTAGCTGACAAACCAAAGACTGATTTCTCTTATGTCACCATCATACCTTATGGGTGAGGTTGAGGTCTGGGTCCATCTTAATCATTTCCCAGCTCCCATAGCCATACTCATAAATCCCAATAAGAAGGCTGGAGTCATCCTCTTTGCCCCATTCAATGTCAAAATGAGCTGCTTTTGCATGGCAAGGAAGTGTATACCTAAACAAATGGAATCAAATTTAAGCATTAAAACATTTTACAAGGCATGGAAAGAAAAACTAAACAAAATGAGCAAAGGTATCAATAAAAGTACCTCTTCCTTTCCTCTGGGTCTGCAGGAATGGCCTTGTGCAGCGGTGCTAGTTCCTCTTCATGTGAGATTACTAACTTGGCATTGACCTGAACCCCTGAGATCCTGAAAGTGGGTCCTTTCACCTTGCCTCGTCTGCCTCCTAAGCCACCAAAGACAAAAGATTAGAAGAACATGGATTACAAATACCATCAGAAATAATTTTCTACTCTATGCAAAAAAAATAAATAAATACAAAATAGGTAAGCCTATTAGATCATGACATATGAAGAGAACTAAACAGGTGACATGCCTGAGGTCTTCTCTGGTCCACAGGGATTTTCTCTCAGGGTTTTTATGCAGCCATTGTGCACAGTTTCTGCCAGTCGCCTCAAGTCATGCTCTAACTTATCCACCAACTCAGCATCCCGTGCAATAGCATCCAGTCTGTTAGACACAGTGATAAAGTGAAATGGCATTAGCAAGGAAGATGAACTTGAAAAAAATGATAGAAGATGGGAGGTGGGTAAAAGCTTACCTTTCCAAAGGACCACCAAACTTCTTGTAGCTCTTAATAAATCTAATTACATGAGAAAAATAAGCGATCAAATCTTGAATTAATATTTCTTTAGGAAAAGGAATATATTCCACAAATTAGTAATTTGTGCATTTTTATGCTTTGCCTCCATAAAAAAGGGGGGAATTACCTCCGTATTTCAGCATCACTGAAGCCCTTGATATTTTCTCGAGGAATAGTTCGAGGTCTGCCTCGCTTCTTAGGCCGCTTTCGGTCTGATCCGGAGTCACTGTCTGAGCCAGAATATCTTCTGTTCCGACTTCGTCTACCCTCGTTACCATTGAAGTTTATCTAAAAGTATGATCACACCCAAAATATAATACTCAGCGTCACAGAGCTCAGAATGTCAAAATGCCTGCAGTAACAAACTGATGAAATTTGATTCTAAATAGTTGGTTTAATTGCAGTCCAACATGTCAATGTACAATAGTGAAAGGTATGACATTTAAAATGTCTGGAACAAAAGTCAATAAGCAACAAATTCAAATATTGATTTCCACAAACATATAACTGCTTTATATGTTGGCTCACCTTCCTTAAATGTAATGTAATTCTGCTTAAACAGGATCACTTTTGAACGCTAACTGGTTGGTTATACCACATTAAATGAAGCAGCTGAAGTATATGGCTCCCCTCTCACCTGTTTGGCACAGTTCCTCATGCGGGGAAGCAAGTAGATCTCTGCCAACTCCTTCTGCCTTTCCTCTTCCTCCATCCTCCGCCGCTGCTCTTCTGGGATGATCTCGTCCCAGTTCCTCTGATTGCTATCAGTGTCCATGTCAATCTCCTCCTCTTCCATCATAGAGAAGTTCGCCACCTGGTGTGGTAAAGAGGAACTAATCTCAGTCTCCATTCAGAATACCAATAACGGTAATAACCAAAAGTTTATATTAAAATGATTCTTAAAACAAATACAAGTAATAACTGAAAACAAGGCAACAATTTACCTTGAACTGGGAGAGAAGTTCTTCTCCTACAGTAGATGGTCCAGGGTCATTTTCCCTGGTTTCTGCTCTCTTAAGGATCTCATCTATATCCATCTCCTGTACAATAAGAGCAACCAGTTAGATATCTACAGTCATCAATTCTGTGTATACACATAACCAAGCACATTTTTGTACAAATGATCCTGGCTCAAACCCCACCTGAGGCTCCTGTTCTTCTCCTTCTGGCTCCTTAAAGAGTTCTTCAGCACCAAACTTCAGAATAGCAGACAATTCCTCTTTGTTGAAAGGGGTTGAACTACTCAAAAAACAAAAGAGACATGACCATTAAAATCTGTCAGATAACCCTAGAGCTGTCAGAAACAGCCGAAATGTAACAAGTAACTGAGGGTGTAATGTTTTGTATAGGTACCTGGAGGGGGCAGCACCAGTATGGAGCACAGTTTTTCCTGTGGTGTCCATTCTCTGAATGACCAGGTGGTCCAGCACCATCTTCTTTTTGGCTCTCTCGATGATCTCTTCCTCCACCGACCCCTTGGTCACTAGTCGGTAAATGTTAACCTAAAATATACAAGGACTAGTATTAATAATACTAATAAAGGGACATTTTTAAAAGGAGCACTTTACTCAAAAAATGTTGATAATGAACAAGGAGCAAAACAAGTCTATAGTTTACCTGTCTTTTCTGCCCAATCCTGTGAGCTCTAGCCTGAGCCTGCAGGTCATTCTGGGGGTTCCAATCAGAATCAAAGATGACCACAGTGTCTGCAGAGGCCAAGTTAATACCCAGACCACCAGCTCGCGTAGACAAAAGAAAACAGAAATCCTGAAAAGCCAAAAGTTCATGTCATAAGGTCTTCTGTCTATTTCATAAGGCCATTGTATATACAGCACACACAAAAGCAGGAAATGTTCACACATACCTCAGAGCCTTCTGCGTTGAAATGATCCAGCGCCTGCTTCCTCATCTCTCCCTTTATAGAACCGTCCAGCCTCTGCAAAAACACACTTTTACTATCCTAATCTTCAAAGCGCTTTCACTTAACATTGGTGCTGAAATATCAAATGCAACAGTTAGAAAAAAAGTTCCAGTCACCTGAAAGAGGAACTGACGGCTCTTCAGGTACTCAGCCAGGATGTCCAGCATCCGGACCATCTGGGAAAAGATGAGCACGCGGTGGCCACGTTCCTTCAGCCGTACCAGCAGCTTATCCAGTAGAACCAGCTTCCCACTGCTTCGTATCAAGTGCTGCGGAAAGCGTAGATTCAATAATTTACGTACCAAACTTAGCTCCACGGCTTCAATTATAAGCAAGAAAGTACCCAATTAAACCACTGTTTCAGGCTAAATCTTAGATGTGTATTTAAATTTAAACTTATTTTATAATGTTTGGGGTTCAGGACACATTTCAGTGAATGCTGTACTTGTATAACTACACACGTGACAAACAAAGAATCTTAAAGGATCCCAGATGGTCATGAATACATTAATCAATCAATCAATCAATCAATCAATAAATAAATAAAGTAGCACTGCTGATGTTTATTGCTCTGAATAAGACAACTGGATAACATTTATACCTGCAAGGCCTCTGCTTTGTTGTAGAAATCATTATCCTCAGGTGGTCTGATGAGGTAGCAATGATTACAGCACTTCTTAAGCTCCATCATGATGTTGAGAAACCCAGATGTGCTACCTTTTGTGCCTTTACTCAATGCCTTGTAGTTTCTGGTCAGGATCCACCTATGAGAACAGATTAAATACAGGGTTAATTTGTTAAAAGGTCAGTTATAACTTATTTGTATTAACAAATACATACACTTCACAAAAAGTTAGGGATATTTGACTTTTGGGTGAAATTTATGAAAAACATGAAAAGCTCACACTACAGTGATATATCATTAAAACAGGCCATTTAAGTAGAAGCATGCAATGGTGATTTTCTCATCCCCCAAAAATGTATTGAAACAAAAGCCAACAACAGTGGCGAGTATACCACAACAAAAAAGGTCATTCTCTCAATAACGTGTCATGTGCCCTTGAGCATCAATTATAGCTTGAAAATGCCATCTCATGCTATTCGCAAATCAACTTATTGCCCGCTGTGGCATGGCATCCTACTCTTCTTGAAGGGCGGCCCTCAGATCATTGAAGTTCTGGGGTACAGAGTTACGAGCCTCTACACGACGACTCCTCTGATCCCATAGGTTTTCTAGGGTATTAAGGTCTCGAGAAAGTGCAGGACACTCCATTTGAGGTACCCCCATCTCCAGCAGTCGTTCCCTAATGATACATCGATGAGTTGGAGAACTGCCATCCATGAAGATGAAATTGGAATAATGATGTTCTTCAGATAGTATGGGCTTGTCACTGTACCATTCACAAAGTGTAGGGCAGTTCTGTATACCACCACCACCACCACAGGCTGATGAATAGTGCTCTCCTTGACGTCTCCAACATCGTCAGAAGCCATTATCCTGCTTAACATGAATTGACTCAGACAACAGCACTGAGATCCACTGGTCCCTCGTCCAGCATACATGTTCCCTGGTCCATGAAAAATGATGAAGCCTGTGCCTGGTGGTGTGGTCAGGTGTCCTTGCAGGTCGTCTAGCACGCAGACCACGCTGATGTAAACAGTTTCAAATGGTCTGACTTGACACTTGGGTGCCTCACGCCTCCCTTAAATGTGCCTGGAGTTGAGGGTCATTCATCATCCGGTATCACAGGACACCATTCACAATGAATCGGTCATCAGTGTGGCATTAGGCCAAAGGACGTCAACTTCTATGCCCTTCTAGGAATCTTTCAGTCTCTCTGTTGCAACCTGCTGATGACACTAAACTCAGTGGCCATGTCCATCTGAGAACATCCTGTATGAAGCCTCTCAATGGCAAGGTATTGTTGATCAACTGTCGGAGGTCATCTTGGTCTCAAGATTTCAAAATGTGAGCAGCATGATGAAGAGGACTGTTTAAATACCAATTCTGATTGAACCAGGAAATTTATTGGTTGATTCATGGATCAAATACCTGTGAATTTTGCCATTAAGCTCTGTGTCAGAGAACAGCAAGTTGTGTAAAAAGTACTGAAACTTTGAAGAGTTGGACATGTGCATTCAAATGTATAGGGAAGGTCACATTAAGATCACCTGTAAAGATTATCGTGCATTTTAGGTTCTTCCTGACATTTCATCCCAAAGCCGAACATACCTAACTTTTTGCGAGTATGTATGTAGTTTTGAAACACACAGTAGTGATCATGCTTCCTTACTTATAGTACTGTTTCTGCATGGCACTCATCTCCACCCTGAGAATCTGTTCAACCTTAGCTGGCAGTGACTTCTCCACATCCTTCTTGACCCTTCGGAGCAGGAACGGCTCCAGCTCCTTGTGCAGACTGGTGTAGCCTGAATCTCTGCCTTTACCATGCTCCTCCTCAAACAGCTCCCATGAGTGAAATCTGAGAACAAACACCCCAGAGTAAATAAAACAATGAGTACAGCTCTTTAAATTGCTTTACAGTCACTCTAAGATTCATGATAAACCAACTAGGAAAACGTTTAGAAATACATTCAGTAAGCTACATCATTTTAACTTGGTGAAAGAACAAAATAGCAGCTGTAATGAGGATGGTTCATACTTCTCAGGCATGATGAAGTGGAGGAGAGACCACAACTCTTTGAGCGAGTTCTGGAGAGGTGTTCCTGTGATGAGAAGCCTGTGGTTGGACCTGAACTCAATCATTGTCTTGTACAGAAGTGAATCATCATTCTTCAGCCTGTGTGCCTCGTCCACACCAATGAACGCCCAGCTTACATTTCCGAGAAACGACTGAACAGAAAAACATGTAGCAGCCACTTAAGACATTTAGCTTCTACAAAATAAGTTTATATTGCTGTCTGTGAGAAATGCAGGAATCAATTAACAACTTGGTGAAAAACTAGCTTAATGACAAGCTAATACAAGGAATTGCCTAATTGCTTCGTTTCTGATATAATTTCAGTGAAAGGAAAACTCGGACACAAAATTGTAAATCAACACTGTCGAATGAAAGGGAGCAATATGCGAATAGACCAGTACTGTACCTTGTCTTTCAGGAGAATTTCATATGTAGTGAGAAGGATGTTGAGCTTTAGTCGCTTGGTCTGCTGATGCATCCACTCATGTGTTCTGATCTAAATGCCAACAAAAATGTATTCAGCATAAATTTCTGAATATGATAAAGAATAAAATGGTCAGCCAACATATACACTCCGCTGACCAACATCTACACTCCGCTGATCACACAATGAGAAAAGCATGCAGTTTTATACCATGGTCCTACTGCTGATGTCTCCCAGGTACACCACTACATTCATCTGTGGGGCCCAGAGTAGGATTTCCCTCTGCCAGGAGGTGAGAGTAGACAAGGGCACCACCAGCAGGAAAGGTCCGTAGAGTTGGTGCTCATGGAACAAGTAGTTCAGGAAAGATATAGTCTGAATGGTCTTTCCCAGGCCCATCTCATCAGCTAGAATACAACTATTCCCCCTGGAAAGAGTGTTGTAAAGAGAACAGTTCATCCAAACCACTGATTTTATCTACAAAATGAAAGCACAGCAGTTGTTATAATGGCTGTATAAATGAATGAATAATTACATTCTAGGAAACATTCATAACAGAGGAACTCAGTATAGAGCACTCTTAATAAGTAAGATTTTAAAGGAATCTGTCAACATACTTGCACCAGGAATGGGCCATCCAGTTCAAGCTGTCCAGCTGGTAGTCCCTTAGCTCAAGTCCATCTCCACCAATATAATGAGGCTGTTTCTTCATAGGCATAAATCGCGGCCTCTGCTTTAAAACCTAAAGAGAGGCATGCATTCCTTTACTGCACAAAGCCATTAAGAGCAAACAATGTACATGGATTTATTGAGGTTTGTTCAGGGCTGCTTTAAGAGCATGCATCCTGTTACCTTGCAGTCTCTAAAGGGGATTGTTTTGGACTGATTCCGGCTCATGTAGTCATCTATGCACTTCTGGAACTTTCTAGCAATAAGTGCCCCATCTTCCCAGCTGCATTCCGAGTAGGGAAGCCCTTGCCATTTACACAAGTAGTCTGGGTAGCCTGCTGCCGACTTCTGATTTGAATGACCTGGCAAAATTTATGCATAAACACACATCACAAAGACTGTAAACAAATAGCATGCAAACATCAACAGTGAGTTGGATTATAGTGTTCATTTACCAATAATTCTCTCCACAAGCTGATACTGTGAATGTAAGTCATCCATGAGCTCCTGCTGGCAGTTGAAGTATTCCACATCTTCAGGTGAGGCAGCTTTGAGCCTGCAAGCATGATGAAAAAAATGTGACTAAATAGTGCTGGGTAGTGGATTATACAGGTGTGATATGTTTTTTTTTTTTTATCATGGTATTTTTCAAAATTATACCAGTTTAACGGTATAGGACAGTATTAGAACTCCAGTGGCATGAATCTTTCATAAGTGGTAATTGCACGGGAAAATGGAAGTTCTGCTAGTTTTTGTGAATCACAAGGCTTCAGACGTCATCCAGAGCCTTATCTGGAGTTCCTGTGGCCCATAGAAGCAAAGTTACAAAAAAAAAAGAAAACAAAAAAAACAAAACATGTAAAGATACCGCAAGCTGTGATTTAAAGACTTGCACTGCACACATGCAAGGAGACAGGAGCTGAACTAGGGAGTGTGTGTTGGAATGTTTACACATGGTAAAAGTATTTATTTCTGTTTTTAACTTTTTGTATGGTTTGCTGTGTTCTATATTGGAATGGGAAGTACTCTGAGCTACACTCTAATTTATGGTAGTCTGTCAGACTAAATGCTATATATATCTGCGCTGACACATGAAGAGTCACACTAAAGGCTAAACACAAGCATGTTTCTTCGTAAAGCTGAGATAAAAACGTATATTTGGGATTATTTAGCCCCTTTCCTGTTTGATCCCATTTACGTACAGAATTATCCACATTGTCAATCAGACGACCTCAAACTAACGTAAGGTATATTACTGTATATGAAAGTATTTGAGAAAGGACATGCACAAAAAAAAAAGCTAAAAGGAAATCTCACAAAACAGCACTCCCTAAGCACACCTGATAATCCACATGCTGTTTTTCTGACATGCCACCACTCTCACACAGTGCTTCACCACTCAAACTGTTCCCTTCCTCTAGTGGTGCAGCAGTGAAAAGGGTCCTCTCAAACAGTTTCCAGCTGCACCACTTTCAGAACGTTCTTTAGGCCTTTTCAACCGGTATTGCAGTATAAGATATTAATATCCAAACAATAATAAACGTGGTTTATTATTGGTATGAACTGGTATACCGCCCAGCACTAACTGATACATAACTTTGCTAAGTGATGTGTATGTCTGGCGATTGAGATTTTGAAGTATCAGTTTTATTAAGTTTAAGGTCTGTAATGAGAAAACTGTCCAAAATTGTCACCTGTGCACTGACTGAGGGGGTAATAAATGTCATCTTCCCTGGGTATTAACCTAACATGCAACCTCATATTATAAATGAGTGGGGTAATTTGCTTGTTTTCTTCAGGCATTAGCTTATGTTCCATTGGAAATGCACCAGAAGAAAGTTCCAGTACCATATGCTTGGCCGACTGTAAATTTTATGAATAATTACTGAATCACTTTCATGCAATAATCCACGTCCCATGATTGTTTCTCTTTAATTTTATATTTATGTAAATGCGTAGGATTTATTACATAAAAAGTTTTTAAAAATCTGAGGGAACATTCTATATTGGAGGTTCTGATTCAAATTAGCAGACCAGAACAAAAAAAAAAAAAAAGAAGAATCAATATAAGCTGTGTCAAGCTTTGTTCATTCAAACATCACCATTTCCCATTGGAAATGAAAATCTGAAAGTAACTAAAATATTTTCCAGCACTAGCAGTACATTATAGGCCAGGTGTGCCAGTGTCCAGCACAATTTGGCAGTTCCCCTCCTCTAAGACACTCATTTAACCTGACAATTAACAGGCGAGTTCAACCAGATGTTTGAGCAGGGAAATCACTAAACTGTGCTCTGCCCTCAGAGGCAGACTTGGGCACCCCTGCTAGATCTTATGATAACAGTCAGACTGTAGTCTTACCACCTCTTCTTTTCCTGCTCTTTCTTTTTGAAATTATCCAGTTTCTTCATGCCTTTGACATTCTGAAGCTTCAGCGTCTCCTCAGTCTCCCACGTGTTGTGAATGTGTGACCATCCTTTCCATTTGATCAGGTACTGCACATCTCCCGGTTGCTTGTGTGAATTAAAGTTGGCATTGGGGTCCCCATCAGCTTCAACAGCATAGACAGTGGTAGTTGCCCCAGTGGCTGCGCACAAAAGGAGAACATATTACTGCAGGAATGAGCAGTCAGTACATTGCAAACCAATAGAGCTTTCTCAAGCAAAAACTGAGACACATAAGTAAATGTGTCTAGGACTGCAATTTTTTAAGACGGTCTTGAATTTAAGTTTTTTTGCATGGAAAGTAAAGTTAAATTGGCATATTGGAACTTTCCGCAGTCCCTGACATCTTTGAGCAATTATTGTTCTTTTTCCTTTGCTTAGGTGCACACAGACATGACTATACAAGTGAACAGTTCCCATCTTTTTGCTTTTGTGTTGGTCATAAACTTGCTCTAGGTTTGACAGCGCTTCGAAAACACTAATATATTGACTTAATTGTTTGCATTATTGATTGTGTTGAATAAATGATTTAGCTCTAAATATATCCAAATGAATAACTGCTCTGAATTCAATTAAAAGCATTTACCTCCTTTCCGTCCTATTCTCATGGCCATCACTTTCTCTAGCGTCTCAAACTCATCCTCCTCAGGTGGTGGCACATCCTCCCCACACACTTCTACCAGATCATCAGAGTCTGTCTTCAGCTCTTCATCTTCTTTGTAGCTCACATTGACTGTGGCCTGCCGCCGAGGACCTGCCAGAGCCTTCTTATAGTCGTCCTCATCTTCTGATGAAGAGCCCGAGGGCTTCTTTTTTGGAGCCTTGCTCTTTTTCCCATTTCTGGCATTGCTCCTGAAGGGCAAGACAAGAAAATTAGAAAGAGTGACAGACTTGAAACTGTAGCACTTCACTTGGTAAATTTAATTAAATATCAAATTGCTAAGACAAGTTAAAATGCTCTTAGGCACCACACAAAATCTCCCATGGAAGTCAGTTAATATAAATTAACTTAGAACATATTGTCTTACTTGTTAGGTGGTTTTCTGCTCTTAACTTTGTGGCTGGGCTCATAATCTGAAACGGACTCTTCACTGTTCTCCTCTTCCTCAGCTGAAGAATCAGAAGAGTCACTCCCTGAACCAGACCCAGACCCTGAATCAGAGTCTGAAGACCTGTATCACATGCACACAGAAAGAACATTAAAAAAAAGAGTGATAGCACAGAATAATTACCTCGATATCAAGAACCAGCACGTATTGCCTTTACGCTTAATGACAGGACTCACCCTTTACTCTTTTTCTTCCTTGACGAGTCATCATCCGAGTCATCACTGCTGGAGGACTCCTTAGAGAAGAACAAAGCACAAAATCAGTGAAATCCACACACAATTACATAAGACAAGTTTTCTGGCATTTCATCACCTTTAACGACAATTAACTTGATAAATCTTCAAGCAGAGCTCATTGTAGGATAACCATGAACTCCACTCCTGCACATATTTGGTGTGGCATTTAAGACATACAGTGCTGAAGCAAGCAACCCTGCACTGCCACTTTTCACTTTCCTGCCATCCGGCGGGAGACTTAGGACAATACACACACGCACAACACGATTCAGGAACAGTTTTTACCCCAGTCCCATCAGACTGTTCAATGCACAGTAACTGTGGTCCTCTCTGTTGCACAATTCATCTGTTCCTCATACTATGTGTAACACTATAGCACACAACACTTTACATTTACACTGCACTGTCACTTTACACGGCACTGTCACTTTACGGTACTTTATAAAACTTAAGACTACTG
>JBBPDB010000036.1:3835811-3851661 GCA_037974465.1 Brachypetersius altus | reverse complement strand
TTAACATTAGTTTCCACTGTTACGCGGATGACACCCAGCTCTACCTTACCAGTAAACCCACTTCCAACCTCCCACCCACCTCCCTTACTGACTGTAATAAAAACCTGTTTTTCGTCAAATTTCCTTAAATTAAACAGTGATAAAAAAAAGAAGTGCTTCTTATTGGTACCAAATCAACATTATCTAAAACAATATCTCTATTGATAATTGCTCCGTTTCCCCCTCTCCACAGGTTAAGAGTCTGGGTGTCATCCTCGACAGTACTTTCTTTTCAATCTCACATCAACAATATTATCCGATCAACATATTTTCAACTTTGTAATATCAACCGTCCACACTCAGTAACCTGTATTATATAACTTGCAAGTCTGTGGAAAATTGCTTCCTCACCTTAGATGTGATTTAAGATTATTTTGGATTATTAAGATCTCTGATGAACAGGAGCCGCGACTGGAAGCCCCCTGGATACCGTTGCTATGCACGTGGAAGGGCACTTGTATGTAAACTAAACTGACATCGTCATGTTCATTATACTTAAATTACAATAAAAATCTGCAACCAATCATAGCGCAGACGTGGGAGGATATTACCCAATCAAAGCGCGGAGGGTGGGCGGTGTTAACCAATCATAGCGCAGAGGTGGGACGATGTTACCCAATCACAGCGCTGCTCGTCTGAATACTGGTGGAGAAACGTATGCAGGGAGAAACCGAAAGAGGGCGCCAAATACCTGAAATTAGGATATGAACCAAACAAAACGTTAGAGAGGTGGGTGTTTACAGACTTCTGTATTACGGAGGCTGCACAGAGCTAGGTATTAAATTGCATTTAATACCCAGCTCATTCTATCCATGTTATCAATCATTGTAGGCACCTACACAGACAGGCGCATACACACTGTGGTAGCTCGTGGCCTCATGGTTAGTAAGTTGACGCTGTGAATAAAAGGTCGGGGGTTCAAATCCCAGGAATGACAAGGCCACCACAGAGTTACTGTTCCCACACTCTACTCCATGGTTGCTGCACGCTGTGACTATGTGACTATAAGGAACCACACAAGCAGACAATAGGGGATCAACAATGTATTTTATTTTCTCCTGTCTAAAATATCTACAAACATACAAATCTGGTCTTGGAAAAAAATGTTAACTCAGTTTTAAATCTGCAATTTTAGCAAAACAATGAGTATCAAATTCCCTAAAAACGATCCAAGGTGCATCACATTGGACACCTTGGTCACTTTGATTCAAAGTACAAAAAAAAATACAATATAAATTACAGACAAGGCAAATGTACAAAACGAAAATCCTGTAATAAAAATAAAAGCAATTTTCCCGTAACAATAAATAGCATGACACATGGCCCATGTCT
Source organism: Brachypetersius altus (assembly GCA_037974465.1). Taxonomy (NCBI): domain Eukaryota; kingdom Metazoa; phylum Chordata; class Actinopteri; order Characiformes; family Alestidae; genus Brachypetersius; species Brachypetersius altus. Next base: position 3,850,290 of record JBBPDB010000036.1, on the reverse strand, counting down.
CCTTTAAGCAACGTTAAAACATGTTTTGGTTAACAGAACATACGACGTGTTGTAAAAACAACTTTCTGTAGAAAGACGAGGAAAAAAAGCCTGCAATGATGACTAACTCCGGCTGTTCAGTGCATGAGATATAGTACAATATTCAGTCATTGTCAAGTAGTACATTTTTGCTGGGAACAAATGAAAACATCAATACATTCTTACACATGTACAGAGCTACAGAGGGCAAATAGTCATTCCAAGTTCTGAATGAGGAACTGGGTGAAGCACCAAAGGCCTGGACACACTGAACACACAATAATCACATTTAATAGAAAATGTATAGTAGTTGATGGGCAGTAGCAGAAGTATTCAGATGTTTTAGAACATCTTGAAGACACCAGGACTGGTTTAGTTCATTTCCCAGGTGAAATGTCAATGTAAATTCAGTGAGAGCACCACCGAGAAAGAAGCAGTTGAGTAGATCCAGGTCTTTAAAGTGAAAAGTGAAAAGAATCTCAAAGCTGGCCCACCCCTTTATCCCAACATCCATAGGTACAATACATATGCAGTACATTCCAGAAGTATGATAACCAGGCTAAAAATTTTATAAAGCAGACCTTTTATCTTTTCCACCAGCCGTACCAACTGATGTACATTCAGACATACAGTTTATCTCCTAAGCTTTAAACCAAAATATCAACCAGAATACACATTAGTGTGACGTGTTGCCTTTGAAGTACAGCCAATTTAAAAATGTACATATCGTATGTTCTAGACTGATATAAAAATAATTTGCACAAAGGCCTCTAAGTCCTAAAAAGTACAGCAATGAAGAAGATTACAATCTCTCAAGGAAAGGTTAGCTAGAACACTAGGCTCTTTGGGATCATTAAGACATCTTTTTACAGTAGTCACAAAGCTACTCATTTTAAGGTGAGAACGCCACAGGCGAGGTTCATCTCATCAGCTAATACTGCAACGTATCTGGAAAAGTGACATTTTTATGCTCAGCTCAACGACGGGGATTTTGTTATAGAAATACAATTTTTTTCAGCACTCCTTGAACCACTGTTTGAACAGACTATGCCCGTGAATTGTCCAATTGAAGGTATGCTCAGACCCTCAAGTTTCAAAAGATTCTCTCTGATGTATTCACGAAAGTGTCACATGACTAATTCTGCTGTCTTTTTGATCGAATGTGGCCCAGAGAGGCACGGTGATGGCCGGGCGGAGCACCTCAATCTTGTCTACATTTAAACGTCGTCAGCTTCAGGGCCCCTTTGTTGTGTAACGTCTTCAGCGTCTTGAACTCGAGTGGCATCCGGTGAGGCCCCACGCTGGAGAAGTACCGGTACTTGAGTGTGTCGTAGTAATGATACTTCACAGGATTTCCACGGGCGTCTTTAGGGAACGGCCAAAATCCATACAGGTGGATCTCATCGCAGAAACGCGTGGCCATGGTGTACATCAGCAGGCCGGTGCTGGGACGCTTGATATTAACCTTGTTTGTGAGCCAGTACCTGACAAACAAAAACATATGTCATTTCAGTGTCATTTGACATGTGAATCATATGCTTATGAAGCTCAGAGCATGAAAAACTGGATTTTCCTCGCATTTGATAAGGACACATGACTGAAATGGATCCTGAATATGTCCCCAGATGGCTTAAGGGAACTTTTGAGTATGTTAGCCATTTTTCTCTTAGTGTCCAAACTGTTAAATGTAATTCCAGATTTAGAGGACACTGCAATCTTCCATAATCAACTTGTTCCTGTTGAGATCAGGGTTTATTTTCCTCCTCCCCTGCACTTTCTCTGTCTACCTAGAAACTAATACTAATGTTGGTTTGTGTATGTGAATGATGAATGGCAATTTTTGACTTATAACAAAAAAGCGCCCATGATTGATTATCCATTATTTACAGTAAATTGAACAGTTAATCCCCAATTAGTGCGCCACTAATGTAGGGATCCGTCTCAGTTACAGCCATTGATAAACTTTCAGAAATATTCATTCTTCAGTCCATTTGTTCCATATGTGGAAACTAACCCAAAAAGGAATGCTCTGTTTATGTGATGTCAGAAGGTATTTACATATAGAACTGAAACAAACTACACCCCCCCCACCACACTCCTAATAAAAGGTCTGAGCGGTTAGAGCCTGAATGCTATGTGGAGGTTCTTTAAAATTTTAAAAAGGTAGTTCATTCTTCCAGAAATTATTCTTGAAAAAAGCTGTTTTTCTACAGTATTGTGCAAAGAACCTGTTTGGCACTTTTAATATAAGAAAAAAGTGCACTACCACACTCCTGCCCTGAACTTCCAAATCCTCCACCAAACACAACGCATACACACTGCATACACATCTTTTCTGCCTTAAACAGACAACTCAGACTTATATTATCATCACTGTTTATTACACTGCACATTTTCTGTCCTTTTACTGCTATGTCTGCACAATCATATTTATTGCTGTCTCCCCCTGTTCTGCATTTTTGCACACACAGCCATAACATTGTATTCATTCAGACGAGTACGGTAGCTATCGTCATTTGCACCAAAAGTTGTCCTGTCTGGTCGTTCTGTTGCTCTAGTTTTTGTTTCGTGCACTCTCTCTTGTCCTGTCTGCTCTTGTGGTCTTGTGGTGTTCTGTTCTGTTTTTGGTTTCACTAAACTATATAAATCTATTTATCATGCAGCACTTATTTTGCCCACCCATCCACACTGCAGTCTCAGCCCAGACTATTGCTGACTGAAGAATAATACAGGACAACTAACAGAACAGAATTCATCTACATACACTCTTTTAAAAAAAAAAAGTGCCATCAAGGGTTCTCTGAATAACAACAAACCAGACTCACACCCGGCTCCCTAAAGAGTCGTGTCTTCAAAGGAATGTGAAGAACTCTTTAAATGTTGTATTAATCTTCATTTAATAAAAGGTGTGAGCGGTTAGAGCCTGAGTGCTATGTGGAGGTTCCTTAAAATTTTAAAAAGGTAGTTCATTCTTCCAGAAATTATTCTTGAAAGAAAGTTTGTTAGGGAATCAAAAGTCGTTTTCTACAGTATTGTGCAAAGAACCTGTGTGGCACTTTTAATATAAGTGTATATGAGAAGGTTTATTAAAGAGGTGCTAATTACTGACAGCGCACTGAAACTTTGCCCCGGCGGGGGCGGCCAATTTACCGAGTTATTTCCATGCAAATGGAGGCAGGCACCTTCGTAATTAACATGGACCAGCACAACTTAATTCCCTGTTTGGCTCACATGCTTTCTGCTAGAATGGAGGAATAATGTTTTTTTTTTTTTTTATCTTTCTCTGATTCTGGTTCAAATTGTAACTCATTACATCAAAATAATTTTTTTTTTTTTTTTGGAAAATTCAACCTCCCAAGTCAAATTGGGGGTGAAATTGAAAAATGATACTGCTCTTTGAGGGAGCAGGCAATTATTTTGATATAATAAATACTTTTTTTCAAGAATAAGAGGCATTGTTCTTATGCCAGAAATGCAGTAATATAACTGGTGAACTTTCAGGTGGATGGATGAGGGGAAATTTTGTGTCACAGACATTTAGAAGCATTTTGAACTTGCGTTGATTGTACCAGGTTCTGTTAGTAGTACAGTGCTTTAGAAATGATTTGTAAATCATTACTAAGACAAATCCTGGTGTTTGATAGTGTTGTCTTTCTAAAGTATGGGTATAGAGGCTTAAATTATTGCTTTACTCAACAAATGAAGGATTTCTGGGACATGGCAGATGTTCACAGATGCCTTTCCCCATTAAAAAGAAAAGTGTTCTCTCTGAATACAAACAGCATCTGTTTTCGGTGCATAAAACCACTCCAATGTCATTTGTGGACTTCAGGAAAATAAAATAAATGTGGGATACAGGCCCTTTAAAACTGACTTATGTAAAATGCATCACCTCGAGACAGGCACGGAGAGTATTAGATTGCGCCAGCGACTTATCATATATAATTCTGTGTAATCAACTAAGAATATAATTAGGCTATGCAAAATGCAGCATCAGAGTCGCTGCCACTCTCCAATATACTCCCAGTCTAGTCTAACTGGATCACGCGAGATGTTATTTTAGTAGGTCTGTAATTGAATGACAAATTAGGCCATGATTTGACTGTCTTAATAATGTAATGGTCTACTGGCTTTGTGCTGGGAGCGGCGTCCTGCATAACCAAGCCCCGCTTTGCAACGAATGCTAATTTCAGTGAAAATGCAGGGTATGCACCTTGCATATTAACGAGGCATTGCTTAATGAGCTATTAATTTTCACTGAATTACTAAAACGATAGCTGGGAGAGGCATTATCACACAGAACGCAAGACAGCGAACCAGAAGGTTATTTGAACATGTGAACGGGTTTAATTTGCACTTATCAATAATTCAGTATGTGTGTGTGCTACGAAGAAACATTGCAATATTTTTTTCCGGAAGTTTGCAACCGGGGAAAAACAGCAACATTAAAACCAGTTAACTTAATAAAGAAAAGAATAAGGTGTATATACAAATAAGTGAATAAAATATAAAAAAATGGCTGCTATCCAGTTTATGCAGTCGCTATACACTGGGTGCTATTTATAATGGTTAAAATATGTCCTTTTAATGATTATACATATACATTCTAAAAGTGCCTACTATGAAAGATCCAGAAAAACAAAGAGAAATAACTGATTACAATATCAATAAAATAATAAATATAACACAATACTGCTTATCCGTAGTTTGTGCATTTTTAACAGTTTAAGTAACAGTTACTTTAGAACTGAGGGTTTGTTGTACAAAGTCAATCTCAACCATATGTCATATTTGACCTTTTTGTCAATTATTACTCTTAAACCATTTGTTATATAATTTACATAACATTACTCATAGTAAATTACATGCCCTATGATGGACTGTAAACTGTCCAGGGTGTTTCTATACCTTCACCGTAAGACCACTGGGAACACCCCCCAGAGGTTCAGATAAACGATGGACGGATAGGTGAGTATAGAGTGTAATTATATGTTAACTCTACAGCAAAACAAAAGAAATACATCTGAAATAAAGAATGTGTCTGCTGTGGTGTATTTCAATGTTGGTTTTAATTTATAGGGGCTTTAACAGTCCTTTAAGAGTTCGATCCAATTTAGCACTAAGTGGTGGCCTCCAGGGTTAGTCGCCTTGACTGAGAAACGGTTCACTCTTCAGAGGCCTATATTTAGCACCAGAGCAGGCCGGTCTGAAGGTGTCATTGAAAAGAGAAAGGTGCTTGGCTGCCATGGTAACTCACAAGAACATCTGATGTGCCCACAGGACTACGTGGCTAGAATGAACACCTTTTGAAGGCCGTAATCAAACACCAACTGACCGATAGCTGTTAGGACGACAATGTATTTTAGAATTCTTGTGCATTTTCTCGCGCATTTGAAGTACCTTCAAAGGAAATCGTAACCCCCTCCCAGGAGAACACGCATGCTTAAAAGATCAGTAGATGTAAAGACTCCAGCAGAGAAGTACAATCACCTCATTTCCAAGACAGGCTAATGGAAGGAAAACTAATTTAACAGACGTGAATATGTTCTCCCTGTCGGCCTTTCTAGAACTGCTCCACGAGGCTGATATACGCGCCCCTCCTTCCCTCCTTCGCCGTGGAATTTTAAATGAAAATATAATTCCGTTGCTGTCGTCCGAAGTTTTTGTTTTTTTTTTACCTCAAAAACGCCAGCTGCCCGTTACATGATGTCAATGTTCCAAGACAAATGTTCCAAGGTCCAAAATGACCTTTTTGGAGAAATGAGCTTTTGTTTTCATGCAGCAATTGAAAATGTTAAGGTCTGGAGTGTGAAGACTATTAGCACTTATGGGCTTTTTCAGGCCTGTATCATGAATGAGGAGTGTGTGTAATCAGTGGGTTGTCTTTAAGCCCATAGCCCACCGAGCGCAGCCTCGCAAAGGTGCTCCACAGGTGGCTGCCTGCAGGCTGGCTTTGATTTAGGAAATGACAATCAGAGGGCAGAAGCTGTGGGCTCCCCACTAGCTAACACCGCCAGGCCTGGGCTCTTCACACCAATTTATGTTGAGCGATGCTCTCTTCTTTTGTCTTCAGACGAGCTTAATTTGCAGCATTCTTACTTCTGATGCCCGAGATTGGACCGAGAATAAAAGCGTGCAGCGGGCAAATAAGTAAGCGCGTCAGGAACGTCTGATGTGCATCTCAAAGGCACATTTTTGGGATAAATGGGGTAAATGCATACCAGCCAAAACCTCCCGCCATCCTCATGGAGGCTATTCTCTGCAGTGAACTTTCCTGTTCCACCAAAAGCAAAGTGGTCACGGCCCTACTGGACTGGCAACTGTTCTGCTGGACTAGTTTCAGGTCGCAAATCCCCCTTTCCACGCAAGTGTTAGCAGCTGCTCGAAGGCTTCTGCAGGGATATTTCTGAAACTCGGCAGTGCTGTTGTGAAGTTTTGGAACTAATTATGTAGTGTTGTCACACCAATGAAGCAGAAGAATTTCAGGAAAAGCTTTAAAAAGGTGCTAAATAAAGCTTGTTTGTGTACAGTCCGCTTCTTAAAAAAAGCAGGCCTTAATGTGCATGTGCACTGTGGAGCTATTCCCTTCATTTGTGGCGTATAAGGTCATTTCAGAATATAAAGAGAATATGGATCTCTGTAAGATTAACCAATCAACTCAATGTTAATGAAATGTTAACATTAATTATAACTATTCCTCCGGGCACCTTCTGCTCAGATACTCTTCTATTAGCCTCTGTTCAGATCAATTTAGATTTGTTCAGCCATATGACTCGACATCCAACCCTATGATCGGCAGCAATTAACGTCTAAATTTTAAGTGTAACAACAGCGTGATTAAGACGAGATCGTTACTACACCTCCACTGCTAGCATAATTATTTAATCCTCATCCATGACCCTGATGACATTTGTTATTATTACTTAAGTGGAGTACTCTGCTTATTCTCATTTCAGCTGCATCCTATCTGTCCCTGGGGTCTACTCTAATGATGCTTGTGGTTTTATGAACCAAAAATACCACAAGCCTGATATATCTGTAAGACTGATATATAGTTATATGTGAGAGTCTGGGCACCCCTGGTCAAATTACACACTTATTTATTAAAAGGAGTGAACCCCACATTTGCATGGAACTTAAATATATTTCTGAACATTTTAATATTTAATTCAATTGTAATTTTGATTTTTGAATAATTCCTTTTATTTGCTTTTAGGAGTTTTTTCCCCATTTGTCCTTGAAGAATGCTTGCAGTTAAGAAATATTTATAGGCCGTTATTCATGCACAACATGTTTAACATCTAATGATTTTTCAATGATATTCATTTGAAGAATGAAAACCACTGGCACTGCGATGTGCTGGCAACTGTCCAGGGTGTACCCCGCCTCCACCCATAGCAGCTGGGATGGCCTCCCCCCAACCCCGAGTGCGGGACAAAGGGGTAGAAGATGGATGGATGGATGGAATGAAAACCACTTCACTGACTACGCACAATTTGTCAAATTTAGGAGGAACACTTTAAGCCCCACAATATTTCATGTACCACACAACCCCAAAGCTTAACAGATCCACCAGCAAATTGATCTTTTATTAATATAGGACAAATATCGTAGTGAAAGAGGTCATTAGACTAGTTAAATTCACAATTTGGGGGCATCCAAACAATTACATACCACTGCATGTAAATGATCAATGTTCTGATTGGCTGCTCTGTATTGTGCGTTATTTAGAAAGCAGTCTGGTCTGACACACTATTAAAAACGTGAAAACACAAATGGGTGTAGCTGCTTTAGGCTGAAAGTGTACATATGTAAATGTGCTGGTAATCATAATCATAAAAAACATGAAGCCCAATGGAATACTCCTGCAGTTCCATTTCTATAAATGGACTATATGGACTGAAGCTTTAACAATATGCTTTGGCAATATTTGCATAATATCTCAAACTCTGACTTCAAAGAAGTTCAGATTTCCATGATGTGGGCTACTTTAACTGATTGTGTGACTCACCCTCTGACAGCATGAATCAGGCGGAGTGAGGGGTAGGCCATGCGCACCGGAAGCTTTCGTTTAAGTATAAGCTCATTGACGCCCTCCACGTGTTTCTCTCCGCCCTTCACCATGAAGGCTGGAATCCACAGGACACTGTCGTTCAGCATGGTGAGACGCTCCACAAAACGCTCCCGCACCGTCTCGTTCCGCAAACCGCCGTACACCCGCTGGATCACAGACGGGTTCATGGTGGTGAAGTCCGACTTGAAGCCCACATCCTCCGCAAACTCCACCAGGGGGGCCAAGTTACATCTGAGCCAGACCCGTAAAAAAAAAAAGCAAACGTTAGAGCCAGAAAGAAAAGCCTCAGGCTGCCTGTGGGGCATTAGTCAAAGGAAATAAAAGAGGTGCGAGGCAGCATAAAACTGCCTGTTTCAGTGAATAGAAAACAGAATATCTCTGTTTATGTATCGTACCTATGAACCTGACCAGGTCTGCACATCTGTTCAGTAGTTCTGCACAGCTAGTTACTTTTCTGTAGTCTGGAAATGCACCGATATGGATCATATTATGCGACAATATTTCTAGACTGATTTGCTAACTAATAATTACCACTGTGATATGGCCAATAATAACAATTTTACTTTGCTTTAATTACTGCAGTGATGTGAGGGTCGAGGCAAGCAGGATATAATCACAGGATAGAAGAGGTTCAAGACCAAATAATAAGTGACAAAAACACAAACAAAGATGAGGGGTCCGGGGTACACGAAAACATGAGAAACTAGAGATGGTCCAAAAGATAACTAGAACAGGAGCACTGCAGAAACAAAGGGGGAAATGAACAGGATGAACAAAAAAGACAAGAAAACCAACACAAGTAGAAATGATCATAACAGCATTCCAGGATATTTTACAAAAAGCAGCCTGACAAGAGATTTTACCATGAATCCACAAACACAGAGTGAAATACAGGGGTATTTACAGTATACTGACTAAGGCAAAGAGTTAGTCAGAACAAAAGGCAAAAGAGTTAGGCAGTATAAAAACACTTGGGCAAGGGCTAAGACCAAAACATAGTCACATGGATTATGGATAATCGGATAATTAAATTCCTATTTTTGCATCTAGCAGCAAGTCCACTCTCTAATCCATACATAATGTCCACTTAGACAAACGTAAAAAGTAAAGTTAATTGGCTCCTTATAGTCATGTGTGAACACACCACAGCACACAGAGTGAACTGTGTGAAATCCTTTCTCTGCATTTAACCCATTCACCAATTGAAGAAGGGGGCTGGCACCAACAGGGGTACGCAGGGAGCAGGGTGTGGGGACGGTACCTTCCTCAAAGGGTACCTCTGTGTTACCACTAACAGTCCTTGAATTTGAAACCATGACCTTTTGATTGCAGGGGCAACTCTCTAACCACCAGGCCAGCACCAATGAATTAATGTGAGATTAAATGCAGATTAACTCTACATTTAATTATTACAAACTTTGACATTTGAACACATTAAATTATGTGGAGACACTAATCTTGAGCCGTTCCCAACAGTAGGTGAATGTTAGAGTCTTGTTCAAGCACTCCTATTCATACAGAAGTGTATGAAGTGCTCTTCCCACCACTGTTAATTTCTCATGCATCATTACACATGCAGGTTGAGCATGAGATGCACGGTTTTATTTATTATTTACAATTCCAACAGTGGGCAAGTAATACTAATTAAATGTACTCATTTTCAAAATTGAGATTATTAGTATTTGACTCTAATATATCTTGCTCTCCTAATATAGACAAGGATGGAAGGTACATCAGCAGCTGACATATATCTGGGGCAGCTGGTGGCCTGGTGGTTAGAGAGTTGCCCTTGTGATTGGAAGGTAGTGGGTTCAAATCCCAGTGGCACCCTAGAGCAAGGTACTGTCCCCGGGCGCTGTGTTCCTGGCTGCCCGCTGCTTCACTTGGTGAATGGGTTAAAAGAAGAGAAAGAATTTCACACAGTTCACACTGTATCCTGTGCTGGGGTGTGTTCACGCGTAACAAATGGACATTTTACACTTACTCAGATATGAGAAGTGCAACTGATAACTGATGCCCACATTTCTGCTTGCATATGCATTGACGCATGTAGTCACACGTAATCCAAATATCAGCAGTGTGAAGGTTTTTCAAAAGAATAACTGCAGTTTGCACTAAACATTAGGCTGAGCTATAGTGATGGGGCACAATTCAATTAAGGCCTATGTAATTCATAGAATATCGTTAATTCAACTAATCATGTATATCCCTCCAGTGATCTTTATAGCCTAAAGAATGTAAGTTTTATGCTTAATTAAATTATTGCTATTAGAATCTTTCAAAAAACAGCTGTTATTGATAAGAATTATTGTTTTGTATATCAGTGCATCCCTAAAGCAACTCGTATTCATCACTACACCTCATCATAATGCTGTTCAACAATAAACTACTTTAACCAAAGCAGTTGTTGATCTGATATGACTAAAAGTAACGGCTCTTTGTAAACGCTAGAAAACTCTAGTGAGGTTCTGGCAGTTCTGCTGGCCTAAAATAGGCCTGCTTTTATGTGGAACTCTTTGAGATATCCTGCCATAGGCCATGCTATTAGGGTTTTTAGGAGAGCACTTAAAAGAGCAGCAAAACATGTTGCATCTGTGTTTTTTTTGAAGGACAACTTCTTGGTAAAGATTTAATTTGGTTTTATTTGGCCATTTCATGTCTGAACAGAAATGTCCACAGCACAAATAGGAACATGTGGTTTCCCACCCCAAATAATCAGTGAGTCTAAACGTGTGTCCTGATGTTATATACGTAATGCTGATTAAGGACAACCTGAAAAAAAGCATCTTTGGCACCTTTTATAAAACACTGGCATCAGACATCAGGCAATGTATGCAAAACCATAACTTTCTGTGAGGTAGCTTTAATGTTATTTAACTCCTCAGACTTTAACAATTCCAGTTTAATCAACTTCTCTAAAACTGAGCTTCACATCGGATCATTCTGAATGAATTTGAATCTTAACCATTTAACTGTGAAAGGAACTGGTGGAATTTCCCTTTAACAAGTCAATTTTCGAATATCGGGTTCATGTTGCATAATTCATAGAAGGAAAGGTCGCCAGCTATGAAAAACATTGACAGATTGAATCTGAAACTCTGCTTGAATAACTCTGACAAATCTCTGGCTTCCAGCCATTTCCCCGCAGACTGGATGAAAGGGGATTCATTTGATTACGTCGACTAAAGCTGCCATAAATTAACGACTCAGCAGAGATAGGTTACAAGATTGGTAAAGCAATCTGTACCCCAGACTGGGAGGCAGATTCGGAGACGGGTTTTTACCAGCCAAAGCTCTCCAGTCTCGTGGCCTGGCCATTGTTGTGATAACCCAATACCTAAAGGCTGGCGATAAGTGAATAATAGCCGGAGGGGAAATTACCGTATAACGAAATCATGGCTGTCTATCTCCTTTCCACATCCGCTCTTCAGGAGGACCCCAGAGTTGCCCACCACAGCACAGGTCCTGAACCGCTTGTTCTTCAGAGGCGACACCTCGGGCAGCAGGCTGTGCAGAGTGTGGGACACGTTCAGCGTCCTGCGCTTGTCCAGAATGTAGTGGATGGTGTCTCCGGGCTTAAAGCTGCTTTTCACGACAGACACGTCCCTCTCCGCGTCCAAGAAGCGGAGGATGTTTTTCCTTTTAATGGAACACACGGCACATTAGGACTGGACATGTAATTCTCTCTTAATGAAAACCAGTAGTACAGATATCACATTAATCTATAAACTAAAAGCAACATTTGTGTAATTCTCTTATGCAAAAGACTGAAACTGATCCTGGATTATCTTTCTTGCTCTGAGAAGTGATACAGATGTGTCCAATGTTAAATTAGGAATATGTATTAATGTATACATTTTTTTTAACACCGTTAATCTCATTGGAATCTTGGCGTTAATGGCAACCCCCCCCCCGGACAGAGAGACCGAGACAAGTTAAAAAAAAAGGGGTTTAACGGCGATATTTTTTTTCTCGCGCCAGCACTAATTTTAATACAGCATATAATATTATAAAACATTAAAGCATATTTTTGCAAACCCTTGGAATATTGTATATGTTACATACAGCAATCAGTCATTCCATTAAAGCCACCGACAGGTGAAGGGAATTACATTGATTATCTTGTTACAATGGCACCTTTTTTAAAGAAGTGTGATACCCCAGGCAGCAATCGACCTGACAAGGGCCAAATTGTGCCAGCCCACGGTGTCAGACCATCTCAAAAACATCAGATTGTGTGGGAAGTTCCTATCATGCAATTGTTAGTACCTACAAAAAGTAGTCCATGTAAAGAGTGGTCAAATATTCATGTCCTACTTTTACACATACCATCTGTTTAAACACTGTTGCAGACCACATACCATTTCATGGCAATGATATTCCCTAATGGCAGTGGCCTAATTCAGCAGGATAATGCTCATACAGTGCAAAAACTGTTCAGAAATGATTTGAGAAAAATGGCAAAGGGTTTTCGTGACCAAAGGATCTGCTGCTAATGTCTTTGTGCCAGAAACAACACCACCTTAAGTGGTTCTATGAAGGCCATGCCTCGACATGTCAGAGCTGTTTTGGTGGCATGCAGAGCTACACAATATTAAGCAACTGGTTTTAATGTTATAAAATTATATATATATCTATCACACATTATAGATAGTGTGTGTGTGTGTGTGTGTGTGTGTGTGTGTGTGTTTAAGTTCCTATAATTTGTCAACAACATGGACAGATGTGGACACCCCATGTTTTTTAAAAACATATACATTACAAATGTTGAAACTGGGACTGCATTTGCCTGGATTAGCATCACAGAGAAATGATTTATTTCCATAGGGTTACACAAGGATATCTCATGCGTTAGTTCACAAATCCCTCCTTTCTAGAACTAAAGAATCCGATAAACTACCCATAAAGACAGTAACCTTCAGGAATAAAGCCGTTCCTGAAATCCAGGTTGTCAGGAAGTGAATATGATATCAGTGCAGATGTTGTGTGATGCAGGCTGTTAGCTTACTGACTTCTAAAATAATTTTTCACTGCTCACTTCAGTGTACACTCAGATCATCTCCTTCTTTTATGCTCCAAGATATTTTTGACTGCCATCTAAAATCATGAGCATGAGTCAGAGACAGAGTATCAGCGAGCTTCTCCGTATCTGATAAATGAGACAGTGTGCGGGAGACGTTACAAGCTACTAATGAGGAAGTGTTTGTGACACCCGTCCAAGGTGTCTGCGATGTCAACAGAGCGTGACATTTCCCCAAACACAGGACAGATAACACGTCCCTCCGTAATTACAATATGCTTGCTTCCCCTTCCACGCTTGGGAAGAGATGATAAGATCAGGTGTGTGTAGTTTGTCAAAAGTAGATGGACGTCAGGGGCCTCGTTTGAGGCTGATTTCACAGCATAGAAGTGTCAGAGTAGAAGAATCTGTCTTTTTTGCCCAGTGTTGGGCACTGATTAAACAGTAACAAAAATCCAGAAACAGAATTCCTGATATGAAACAATGCGCAATCACAGTACCAAGGCAGCTACTGCGAATTTGGAGTGAATATTTTACTTACAGACTCTGAAATCTCATTTCCTTCTACAATAAGGTCAGAACTGCAGAACGTACATGTGCTTTTAATAGTAGTCATCAAATAATGCATGGCAGTTACTGAATAATAAGACTTCAAATTAATAACTGAATAATAAGGCTGTAGCCTACGGGTTAAATAAGGCTGTAGCCTATTAGATGTGTATTTTAAGTCTAAAATGGCAAGTTATTGTCTATATTAAATGACCATGACTATATTAAATGAAATGACTATATATTCTTTCAGTTAATACAACCTGTTCCAGACACAGCAGACAGAGAAAAAAAAAACCTCACACACTGATGACCATATCAGGCTGTTTGTTTACGTTGTTTGTCATAGTTCCTGTTTTTAAAATCCACAGTGATGGTCAAAAAAAAAAACAAACAATAAAGAGGAAGGAGACAATATTCTACTTGCAAACCATGCAGGCAAACAACAACACAGCAGTTCTATACACGTACGGCCATGCAAAGCGTTAAACACATCAGCCTTCTGCGTGACTGTGGCTAAACGCTGCTGTGCTGCACCAAACCAAACCCTAATCTTAGCCGGAGGGTCTGAAAGAAACGCACTGAGCTCTTTTACCTTTCAAATAAGTGCTAGAATGAAACATTTTCAAAGCATTTCTCGTTTCATGGAAAAAATACATTTTCCCTTTTATTTTACATAAAGGGTTGGATTCTATATGTAAACACAATTCAAACGTCCAAATATATTCACCACTCAGTCCATAATAAAATGGAGCAGCAAGAACAACCCATTTTAAATCCATATATCTGTGGTGTCACAAAAACCAAGGTACTTGGTA
>JBBPDB010000036.1:3812514-3835711 GCA_037974465.1 Brachypetersius altus | reverse complement strand
AAATGCAGAGGTTGAATTTCGTGCTGTTCACACTGTGTGCAGTGGTGTGTTCACGTATGACAAATGGTCACTTTCATTTTAATATTTAATTGCAGCTTGAAACCGCTTGAGTGTGATCATTTTAGCAGTCCATGTTAACTTGTTGCAAAAAAGAACATATTTTGATATATTCGGAAAGTTACATTTATCAATGCAACGTTAGCGTGACTTTCCATCACTTTACATAATACAGAGAAAATGTTTAGGACTCATTTAAGTACGTCAGCTGCCTTAGTTAAACAATACAATGGGTCTATATGGTACTTATTATGTTAGTAGTGCTGTTATTGTACTATGCTACATAGTAATTATCCTGTGCAGGATACATATCCATAGATTCGTTTGATCATTCATCTACTTAACTGTGAGATTCTAATGGCATTTTGTATGACAATGGACAAGACTGAGTTTACATGTTTCAAGTTGTATATGAATAAGACATGTCAGCCATTTAAATATAAAGCATACTAAGTACAAACCAGAATCAGAGGGCTGCTACAATTGTTATGAGCTGTGTCATTTATTTTTGCAATTTGTTGCCCTGCAGTTTTTACAATGGGAATTGTCGGGGCATGCCTGTCATTACTGCATAGCTACATTAGTTAAATACACCAATTTTAATACACATTTTTGTTGATAGATTACTTCTGGGAACATTTCTGGGAATATTTTTAGATTTTGCTGAAATATTGCTTTCAATTTCAGTTTAAAACACCTTAATTTTAACCCTTAAAATGACCATACTGGAAATTAAGGAAAATTCTGGGAAAGGATGCGCAGACTAAGGCTGATTAATTTTTTTAATTGCTCCTTAGAACCTCCTTAATCAATGCCTTAAATTTAAGGTTAAGGGGTTTAACACTTATTGCTTAAATATAATTTTAAGGTGAAATTAAGGAGTCGGTTTCACAAATTAACAGACACTTAATTCAAATTCAAGGGTTTGCCGTATTTTCAGAGGTAAAAAAATGAAGTTTTAAGCACATTTGAAGTACATTGTGTTTCGTAATGAGAGTCGGTGTCGACTGAGGATGTGAACTATCAAACCTATGCAGGACACTGGCCCCCCAGGACTGAGTCGGGGCAGCCCTGCCCTAACAGTACATCCAAGACCTTCCTCCAGGAATGCAGCAATTCTGGGAAAAAGCTACCACATCTTATTACAGCCTGATGCTGATTAGCCCTTTGGACTGTAGCTGTACCACAAAAACTGCTGTAAAACATTCTCAGACCAAATCAATGCACGGTACAGCACAAAATAAAGAACTGAACTGTGACAGTCACTTACTTAGGAAACCGACATAAATGGCGCCATGGTGTATGAATTAATGTACTTGTCTAATCTTATTATTTACAGCACAGCAACATTACTGGCAGCGTAACTGCAGCCAATGCTTTCCCTTGACAATGTGTCTTTGTGGAGACATTGATTCTGTAGGTTGCACTGCCCACATAGTTCATGTGCCAAAATGTCTGCACTGTTGTGGAAGATGGTTAATAAGGTGAAAGTGAATGTTTGGTCCAGTCTCTGTTCATCATTAGCTTCATACAATATTTGTGAGGTAACCTCTGCAATTCTCAGCACATCGTTTGATTCATAGAATCTTTGAAATAAAACATTAGTGGCAGCCACTGCTTCACTTGGTGAATAGGTTAAATGCAGAGAAAGAAGAGGCCGCTTTACTCTTCTTTTAAACAAATACCGTCTACACGGTACTTATTATGGTAGCGGTGCTATTGCGACACTATGCTATGCTTTGTTAATTAATTAAATTTGTAAAAATTAATCTATAAGGACAAATTGAGATCACCACTCTGACTGGATCTAAAATACATTATAATATGATGTATAATAATACAGTTATAATATATAGGAAGATACCTAGCAGATTTTAAGATTTCTACACCCACTCACAAATGTCTCCAGTGACCCAGACTCATTTGTAGAGTTATGCAAAACTTACATTTTGTCCTGAGAACATAAAAATAGGTTCAAAATAGGTTTATATCTGCTAGCATGCAGGATAATTTAGCATCATAGCTTCAGAGCTACCTGACATTAACGCAGCAGACCATAACTGTATACACTGTGATAATCCACTCTGTTGTGTACATTTAACACACAATTGTCTAGAGTTGCTCAGGCTCAAGTCAAACAAAATTCACAACTTGCTTTCATTTTAGTAGTACAGGGAAGTTAATAAGTAAATATATATGTACACTATATGGACACTTTCATGTGCAAGAGAAAACAAAATGTACAACTTACTGTCACAAAGCGACACAGGATGGAATAAAGGATAAATGCTTGTTTCAAACTTCTTTGAATTCAGCAGCAAATTACCCTCCTGGCATTGTAAATGGGGCTGAAAACACATTTAGGCCATAGCCACAGGCCTTGTCAAATTATGTTCAAAAATCAATACAAAATGAATATTTTACAACTGTAAAAGGAAGTTTAGTAAAGGCAGGCATTCATTTTGAAAGACAACCCTTTGAGGTGTCTTATGTACTGTGAGATCCTTTGACTTGTCATGGGAGAAGAATAATCACACAAAAGTGGGTATTTTTGGAATCGTGGCTTGGATTTTCACAAACAATAGGTCAAGAACATTTCTACTGTGTGCAACATTTTTGTCAGTGCAAAATAGAGAAATATAAAATCCTAACTATAATATACAAAATACACACAAAATCAGGAAAGTGCAAACCAGTAAATAGAAAAACTATGTAATGTAGCTCTGTCACCAGGGCTTAAACAAACACAAAACGAGAACAAAGGAGACTGGAGCATCTAAACAAACCAGAATGACTGACTGTAGCATGATGTCCCACAACTAAGGTCCCACACAAAAGAACTTCAAACAAAATCCTGAACACAGTAAACCAATGGAAACTCAATGGTCACTTTCACTGAGCACACCAGTCAGCTGAAACACATAACATAAACAAACTCTGGTGTGCTCAAGCACATCACAATAAAAGTCCCAGCACTTTAAACAAAGAAAAAGTATCAACTGTTTTTGATACTGCTTATGGTAAAATTTTAAAAAGCAACTCAACTTTAAAAGCTCACAATGCCTTCATATGTTGGTCATTTTGCATGTGCTTGATCTCATTTATTGAATTCAGGTGGACCCTTATTTCCAGTGGAGAGCAAAATTAATCCTTCAGTATACCAAGACATTTTGGACAATGCCATGCTTCCCACTTTGTGAACGGTCATTTTCTATTCCAGCATGACTGTACCCCAGTCCGCAAAGTACGGTACATAAAGACATGGTTGGTTGGCTGAGTTTGGTGTCGAAGAACTTGACTGGCCTACACAGAGTCCTGACCTCAACTCCATCAAACACCTTTGGGATGAACTGGAATGGAGATTGTGAGCCAGACCTTCTAGTCTAGCATCAGTTCCTGACCTCAAAAATGCTCAACAGAATGAATTCGCTCAGAGACACTCCAAAATCTTGTGGGAAGCCTTAAGAGAAGAGAGGAAGCTGTTATAGCTGCAAAGGGGGGACCAACTCAATATTGAAGTCTATGCATTTGAATGTAATGTCATCACAGTGCTTGCTGGTTTAATGGTCAGGCGCCCCAAAACTTTTTTTAGTCCTTTTAGGATATGTGCTGAAAATGTCCTAAGATCCAGAAAAGGAGGGCAAAGCACACACATTTCTGAAATTACACTCATCCCACCTACTGTGTTTGGGCCGGTCTGGCCCTTCGGTGCATGAACCTGTGAAATAAACAACTGTGGAAACATAATGGAAAAGGCCGCTAGAGCCTTTTTCGCTTTACAGGAGATGACCTGGAGCTGGACCGCTCTGCTGGCTCCCTCTGCTGGGAAAGCATTCATCAAATCCACAGCCACGGTCCAGACGAAGGAGGAGGAGAAGAAAGGCAGAGTATAAACAGGACCAAACTTTCAAGCATTTCGGGAAACGTCAAAGCATATACATCTTACGAAGGCAAACATTCAAGGCATCCAAACTTTAATTTTATAGACACAACAGATTATCGTCATTTTCTTATAAGCCGTCATGAGAGGCCGTTGCCACATGATGGCACACCTCTCACACTTTTCCCGGATTTGAGGCACCACAGCGTTTATCACACACCAATGTGATTATGATTAAATTATTTCATTATCAGGCAAATGAAGTCGATTTTATTTGTACCAAGTGCTGCACAATGACCTCAACTATAAAAAATAAATACAATTGAATAGAAATACTAAATTAAAATAAAGCATTTTAGAAACATTTGAATGCATGTGGCGACTATTTATGGACTTGTCTGAGGAATATTCTGTTGAAAGTATAAAAGTATACAAATATGAAACATATAAAAATGCAGTTCACAATGGCAGCGACTGATGTACGAGCGTGTTTGTTGTTATTATTGTTGTTATTCTTATTTTGTCTTCCTTTTTGTAATATTTAAAACATAATACATATATTGCTTTTTTAAAAAATCATTTAAGCCAATGAAAGGCAATGAAGGGCAAAACCACAGGAGGTAAAACAGGGCACAATGAAAGACCCAGTGTTGTTTTAATGTGAAAGGCACCTTTCTAGTGAAATATGGGGATGATGTCTGAAGTCCATAATGACACTTCAAAGAAAGTTATTACATGTTATGAATAATCTTTCTGAGACATTATTTTATAGTAGTTTTGATATTTTATTTATATTTTATTTGATAGTTTATTATTATCAGCATATAAACACATGTATTCACTGATTATTTTGGACAATAAATCAAGTGGCTATATTTGTGCTATAGACATAATGATATCTGGTTTCACCACTTTAGCTGGGCTCTTGTTTCTCCACAAATGCATAATCTGGATTCTTAAACTAAGAAATGGACAGAAAATAATTTTTTGAAAAACTGATGGAATTCTTATTTTAAAAGACACAAGCACTGTTAGTATGGAAAACCGTTACAGCAAAAAGTCCTCTCCACCACTAAACCTCAAGTGAGACTGTTAACTGTTAACTATTACTGCTAATAATGACTAAATAACTAAATATAGTCTGTTACTACTACTAATAACTAAATATAATGGAATGTGAGCTTTATTTATTGAACCCAGAGGAAACTGCTTCTGTTACGACTGAGGAAAAAATAACAATATAAAATATAAAGTCAAGATACAAGTCAAATAAAAATTCTTAGCTATTTAGCAGAAGCTATTGGTTTAAAATTCATTCAAACATTCATTTGAGGAATTATGTACTTATTCATTATCGCAGGAAAGCCTATGTCCCGGTATGCATTGTTATTGCTCTCCCTTGGCGCAGAGTAAAGTGGTGCTGGTGCTTAAGCGTTAATGAGTTCATATGAATAGTCCATGTATTACCTAGTGATGACTGAAGACACAGATAAACGAGCCCTGGATTACAAAGCTTATTGTTATTACCTGTAATAATACCATGGAAAGGGTGTGGATGGGTTACATAGTGAACAGAGCTCTGTTCTGTGTGTGTTTGTGTGTGTGTGTGTCTCAGAGAGACAGGGAAAGAGCGTGGGCACTTGTTCTTGAATGTAGGCCTATCCAGGATCTCCCAGAAGCTTGAGACGCATTACTGTTCAGGGCTTTGGGAGATATAGCCAATTGAGTTTAATTAACAACTGATAGCTTAGTCTTCCCTGTTATGAATAACTAATTTCCTCAGGCCTCGTGAGACAGTCTGCTCGAGCCTAATGAATAATTTGCCTGTGTAGGCAGAACTGAACCCGACAACTTCATACAGACCACAGCCTATATAATATTTGAATAGCTTTCATTACTAACAATGATGTGGAAATCCCATTCTGTCGTCTTGTCATTCTATATGAATTTGTGAACTAATTTCTTTGTACTGTATATGTATAGGCATTGATATGGGTAGTGTGTGCGATCATGTCTATGTATTCCGTGTGTAACATTAATGCTTCATCCTTAAAATTGTGTAGGTCCCCCACAAGCTGCTAAAAACATTAAGGCATGTGTTCCACAAAACCTCTGCATGCTGTGTTGACTTAATTAGCTAGTTGGAATAATTTGCCCAGCACATGCTACAGATGTTTTACTGGTTTGGGATCTGATTGACTAGGTGTACTTGATCCGCAACAGTGTTGACATCTGTAGTTTAGTTCAAAGTGACATTCACATGAATGTTAAATTTTGCCAGGACCCAAGCATATCATTGCCCAGAGCATCAAATTGACTCCGCTGGCTTATCTTCTTCTCATAGTGCATCCTGATCCCATTTATTCCCCATACCCAGTCGTCCACATGATGTATAATAAGTCAAAAAGGTTTTATTGTCATTAACATATACACACAGTACACAGTGAAATGAAATGACATGCCTCCAGGACCATGGGGCAACACAAGAGCAGAACCGAACAGAACACAAGACCACAAGTGGAGACAGGACTAGAGTTAGACAAAGAAAACAAGAGCAACAATACAAATACACAAGACAAGACAAGATTCAGTGGCAGACAACGGCTACAGCGAGGATGAATACAGTATAAGGAAACATGATTCATCAGAGCAGGCCGCCATCTTGAGATGCTACCTGATCCATTGTCCATTGTATGTATGTATCGATGTATGTTGTTAAGTTGACACTATATGCGGTTCTTTTACTCCACAGGTGTTGATTGCTCAGTAAACAGTGTAATTGTACTCAGTAGGTGTTAATACTTTAGGTGCTCTTTCAGCACTGGGTTTTACTAGGTATAAATTGAGTTATTTCTAACAGTTATATCTAGTGTGTAATTTGTGTAGACAGGCTGAAGAAAGGCTGTAGTGGAATCCTAATGAGTTCACAGCGACAGACTGTCAGGGACAGAGCTCACTGTTACTAAGCTCGTTGAACCCGTACGTGCGTTTGGTCACACTGATTCCATCAGTGTTTCTGCACTCGATTATCTCGGCCTGGAACCGACAGGGAGACACTAGAAAAGAAGTGGAGAAGATTTTCCGCACCAAACCACAAAAGGTCGGGTTGTACTGCTTGAAACGTGTCGTGTGTGAATTATTTAGTTTGTATGTCCAGGGTAATAGCTACCATATGAGTGACTTGTAAGGGAGAAACAAAGCTAATTTCCGTAATAAACACTGACTTTCTCTTTTCACTCCCAAGTTCACTCAACTTTAGTCGTACGTCTTTCTTTAGCAGGCTGGCTAAGACCAAACCCGGGGCAAAACAGGAACTGTGACTTTTGTGTTTGAAAATATTTTGTCTTTAAAAGTTGGTTTTACTGTTTTTTAAGACTTTGTTTTAAAACTTTCCCTTCTGAGTTGATAGTCCGTGCGGTCCTGAGTCAGTCTCAGCTGATGGAGGGGGGGTTTGAAGCAACATACAGTTTGACATTACATTTGTTTTGTTCTGTTTTTGGTGCTTGGTAACATTTGGGAACATTATTACACTTCAACAGTAATGGGTGCAGAATGTCTTTCTTAAAGGCAACATTGAATGTCTATCTATGTTTCTATCTGTATCTGTCTATTAAATTAATCACAGTTGGTGTTAATTTTACACTATAGGTGTTGCTTGCTCAGTAAACACAGTAATTCTATATGTAGCCAATATCATCCGCTCAAAAATGCTGGTATTTAAAGCAGTAAGTTCCAGACATAGGACTAAAGTAAATGCTACTGCGATTAAACAAAGGGAAACTACCGTAAAAAACCCACGCATCAACTATGTTGGACAAAAGTATTGGGACGCCTGATCAATACTCCCAACAGGGAATTTAATGACATTGCAAATACATTGACTTTAATATGGAGTTGGTCCCCACCTTTGTAGCTTTAACAGCTTCCACTGTTGGATTGGCAGGAGTCTGGGAATAAGGGCTTAATTCAGTAGTTAAGAGGTTTGTCCCAATACTTTTTTGCATATAGTGTAAGTACTAAATACCCTGCAAATTCTAATATTAACATAAAAACAACATTGTCAATGTTTTGTATTGTGGTATTACAATATTTCGAAATACATTGTCAGACTCCTATCTGCCGCAAAGGAGTACAGAATGTGACAATGAAGTTAAACCCAAAAAAGGAATTAGCTGAAAACACTAATTCATTGAACGCTTAGTTGTGGCGGGTCATTGTCAACCCAAGCATTACCATAATTGGAGCGGGCAAGTTGTTAAATTTGTTAAACCTCACCAAACTCTTCTGTGGGTATAACATGACAAAATCGCTACTGGGTGAAGCTGACAGCTCTCAGTGAAAGGAATGGGAGTCTGAAAACTAAACGGACCATTTGACTTATTAATGACCTCATCACATTCCTGAGGAACGAGAACCACGCTACTCCGAATTCTTTTCATATTTAAGATTTCCGTGATAGTCCCAAGATGCTTTGCTAATCCATATTTCAGGAAAAGGAATATGTGATTTCCTTCCTGGAGCAATGCTGTCTGACTTCAGTTTCCAGCTGGTCATGTTTCCCGCATGTGTCAAAATTGGCACAGAATTTCTGTTTGTCTGAGAAGAGATAAGCTAATTATTGTTTTATTTCTCATCCGTAGGTCACTGGGTTGCTTTTGAAAGTGAGGATTTTAAGTAAAAGAGGTGACATTTTTTAAGGATTCACTAGTATAAGAATGTTTTTCAGGTACATATTCTATTTTAATATATACATGCTTTTCTTTATATAAGTGAATGTGTATGTATGTGTGTGTGTTTGTGAGTGAGTGAGAGATAAATATATATGCTCATTTTATATATACAGTAACCCTCCGCTTTTCACAGGGGTTATGTTCCAGGAGCACCTGCGTATAGTGAAAGTGAAAAGTGAACATTTTGTCATACGTGAACAGCACGAAATTCAACCTCTACATTTAACCCATTCACCAAGTGAAGCAGGGGGCAGCCATGAACACGGCGCCCGAGGAGCAGTGTGTGGGGACAGTACCTTGCTCAGAGTACCTCAGCATTGCCTAGCGGTCTTGGGAATCGCACCCAGACTTTCTGGTCGCAGGGCGATTGCCCTAACCACTAGGCTACCAGCTGCCAGCTGTTGTTATGTGGTTCAAAAAATGCCTAAAAATGCCTATTTTTATGGTGTAAACCCTAATTATGCCCCCAAATATGCTCCCAAAACACTTTAATTTCATTTTAAACTCGTTAGCCTTAAAGAAAATATAAAGGTAAATCCGTATCCGTGCTGTACAGATTAAAATGAACTCCTGCAGTGGTAGAATGTAAATACCGATATTACCCCTGTATAG
The DNA here is from genome assembly GCA_037974465.1 of Brachypetersius altus. NCBI lineage: Eukaryota > Metazoa > Chordata > Actinopteri > Characiformes > Alestidae > Brachypetersius > Brachypetersius altus. Next base: position 3,826,432 of record JBBPDB010000036.1, on the reverse strand, counting down.
ACAGTACTGTAATTCATGCACAGACGTTTTCTTTGGTATGTGCTGTCATTTTTTTGGTATAAGCAGGGTAAATCCAGTAATAAATGAATTTAATTTCCAGTAATAAAAATACAGGGATTTAAGAAGAACAAAATGAAAAACATGAGAACATTCGAGATGCTCCACAGGGGAAATTCTGGACTGCAGCGTCACAGGGCATCAGCCAATCTGCGGCAAGGATAAATAAAAAACCTCCTATCTCTGAGTACAGCTGACTATGATGTCCAGGCCTCGTGTATCTGGACATCACATATATATATATGTGTGTGTATGTGTATATATATGCAGTAAATGAATAAAATATGGACAGTTAGTAACACATTAGTAACTCACTGTTGCCTAAATGTGCTGCTCTTCCAGAGAAGTATAAATAAGTAATCTAATCTAAAACTACTGTCTGATGCCGATATATTTTTTTTGACAATCTGTCAATGTTCACATGAGTCAGATATCGTAGTGCACACTTAGACGTTTTAGGATTTGATTTTAAAGAAAACTTATTGTTTGTGTATTGACTTGTTTTGCAGAATGAAAACCATCATTCTCATTGAAACATTAAAAGAAATGGATGACGATCTGAAGTGGAACTGACAGGTACAGTAATGCCAATAATAACTATAAGCACCTCAAGATTGAGGGATTTGTCTGTTTGTTTGTCTGCTTATAACAGTTGTAATAACCTGTAATAATATTAAGGCAGCATGGCTCCGCTTACATTCTGCAGGATGATAAAATGCAGATCAGCCCTCTCTGAATAGAGAAAACAACAGTGTGGAGCTGTCTTAAAGTGTCCGTGTCCTGCTTTTGTGTGGCTGATTGATGTTTATCCCTGAAGTCCACTTATGATGTTTGTGTGGTTTGTGTTCTAAAAATTCATTTTTACAGGACTATTTTCCAGTCTCTGTTGATCCCTTATAATTAAACACCCTGTTATTGTTAGGAGTAATTAGAAATTTCAACCCTGAAACATACTGCTTCATAATAACAAATGACACCAGTCAAAAAGCACTATTAGCTTCTTGTTCAACTCTGGTACAGATGAACATGATATAGATCAGATCTGGAGTACTAACTTGTGTCACAATATGCACATGAGTCAGTTAAGGTTGCTGGCTCCTGATAACAACGTCCACCAGCAAGAAATATGAGGCATTGGCTTGGCAAATGCAGTCTTCCAAGCTGCTGTCAGTTATAGTTAGCTGTTACATTGCCACGGTCAATCACAAAAATGCTTTTTTGCCTTTTCCCCCACTGTTTGGGTCAGAAATGACCACCACTTACTGCTAGCCTGTCTATAGTAAATCTGTGTTGCATTATACAGCTACTTTGGGGTGCACCTATTCCATTGCACACACACACACGGCTTATATAATCTCTATAGAAAATCTTTACCTGTAAAATGGCACAGTCTGGAGCAGCAGCACATGAGTCATCGTTCTTAATGCCAAACGTCAGTTAGAGGAGAATAAAGCTCACCAGTTTTAGGCAGATGAGCAGATCTCTACACATTTTCATGATTCGATGCCATTTACATCAAACACAATGTTGGTGTACATTCCCACACCGGGTTTAAAATTACACAACTAAAATGCATCCCATACAGACCTCTCTGTTTTCTGTGCTTTTATGTTTCCCTCTGCTTCTATTTGTGTGATGAAAAGACACTGGGTAAAAGCATATATGTGTTTCATCATCTTATTGTAATGATATCAATAGTCTGTATTTGTGGTGAAATTAAGGCAGAGATTTTGGTCCTGGAGGTCTGGTGTTCATTGTTGGGTAAAGTCCAGAGTGTATATATCATACACTGTGATACCAAGAGATCAAGAGATCAAGATCAAGATTCTTTATTTGTCACATGCAGTCATACATGTACAGCACACAGTGAAATGTATCCTGAACCGCTCCTTACTGACTGTGCAAACATTAAAACAATAAGTAAATTATAAATTAAAATCTGGACATTTTCTGAAAAATAAAATAAAAAAACGAGTACAAGTAAATATAAGTATAGATGTAAGTAAAATGTTAAATTTGTAAAAATATATAAATTACCACCAGTTAAGTGAAATATGTAGACTGAACTTTTTAAAATATATATATGTATTTATATAAATAAATGTAGCAGCAATATGTACATTGTGCAAATGGAATGTTATATGTGTTATAACATTATATGTGTGTTATAACATTATATGTGTAATGTTATATGTGTTATATGTGTTCAAGATTTTTTGCACTGTTTTTGTTGTTCGTGTCAGTAAGAAAATAGAATTTTTTTTACACTTTTTATCTTTGAACAACTACATTTACCTTGTTTTGCAGTAAATAATAGAGCTGCTTGTAGTATTGTGAACATTGGCTGAAAACCCACTACTCACACCTCAGTCTTTACGGTCCATTAATGCTGTAGGTTTGTGTAAATGGGTTGGCATCACAAAAGCAATGAGCTGTTTATTTTGCAGCTTAGTTTCCATTAATGGACTGTATGAACTGAGGAGTGAATGGTGGATTTTGATGTAGTATTTATACTGCTTTTTTTAATTTAATATGACACAAGGAAAAATCAGTTTTTGCAGGATAAAAAAAAGCCTTGTAAATATTAAAAGGTCTGTATTTTCCTACTGACACAAACAACAAAAACAGAGCTACAAACACACTGAACAACCCACGCTTTTTCACGCCTGTCCTATTGCAGCAGCTCAAGCTCCACGGTTGCTTGCTTACATTCAGAAGGTGCCTGGGCGCATGCAACTGTTACCATAGTTTCCTTCTAGCCGACTCCTGTGTGTGATGATGATGTCAGCGAGCATGCTGAGCTGAGCCGCCTCTCTCTCTCTCTCTCTCTCTCTCTCTCACTCTCCCCCTCTCTTCCCCCACGCTCAGTCTCGCTCTCCCCAGTGACTCATTGGCAGCAGAGAAGCAGCTGTCCTCTCTCCTCTCCTTGGCTTTCTCTCCTTCTTCACTGTGCTACAGAACCCGATGTGACAAGCAGGTAGGCAAGCCTGTCCACGGGGGTTACCGCTCTGTGGGCACATTCTCAGCACTTCTCTCCAGCTTTCGCTCCACAGTAGCAGCTCCTGTCTGTTGCAGGCGTTTTCGGTCCTGTCTGTTTCTGAGCATGCCTTGTGCCTAAGATGTTTGTCCTTTAAATTATGAATAGGCAAGCGGGTTAAATAGGTTAAGTCCCCTCTGTACAAGGCGGAGGCTTTGCACATGGAGTTGGGAAAGAGCGAAAGTGTTTCTATTTCAGTCTAACAGCAGTCTGGAGAAAGTGGTGTATCTGATTGATGTTTGCAGTTACCACTGGTGTATGTCGCTGCTGAAGATGCAGGAAGTAAAACAAATTGCTGTTGAGAGTTTTAAACTGGTTTTGAGTTTTGTTTCAGACGAATGTTCTGTTTTTGTCTTACCCGTTTGAAATCAAACTTGACGCTTCATAGTGGACTGAAGTATTACCTGTAAATAAAAGCTGTTGAAATTGGAAGGCTGTCACGCTCTGCCTGCTGTATTTCTTTATCTGGCCTCCGATTTGTGGGTCATTTTATGTGGAGGTCTTAATTCTTACTGTTAAAATCATGATTCTTAACTTCTGCTTAAAACTGAAGTGAGTCATCCTAGTTTAGTGCCGCTGATTTGAAGTCATTCCAGTTTTCTTTTTTTTATGGATGGATTGGTTTACGGTTGTTGTGTTGGGTTACATTTGACTTCGGGATATTTTTATGACCTTAGAGCCTTCTTGTTCAAGCTGATATCCCTTTGGTAAGGAAATAGCTTATGCCTTTGGGCTCTGTTTAATCAAACAGTCTAACCTATTATGCTTCTGACAAGACCTACTCAGACGTGCAGTTGTTGCCTCAAGGAAGAGATTAGCATATAGACTTCTGTTTTGCAGTGTTTTAATTTAGAGTTATGGCAATTTTAAGGAGTCCAGAGTACTTTGTCAGCATTTGTTTACATGTTTACCAAAGATGGAGTATCATTTATGACTTTATTCATATATTCAGCTACATTGTATTGTCTTTATTCTGAGGTTCTACATCATCTGTCATTTTTTTCATCCTCTTTCATGCACTTGAAAAGGAAAGGAAAGGCTGTTTGTTGCAGGTGGATCAGGGCTACGTTGTGATTCGATCTGTTTTTGGTAAATGAGTCGTGTATTGATTATTTTTAGTTACAAATGCGATATTTCTGTCAGTAGTAAATTAGCATTTGCTGTACAGTGATGGAAACTTTATGACATTTTAAAGCACTCTGTTCCAAAAATACGTCTTGGTTGGTTTAATATTTTTTTCCATGAATGCTGATAAGGGTGACTTTGTTTTGCTTGAATTGGTCCCAATGGTTACCTTTTCACTTGCGCTTGCTGTGCAACAATCTCAACTTTTATTTGCCTTACATTTAATTTCAAATTGGACAGCATCTTTTTGAACAGTATGGTCATCTAGGTATTGTTTGTTAAATCTATCTTTTGTTTGCTATGTTTGCTAATGTTGTTTCCTTTAGCTGCACTATCGCTAGTTAGACACAACCCTGATGCCCTGGCGGTTTAGCTTTGCATTATCTCATAAAGTACACAGTGACAATGATTTTCTGTTGACTCACTGGCTTCCTGCTTGTGAAAGAGCGAGGCTGGTGCCACTTTGGCATATGGACACTGCCTGCTGTTGGACTGGCCTCTCTGCCCCCCCAAAGCTGCTTGGCAACATGGATGGTTCTCTGTCCTTTAGTCTCTTTCGCTCTCTCCCTCTCTCTTTGCCTCCCTGTCTCCTCCCTGCCCAGACTTTGACGCAGGGCATGCTTTTCATCCGCCTCTGCAATCCTGGCTCACTGGAGCTGCATTGGTGCAATGGGACAGAGCGATCAGACTGATTTTCTCTTTAGTGCAGATAGACTCCTTTATTTCGATGAGTAGATGTGGCGAGGAGGCTCTCAGCTGTTGCTGCACTCTGTGAGGAGCTCCACAGATCCACATTCTGGAGGGAATTCCAAGAATGGAACGTTTATTTAATGCTTCTACAGTGAAACAGATAAACTGCACTTTAATTAGTTTGTAGAATCTGTGCTTGTGTAGCAACCATTGAGAACTTGGCTTTAAAGCATGGCAAAAGTCCTAATCAACTTAAAGAGAATTTGTAGCACACCTGAAGACTTACTACTTAGTGTTTACTTTTGGGGTTGAAAAGATTAGTCACTAAGCTGGAGCTGTGTTGTTGTAGCTTATCAAAACTAGGAGACTTTCTAATCGAGAAGTAGGGCATCATATCAACACCTTCTTGATAACACACCAAAAAAAAATTACTTCCCTCTTTGTGAACTTTCAGTTCAAAATACAAAAATAACAGGGCTGGTTTAAGTAATTCTATATGTATGCAGGGATCAACAATCTAAAAGGCGAGGTATTATTAGCACTTCACTGAAAAAGAGGAAACCCAAACAAGCAGGATTTGCATATAAGATGTAAAGTTATATATATGTGTGTGTGTTTGTGTGTGTGTGTGTGTTTGTGCGTGCGTGCGTGCGTGTGCGTGCGTGCGTGTATGTATGTTTGTGTTTAATGGATGGATAAATATAGCAAAATCCTTGACCTGTAGGCAAGGTAGAAATGTACGATGGTAAGCTTAGGTCATGCTGACTGTCATCTGACTGAAAATGCTTGAGTTCTATATTTATGTGATGAATTTATCAAAGTTACCAGCTGGCAAATTGCTGCCTGGCTGTACCTGCTGTTATTGTGATGCATTTACCAATCAGCAGTGTAATTGCTGTAATGCTCAATTCCAAATAGAAAGAAAAAACACATCTGACAATTTTCATAGTTCATATTAGATAGAGTTGGATGGTTGTCAAAGTTTTTCTAGTCTCCAGTCAGTTCCTTTGAAGGAAATATTTGTGCCTAGAGTATGGATAGGCCAATCACAGTGTTACTAGCGCAAGACTAACTCATACTGTTGTTTTGCCAGTTGTGGAGTTTAGAGAGACAAATGTCAGTTATTTAAAGACACCTCTCTCTAAGTGCCTCTTTAAATGAATGGTGCGTGGGAGACCCTTCAACACAGTGAGCCAGGTGGGCTAATGTGTTACTGGATGATGGATTGATGTTATAGGGAGAAGTCCTTATTTACATAACGGTGGGCACAAAGGCCAGTGCGCTGTCAGTCTGCCGGATGTCAGTGCCTGGAACATGACGGAGGAGCCAGACAAATGAAACCACAGTCATGTCTACACGACTCGGTCAAGCAATAAATGAAGAAAGTGCTGAAGCCACTACGCTTTACAAATATCTGATTTAGCTTCAAAGCTGCAGTTTCATTTTGGAAATGTAAATTGAAGATGGTTGTACGGAAGCAGGCTTGCGGATTTGATTTGTTTTTTTGCAGATTAGGTGCATATCAAATGGTAGAATGTAGTTAATATAGGCTGCTAGTTATTTGTTAATCAAATAATCAGTTGTTTATTTCTTTGATTAATTGATAAAGCAAATAAAATCACATTATCAAACAATAATTGTATTATTGACAATATTAGCACAACATGTTAGCTGTATCTTTGCCACAGCAATTAAAACAGGCCACAGACTATGGAGGCAGATTGCAGTAACACTCAAACAAGAAATGTTTGTTGATGTTAGCCATCTAGTTGAATACCCTTGTTATATAATATTGGAATAAATGTGATTTGATTGACCATGCAAGCTCGATTGTGAGCAAACACAGGCTATTAAATATACAAGAAGAACTACCTACTGTGAGACTAATGATTCATCACTTCAAACAACACATGCCAGATTTAATAATGCCCTCCTCCTCATCCACGGTCACAACATGTTCTTTACTGAGTTGCTCCTGCGACACACAGAATCGGTTTTGCAAAGTTTGTGGCTAACATACTTTTACACCCTTGGTTGCACAGTTTCCTCTGCTTCAACCCTGAAGCAGCAAATACTCGAATTTGTAGTGCTGGCTCAGAGTACTGTTATATATTCCGCAGTCTTTCAGAGAAGAGCAGTGAGTTGTGAAATTGTGGAGGGGGTGTGTTAGGCCCTTTACATAACGTCATCTGGGTATGGCATGATTTTTAATTTTTAACATTATGCCCTTCAAGTAAATTACATTTTCTCCAGGTTTTATGATAAAATGTTCTATTTAAAACTTAATTCTGAAAAAAATATGAAAATGAATGTTAAAATCCAGCTTATCTGAACACAGAATATAAAACTACTAAGGGTGGTGCTCGATACTATTTTCAATACTACAGGGGGAGGAAAAACAAACTTTTTCAAAAGTAATTTAAATTGTGGTCACTGAATGTTGCGCCGGTTCTCTGCGGAGGGGAGCTTTGTGACTGGTCCTGTTCGATAGGTCTCAGGGAGCAAAGCCTCCCTGAAAAATGTTGTGCTAAGTTTTTCCCCTGCTGAGTTGTGGGCCAAAATGCTCCATTTTAGCCGGCTCAGCAGCGAATTTAAAGGCACATGATGCTTTCCCCACCTGCCCTCGTAGAGAACAATGGGAGAAAGTTTTTAGCTAATAACTCCAGGTCTCCGTGGGCTAGGGTGGGAAACGAGGGCTTGTTCGAAATGTCTCATGGAGATCTACTGGCATGTCAAGCTTGGCGTGGCTGGGTGCTTGCCCCGCAGCTCGGAAAGTCCGTGCTCGCGGGGCCAACGTGCCAGTTCTGTGGGGAGGAGAACTTCGCCACCGACCATGTTTGATAGACCTGGAGGAGCTGAGGGTCCATGTAAAATTTTGTGGTGCTAGGTTGTTCCGGCTGAGCTACGGGCAGAATACTTTTTTTTCCTCCATAGAGAGCCAAAGTCCCAAAGCCCCCACTGGCTCTTTTAGTCCAGAGCTGGCTTTCATGTAAACATTGGGTCCTCCAGGTAGCCGGGGGAGAGGCTGCCTGCTGCATTGCCTGTTTCCGTGAACCGGCGGATGCAAAACTGACATTTAAGTATCGATACCAGTGCTAATGGATATCGAACTCAATACTAAATTTGACTATCGATTAGAATCTGTGAATCGATTTCTTTTGTTAACATTAGAATGGAGTCTTATAGAGCTTACCTGAATGTGTTAGCGAACATCAATAGGTTTGTTTGTTGTTAAATTTAGCCATCTGACTAGTAAAATAAAATGGTAACATTATTTCTTTGGTGTCACATACCAGAACAAGTCATACTCTCAGTCTCAACCCACAACTACAAGAGGCTTTGCTGAAGCTGTCTCTGGCTCAGTTTCAAGCATCACCATATGCATTTCAGTGAAATTTAGTGCTGTTTACGTTAATCTAAATTTTGACATCAATCCAAATATCGGCTCCAAATATCGGTCAAATATCAAAGTCATTGCCACAAAGACTCATTCTAGTGGTAAGACAAATAAAAATCAATTTTATTGCAAATGCATGTCAGTTCCAGTTGTCGGTTATTGGTATTGACTCTGAAAATATCAATATCAGTCGAACCCAAGATTTGTTTATGTCAAAAAAGCTTAAATGAATAGTGCTTGGACAAGGCAGCTAACAGTCATTACGTTAATTTACCTCTACACATGTGAAGAGGATTACTCTGCTGAGCAGTCTTTGGCATAAGGTGGGTAAGCCCAATTCTGAAGATCTGCCAATCTTGCTCTTCTCTACTTTCCCCCTGAACAGATTGTTTTCTCAGACGTGTGTTTGTCTTGTCTGAGCGACCGCCTCCCCTCCCCCCGCTGCCTTCATTTGCTCAATGGCACAGACTATTTGGCATCTGCTATTGTGAAACAAGTGTGCTTTGTTATGTTCTCCCAACTAGTGCATCAACATCTGTTTTCACATGCAGCTAATTTCATTGAGGCTGCTGTCTCTTGTTGTTAACTGAATATGGATAAGTTGTGTTGTACATTATTTCTTAACCTAAGTGGTATACTTGATTTTAATCCAGCTTGTTTCCTTGGCTACACATCTGCTGTGCTAGCAGCATTGTTCAGTCTGTGTACCTTTCGTTGGGGGGATTAATAGCTGTATCAGCTGTGTTGCAGGTCAAGGCTGAGACATCTTGGGGATACCGGTGTTACATAAGATGAGCTGTGAACGTGGCAACAGCTGAGGAGACTTATGATAATTATTATTGTTAACATGGTTTGGTTCGTTTTTCAGCTGAGATCACGGTGTGGTGCTCTGCCACCACAGGTTATGTTTATGCTTCATCTCCCAGACATATTATATTCATTTCTGAGGATGTGAACGAGCATGACGCTGAAACGGCAGCCACCTTACACACATGCCTGGTCAAATATACTGTGGCACTGCACAAAACAAGAGTGATACAGCCAATCATTGAATGCTTTATTGTGTGATGTGAGCATCTTGACCAGTCATAGAAGTGTTATAATAAATCAGGGTGTTCATATAGGTATTGTACATTAAGGGTTTATCAATGTTTCTAATAAATATCTAAAGGCATATGTAAGAAATTGATGGAAGTAAAGTATCAAGTATTCCATCAATTTCTAATATATTGCCATATTTCGCCCAGCCCAGCCCAGCTCTGAGTAACTGCAGAAGAAGCAGATTCATTCATTTGCTAGAATAAGATTTATCTCAGGTTGAGATGACAATCTGAATGATTGCTTAAATTTTTTTGAATATCCCATTTATTGTAAAAGCCAAAAGCATCATTCAATCCAAATGAATATTGTTGTAGGAATGAGCCTTTAGCCCTCTAAAATCCATGCAGGCCTATTGACATCTGCCTGGAACAATGTGTGATTAACAACCGACTGTCCTGATCACTTAGCAGTGAGAGGAGATTGAGACGATTGGTGTTTTGGGAAGATTTTTTTTCTCTTTGTTTTCAGCTTGTCACTTCCATTTTGCTGATGCACGGTGTGCAGTGCCACGTGGCGGATGGCACATTCACCATCCTTCTCTCTCTCCTCTCTCTCTGTATCTCTCTTTTGTACACTCCAAACAGCCATCCAGCATCCCATAGTGCTGGTGATGCCTCCCCAGTCTGGTCAACAACAAACGGACAGTGGTTTTATGGCATCCTTTTTGCTGGCAAGAGCTTTGATTGGATTAGTGGATTCCAACAGAGGCTTTCTTTCTCTCTTTCTGTCTCTCTTTATTTTTTGTCTTGCTATGTTTCCACAAATGGCCCTTATCCCCTCTGTATGTATTTTTCATGAAGGACGAGCAGCTAGGCAGAAGATTTAGCTGCTCGGATAGATTTTGAGGCAGTGGCCCCTTCTGTGAACTGTTGTGAGCTAAACAAACACACCACTGTTCAAACGTTTGGAATTATTTCTTAATTATTCCAGAATATTTGGTATTCTGTACAAGGTATCTTCTTTCCTTGTGCTCTTACACAGTGTCAGAGTACTTTGGGAACAACAAGAAGTTAGTCAGTGATAACTTATATATTTGTTCTTTGTTGTAGTACCTTGTATTGTGTATGTGTTTGTGTAGCCAAGTTATATTATGTGTTGCTGATATGCTGCAGTTGTTTCTTCCACAACAGCTTTAAAATGATCTGCTTTGAAGATTGACTCTCATTTGAAGTGTGATGAATTCTGCATATTAATTTTATTAAATATATTGTAAAATATTATTTACAATTATCAATAGGCAAACTATGCATTGACTGTATTCTGTATATAATGAAACATAAATATAATATAATGTATAAAATGTAATGAGTTTTCTATAATTACTGATGATATTAATATGTAATGAGAACCATAGCCAGGAATCAAAGAGAGCATGATCGACTTTACTCCCATTTGGGTGGGTAGAATGGTCGGGCTGCAGGTGTCTGGTAGCTAATTTAACTGAACTGGCAGTTAGTGTTCTCCTCCAAGTATGTGGAGCTGTTCAGTGATCAGCAATATCAACTGTTTGAAAAGGGGTGGTTGTAGATGAGGCGTAATCTTTAGTCCATCCAAATTGCTAGATATTGAAAATACTTATAATAATTTTCTAAATGTTGTTTACTGAAATGTGGTAAAGCTCATACCCTTCTCCTTTTCCTTCTCTCTGATTGTGTGTCTGCAGGTTCTGGGAGAAGCCCTGACGTCAAATTTGTGATATGAGCCATCCTACCTAAGGAGGAGTGAGAAGCTGCACGTTCTCTCGCCGCTCCCTCTCTCTCCTCCTCCTCCTCTCTCTCTCTCTCTCTCTCTCTCTCTCAAGCGCTCAGTCTTACCTCGCTATTTCTCTCTCCCTCTCCCCCCTTTCTCTCTCTCCCTCTTTCTTGTACGCCTCGAGGTGATAGGAAGCTGTGGCCCAGCTGTCACAGTGCATCTGGACGGCCCTTTCGCTTGACTTTCAGACACGGCTGGTGTTGCTGGCACTTTCGAGCGAGTGAGAGAGGGGAGGGGGGGAGAGAGAGAGAGAGAACCTGAGGGCAATCCCACCTCCGGTGCGTTCAAGGAGGGATTACAGAGGAGAGGAGGAGCGTGAGCGTGGAGGTGAAACAAAAGGAACTGAGTGCCCAGCTGAAGAAAGCAGTGGATCTTTGGTGTGGCATATGGAGCAAGGCCAGGATTGAGGCTGTAAGAGTTGCACCAGACTCAGCGAACCAACCATTCCACTGGCCATCAGCCCAGCACTTTGAAGGGACCCAACCAAACACCTGAGAGAAAGTGAGAGCAGATATGGGTGTCCTGGTGTGTAGCATGCTTGTGCTGGCTCTCATTGGTCAAAGCCATAGCTACAGTCTCAGAAGCCCAATGAACAGGTTCAAAAGGTAAGTTTCTTTTGCCTCTGTAGCAAAAAAGTAAGCAAAAAAGTCTTCAGACAATATCAAAATGGTTTTGATATGACAAAATGCTTTACAATGGAGCATATCTTTGAAGCATGTTTATTTGCTGTATTTTCTTGAACTTGTTACACTGACTATAGTAACCTCACGTATAGTAACCTCAAGTAGTTGTTTAAGCATAAAACACACTACATGACAGTCCAATAATAAGAGAAACATGGTTGGTTTTAAAAGCTTGTTGTATATGATGTGTTTTGATAGCACATGATATCACTTTGCCATGAATTTACATCTGTGTCCTCTGTGATGTTCAGATTTCAGGAGACACCGTGGTCCGACCCAAATGACTGCTCTCAGACCAGGCAGCCGTTTGTTCTTTCGAACCCCTACAACTTCTCCCTGGACATACGCATGCCTGCGATCATCCCAACAGCGGTAAGTACATAAAAACAAACAAACAAACACAAACACACACACACACACACACATATATATATATATATATGTATGTGTGTATGTCTGTGTATACATTTATATATATATGTGTATGTCTGTGTATATATATATATATATAAAATTCATTTTGTGACAATTTTTTTATTGCAGTAGCCAGTGGCGATCGTTTCTCACAACCAAGAGAAATGAAAATAACAAAACTACAAGAAAATACGCTCAACCTGAGTGTGCTGTTTCTACTACACTATCACGTGATTAGTTGGGGGGGGGTTAAAAAAATTAATCTATGCCCACCTCTAATATATATATATATATCCTCCAGTTTTATCTGTTTTATAAATTGGCAAAAGCATAACATTGAACATTCTCTTTTGGTCACGACACTGGCCCTGGCATGTATGGGCTGGCTTGCTAAGTATAAAGCTTCCCTTCAGGGACGGTGTAGCAGGGCCTGGGGTGGATCTCCTGCAGTGTTTGTGTACTCCTTATTGATCCATCTGTAATGTAGTCATTAAAGCTTGCCTCAGTGCTGCAGATGAAAGCTAATTGGTGCTCCTGGCTGGCTTTCCAAATGCATTGTTTTGCTCGGCCCAGCCTCTCTCACTTCTATGGAGGGACAAGGGAGGATTTTTCGAGCCTGGCGAAGCCATTGGGGAACGTGGGAAGTCTCTGGCTTCATTGACTGAGCACCAGCATGTAAAAGTTTGTAGGGCTGGGAAGAAGCCATTGCTATTATTATTCTCCAAGCAGGTCTATGAGTCATCAACGAGTGATTCATCGCAGACTCTCAGTGATAACTCTGCTGGGAGGAGGGGGGAGAGAGGGGATGTGGATGTAATATCACCGAGGAAACAAGACTTCAGACCTAGTAGCTGGCTTCATCTATATTGAGCTATTGATCAGCTGGGAATGACCTTTGCCTGCCTCAGGAGGTGTTACTGAAGTCGTTTTTGCCTGCTGATGCTACTTCACCCTCCAGGTTTTTGAACAGCACTCGGGACATCGGTTGCTAGGACTAAATTAGAGGCTTTTGGCTGATGGGCTTTTCACTAGTTCTGCGTTCCTGGCCTAGGACTAGGGCTTGCAAATTATAGTGTCTGTTAACTATTAACTGTTATCACGATTTTGGCCTTTGTAACTGTGATATTACAGAAGGCGGCAGCATGCAAATGAGCCCTGTAACAACAGTTACAGTGTTTCTGTGGGTGTTCTGATGAATCAAGGACATTTAATTCTCTCTTCTGTGACTTTTTGAATGAAAATCTTTTGGCTAAACCTAAAACCATATTAACTACATTTTTGATGATTTTCTTTATATTTGAAACTGCTCTGTAGGTTACAACAAATGTCATTTGCTGGAATAGCCATTCAATAATTGAACAGCTATTTGTGTCACCTCTGGTTTCAGTAGCTTTAATAATAATAATAATACATTTTATTTATAGAGCGATTTTCAAGATACTCAAAGTCGCTTTACATAAAATTGAAAAGTTGAAAAGTTTACAATTTACATTGAGAACACATACAAACAATCACAAAATGTTTAAAATTTTATTGGTAGATAAAAAATAAATAAATAAAATAAAAAAATGGACCAGTTAAGCACACAGCAGTTAAAGGCCATAAGCAGATTTGAAGAGATGGGTTTTGAGGAGAGACTTGAAAGTTGCCAGGTCTGTACAG
>JBBPDB010000036.1:3798367-3812045 GCA_037974465.1 Brachypetersius altus | reverse complement strand
GACAAGTTGCTGTCAAATGTGACTCCGAGGTTCTGGACGTGTGGGGATGGGGTCAGGTTGGAGTGATCAAGAGATAGCTTTGGTTCACTGTGTACTTTTTAGAATGTATAGTTTGAAAGTAGCAAGCCTATTACAGTTTAATAATAACCACTTGATTAAATTCATATTGTTCTTTAGTAAACTTTTTGGCAATCTTTACTGTAGTTAATGTATTACAATAATGAATTGCAGTCTGGCAATATGCAGCAGTGTGTAATCTCAATGCAATGTCTTTTATTGTGTGGGCTGACCTGGGACCTAATAGGTTTTCTGGGTTGGCTCTTTCCAACAGTGTTTGTCTGAAGATTTCCCTGGTGTTGGGACAAAAATAAGCATACCTCTGCTGCGGCCAAACTCCACTTAGCAAATTAGCCTGTATTAGTGCATTAGTTCACTTTTGCCACAGCAGAATGGAAAAACCTGCCCCCCCTGTGCAAATTGATTCAATCATGTTCTCGTGTAGCAGGAAGTCGGATAGAATAGATAGCCACAAGCTATCAGCCATAGCCAAGCAATTACAGTTTTTTTGCTGCAAATGACTTGCTGTCATGTTTGTTAAATATGTGGCTGAAGGGCTGTTTTCAGCGAACTTTTCTCACTCAAACAAACACCTTCACATTCACACGCACCTCTGTATTCTGTCAATGGCGTCATCCCCAGTGCAAAGCTGATGGAGTTATTTTGAGAGCAGCGCTTTGACTCGTTCGAGCTGGCTAGCAATAAAGAGGTCAGAGAGAAAGAGGGAGGAAAAAAGGGAGAAAGAGAGAAAGACATAGGATGAGAGAGCAAGAGAGAGACCGATAGACATAAAGTGGGTGAGCAAGAAAGAGAAAGACATAATGAGAGCGAAGGAGGAAAAAAAGAGTGAGAGAAAAACATTAAGATAAAGAGGGAAACAGAACGAAAGAGAGCTAGAAACCGAGAAAACAAGCGAGACAGGGGCTGAGAGAGAGTGAGAGAGACACATAAAGACAGTGAGAGAGCAAACAAGAGCGAAGGAGAAAAAAGAGGCAGAGAGAAAAACAGAATGAAAGTGGGCAGGAGTGACAAAGAAGGAAATGGCAAAAATAAGATAAGAAAAAGAGAGAAACAGAGGGAACAAGTGTGTGAGAGAGAAAGAATGAGATAGACAAAGTGATGATGGGGAAATTAATCATATAAATACTGCATAAATAGGAGAGATTTGCTCTCCCATTAAATTCTCTTAGAAATCATAGTTATGGCATTTTGGGGTTCATGGAAAGTAGGTGAACCGTTGTGTAGCTTTGTCAAATATAGTATAACACATGTCACTGTCTGTTATGACCAAGCTAAGGTTAGCTGAAGGGAATGGCCTGAGGTCAGGGGTCAAACAGTACGAACCACACAGCAGATCCTATGTCAGAAAAACAGTGTTCACAGGTGATCTGTGTGTAACGTAAGGGAGCTAATTTAGTGGTAGCCACACAAATGAAGCCATAAGAGGAAAGAGTAGCGATATTAGGCTGTGTTAATATTTAAGGAGGAGGAGACGTTAAAGCAGAAGGTGGAGTGTTGAATGCTTAAACAAGTCCTGTATTTACCAGAAGGAAAAGTAGGAGTGGTCTGGAAAAGGCTATAAAAACTATAATATCAGAAGATCTTGTTTCAGAACAAGCTAGCTACTTGTTTCTCATTTGACCATGACGCTGTAATTAATAAATTACCAAGGAAGCTCTGGGTTCAGCCTAGTACAGAAGACCATTCAGACCACAGTTATTTTCAGAGAACCAACAAACATTGCAGATTTACAATCACAGATCTCACCCTTATAGGACCCATGTCATGGAAAACACATTTTTCTCACTTAAAACAGAAAACATAAACAATAGAAAAATATATTATATACAGTATAGAAAATATGATGTTGTGCATGAACATGTGGCAATAACCAACACATTGACATTCACATATGCACATGCAAATAAATATTACAAATATTACACATATTTGCTATATATCAATTAATTCTAAATTCTAGAGTTGTAAGGAGTGTTTTATCCCAACCTGTTTTTTGAATAAGACACAGAGTAGTTCAGGCAAACAGATCAGGAATACATATATCAATCATTTACGTAGGTGCTGTGACAAAAACAGCCTTTTTACTTCTTATGGAAAAAATTTAATACAATAATGTATGATATGGGGCCTTTAAATCCCTCATTTCTATGGATGGTAAGATAAGATGAGATAAGCCTTTATAAGTTCCACAAGTGGGAAATTTGTTGGATTAACCACTTGTAGTATTTACATTAGGGCTGTAGCTGTAGATTATATACAAATAATCCAGCAATTATTTTGAATTATTAATTGAAAAACTATGAATGCACAGTTTATAACAGCAATGACTTTATGAAATTTGAAGCTACAAGCATGCACATTCTGAGATCCTGCTGTGGGTTTCCTTTCTTTCAATGACGTACAGAAGTTAATTGAGTACTGATTGCGTAAAGAGATCCCTTGTAGAGAATCTGCATCATAATGACCTGTTGATTCCCTGTTTAGCATTCGGCTTGCAAAGTAATTACGAAGCCATCAAGAGCATACATTTCATTCGGTTAACTTTTTAATTAATAGATCGTTTTAATTGTGTAGTCATGACAACCCTAATTTACCTACAAATACTGCTGCATTTTTATTTGTATGTGCAGCTGGTGTGTGTGACTCCCCTCTCCTTTCCAGTCATTGTTAGGTAGACCTCATCTGTCACTATCAGCTGTTTGCCGCAGCTCAGACATACACCATCAGTAGTGCTGCCGTCACACTCCACGCTCCACTCTACCCAGAAATGCTTCAGCAACTTCCCTGGTCTCTATCATGTGGAGTCAGCTCTCCTCTGCTTGTGTAATGCAATCAAATGCCCTTACGGGCAGTTGGAAGACGATCAAAGCAGCTACTGATGGACAAATCCGAGTGAAATGCAGTATAATGCATTCGAGCCCTACATTCTGCTTAGCTTTGAATAAACTCCCCTTAATTCACTGATATGTTTTTGCTTTGGAAGCAGAACTTTGTCCTTTGCTTTCACAAAGCAATTAACGCCATTGCACAGAGAGAGGGAGTGCTAAACAGTTTTTTGGAGGGCATATTCTAATTAACTTAAGCAAATAACTTACAAGGGATTTAGTTTGGTTCTCCCATTGGCTGTGGGTTGTTTACATTTATTACAGCTTGAATAATTGAGGTCCCATGTAGTGTGTAAAGTAACCTGTTTTCATGGTTTGAATGTGAAACGTATTTGAAATGGGACAGATTTCCTTCTGTCCGGGAAGTCAATGAACTTCTGGATCTTCGTTAGTTCATTGTTGGTTTACAGTGTTTGCAAAGATCCAGAGTCTGGAATGACTGATATCGTTGCATTTTAGAGTCCAGGAAGACTTTTACGGTTAATGACACACACCTGTATTACGTTTACATAGATCCTCCCACAGACCTTAGGAACTTTATCATCTTCCATTCAACTGACAAATGACATGAAAGTCATTTGAATTAAATGATCATGCATTCACAGTGCCAGAATGGTTGGGGTGTCACTATCAATTATCTTAGTGATCTAGTAATCTACTGATCGTATTGGTGATTCATCAGTTGTTGAAATGAAAGTAATTGAAATTAACATATGCTAATGAACGAATGCAAATGTGTGCACTAGTGAGATCCTGCTGGTCAGGCTTATTACCTCTCTTTCAGTGATGGTCATAAAAAGCGTTTATTCCAATTTGATCACTAGACCTGTATGTATATACGTGTACACGTGTGTGTGTGTGTGTGTGTGTGTGTGTGTGTGTGTGTGCTTGTGCATGTTTTTTAGCACTATGAAGAAAATAAAGTGAAACATACTTACTAATGTTGTAGCCTGGATAGAAATATCAGTTCTAATTGCTTTACAGTACACAAAAACTTGCAGTTGTGATGTATGTAACAATTGCCTTATCAGTCCCAGAAAGGTTGAAGTGAACAGTATTAATTATCGTGTTACAGTGGCACCTGCCAAGGGGTGGGAAACATTGATTAACACCTAATCAATCAGTTCTTGAAGTTGATGTGTTGGATAAAGGGAAAAATGGGCAAACGTATGGATCTGAGCGACTGACTAGGGCTAGATGTAAGGGCCAAAATGACAGGTCTTGTATTTTATTTCCTTAGTTTAACTTCTTCAGATTTGTCTTGTAATTAGATTGTAATTATTTGCTATTGTTTGTATAACTACGTGTGTGACAAATAAATAATCTTGTTTCGAATCTGTACTGTAGCACAAACTTCTGAAAAGGCTAATGCTGGCTATGATGGAAATGTGCCAGAGCACACTGTGTATAACAGTTTGCTGTGTGTGATGCAGTGTAACCACAGATAAGTCAGAATATCCGTGCTGACCCCTGAAAATGCCTACAGTGGACATGTGAACATCAAAACTTTAAAATCTGTCCTACAGCTTCAGCTTTTTTTAGTGCCGGTTTCGGGTTTCCATTGTTAGTGTGTCCTCTGTCGAACAGATCCTGGTAAGATGTTCCCCTGGGCTTGTGGAGCTAAAAAGAGAAAGAACACCTATATTGTGAATTTCTTGTTGAGCACCGGCTTCACAACAAGGTGATAAATGTGTTCGCTTTGAGATTATTCTGACTAGAATTGTCCCAAGTATTTCCACACAGGGTGTTGCTTTCCTCAAAACAAACCCGGTTATTCGTCATGTTAAAAGGGACATATTATGCAAAACTTACTTTTTTGCATCCTTTTGTATTTCCATTTGGGTCTCTACTGCTCCTATAAACTCCAAATGTGAAAAAAAATTGAAAGATTGTTGACGAGCCTGCATAAGACGCCAAGCTCTATGGCTACAGGCAGAGGCAGGTCACACATAAACTATGTGTTTGTCTTGCTCTGGGTCCAACTTGGGGTCGAACATATAGGACTGGATAGCACCTCTGTTTTCTGCCAGTTTCATGTGAGGTAAACGCGCAGCGTAAGCATGGGATGGGTGGGGCATGGCCAGCAACAGCTTATTTTCATAAAAATGACAGAATCCTTAAATGGCTCATTTTGAAAGAGACTGAAACTGTCAAGATTAGAGCTGGTGAGAGGATTTTGTGCAAAGAACTTCATGAACATGTTTTGTATAGACCTTGGTCTGTAGACCTTTTGTAACATGTTTAAAAAGAGGTATAATATGTCCCCTCTATATTGTTGCAAACTGACAGACAATAGTTTGAAAATATGCATTGTATTATACATTGATATAATGTTGTATTCAACACATAAAAATGTCTAGTTGTATAAAAATGTCTAGTTGAGGAATATTTATATTGTATTTTAATATGTAACCTATAGACTTAGTGTTTAGGAGAACGGAGCAAAGAGGTGCAGCACACACCTAAATGGCTTTCATGCAGATGAGCTACTGTAATGTGATTCCCTGGCGTGTGCTGTGTTCTTGCCTTTATCATCCTAATCAAAATGGAGGTGCTGGCTGGTGTATTAGGTTTGACTCCAGGGTAGATTAGAGAATGATGACAGCAATCCTGTGATGCAGAAAGCCAATCAGTGGCTCTTCACAGCCACATAAGCCTGCTCTAATGTTGCTCAGTGAGGCGACTAAAGAGAGTATTGATATTAGTTGGTGAAGGCAGCTAGCCACACGGATGGCTGTGGTCTGCTTTCTGTCGTGTGTGTGTGTGTGTGTGTGAGTGTGAGTGTATGTGAGGTTTTTTGACAAGTGATGGCTCTATCCCCTCTCAACCTTCAGTAGTCTTCCAGGCAGGGACCATGATCTTGCTGCTGAGCTTTGATTAATGCCAAAGCATTTTGCTACCTCATTAGAGGCTGCACTCACCAAAGACTGAGTGCTAATGCTTGACTGTGTGATAGTGTGTGTGTGTATGTGATTGTGTGTGTGTGTGTGTGTGTGTGTCTGTTTGTGTGTGTGTGTGTAAGAATGACTGCCCACTGCGCACAGATCCCCATCCAGACGGAGAAGATTTGACCTCAGTTGGGGGGAGATTTGGAAAGAAAAGGCCTATCTGGGATCACAGACTATCTCAAATATCTGAAAGATCTCTTAATATCACTGCTTTACAGAGATTGTGGATACTTTTCTTTACACTGGAAGCGATATTGTTAGAGTATTCCTCTGTAGTTTAGCATTGGAACTATGAGGCTATGAATAGTATAGACAGTAATAATATAGAAAGTGATATGATGGAAGCTTAAACCAGAGTGTCACCTGACTAAATTTTTATCTCGTGTCCATTTTGTAATGAACAATGATGTGTCTGATATGATACAGATGTTTTTACAAGATATGGAATGTTGTGTGTAATAATGTGGGAAATGGTCTTTTACATGCCAGTATGCTGCTTTTTTAAAAGTAACATAATGATAATTACCTAAATACCGATCATGACAACACATAAAAGGTGCAATTAGTTAGCTAACATGTGGTCGCTCATGTTGGGCCAATTTTAATTATGGCAGTTAAAAAATTGTAAAAATGAGTTGAAACTAGATTTGTGTCTCATTTTAAGTGTTAACAGATGAAAATTCAATTCATGATGCAGGATTTATTTTTCACATACATAGTTATACAAGTACATCATGTAGTGAAATGTTTTCCTGAGTCAGCCCATGAGAGTTATCAAATAAATAGAATAAAGGGAAATTTGAAGAAGCTAAGCTAAGGTAGTAGAAATATACAAGAAACAAAGTATATTCCAAATAAACAGACTTTACAGTTAGAAACAAGGTCTGTACATTGTGCAGTTGAATGGGCTAGAATACCTTCAGCGTGTAAATAAATTGTAGTGGCATAGCGGGCAAGTTACTCAACATCTGAACTGCACTGTTATTTTATGCAGACTTCATAGGAAAGAAATTTTGTAATCAGCTTGGATTAGATTGCAGATGCAGTAAGGGTATAACAATGGGTCTGGTAAATAGCAGCAGTACAAACATTTATCTGTAATGCAGCTGTATGCAGAGGTGAATGGCTTGTAATCAATAGTATTTCATGGGGGTTTAATAGTGATGAGAGAGGATTTCTTCAGAATCTTCAAGCCGCTCTTGTTAACTATAGTATAGAGTGTGCTCACCCTATCCTGAAGGGAACTGTAGTGATACATGGTAGAGGTTCACTGACATCTCATCTGATGTGGTTTACTGACAGCTTACAAGGTTTGATGTGATTAGCTGAGGTGGGAGTTACACTTTCGTCCAACAGCAGAGGAGTACTTTTGGCCTTCTGCTAGGATTTCTCTGTTTTTCTTCCCAAGTTAGCAAACAGCACACTTGAATCATTGCCGCCTTCATCCATGTTGATATGAAATAGGCTTACCTATGGTCTCAGATATTCTGACACTTGATTTTTTTTCTGGACACCAAAATGTCTTGGATGATCACATTTGAAGGAAACTGTGTGAATTTAGTATTTGGTTTAATACTAATTATGCTGGTCATGGATGGATTGCAGTGCTTGGCTTTAATTTACATCAGAAATTTCATGATTATGCAACACGTTTATTCCCAAATGATTGAAAAACCAAATCCATTTTTTGTCTTTTGGAATCATATTATGTGAGTGGAGCGCAGTTGTAGAAATTGAAGTGTGCGGTGTGTGTTTGGTTTTCGCTGTGTGTTCGTTTTTGTTCCTATCTCCGACAACATCCTGGCGTTTTGTTTGATCTGATCAACCCCTGCCGTCAATCAAACGAGCCCATGCATTATTCATAACTCGATTAAATGTGCCGGGGGAGAAAGGCTGGTGCTGGGCGTGTCAATCAACGTCATATGGGGAGTCTATTGATTTTCCATCCTTCATAATGCTCTCCTGAATGCCATGGTGCTGAGTTTGCGGCGGTGCTGTGATAAGCTCTGAGAGCACAAACCGAGAGCATTGGATTTGTTTTTGAATTAATTCTGAACAACTGTTAATGTGATATCAACATTTGGCTGCCAATTCTTGTTGGAGGTTTAGGGAAGGTGACTTCATTTTATTTAAATTTCATCATCACCAGGGGTCCTTTTCACCTTTTCTAATGTCTGTTAATGGCAAAGCACTCTTATAAGAAGAACTGAGCTGTTTAGCATTTCTATGTGCAGCACTAACACTATTCTGTTTCTTTCTTAAGTGGACTTTGTGCCCCATGCCTCCATGGACACGGCCCACCACATGCTCTTATATGGCTGCAGAACCCCCTACTCTACCAAAGGCTTCTGGTAAGTGCATAACTGCCCCTGATTTTCCCCCTTTAACGCTGGATTGATTCCCCTGATACTGATTCATTTTCTCTCAGGGATCATTAATGGATCTATATCATCATCAGTCTAACTATCTATTCTACAAAAGTTTTATTTGCCTTAATGCATCAAATTATAATTAATGGTCTTTCAGGTGAATGAATGTGCCATTTTCTCATAAGTACATCTGACAAATAGTCGTGTTGAGCATAATTTATAAACTCTTTGAGGGAGGAAGAGAAAAAAAACAGAAAAGTGTATCTAAAATTGTGAAAACAAATGGAGCAAATGTATCATTACAAGCTGCTGGAGAGCATAAATTGATTTTATTTAAGCTTGTGCACTAAGTGTTAGTGCTGTGCCATTAACAAAACCAAGCAGCCCACTTTGACTTGCGCCATGTTACCGAGGCAGCTAATGCGTGGGATGACTGCTGCGTCCCGAGAGAGTGAGAGCGAGAGAGAGAGTGAGAGCGAGAGAGAGAGAGAGCAAGCATGAGATGCTTGCTAATAAACCCGCATGTTACCATGGTAACCACTGCCACCTTGACAACAGGGATTCTTAGAGCTGACCCGTGGGGTGGGGAGTGAGGAGGGGGTTTCTTTCTCATCTCCACCCTCCTCAGCCCCACCCCTCCACCCGTCGCTCTCTTCTCTTTGGGCTGTGTGATAAGAAACACAAAGAGAACATTAGTCAAATCAAGACTGTTTTAGGCCAGAACATCACACAAAACGTTAAGCGCCCCAGCAAAGAAAAAACCAAGGCCTCATTTCAAACCGGCTAATGAGATTGCACCACAGCGCCAGTGGGGTTTCTGGGCTGGTTTTGTCATTGAAATGCAATGGCGGTGAACATGAATGTGCTGTTGGTCTGATTTACAAGAATATTTTTACATTTGAGAGTTCTTGGCTGCTGTTATGGCAGGCACTTCACAGCCTTGTATTTTTGGTAATCTGCCTTGCCCTTGTTAATGTAGCCCTACTTTTATCAAAAATTAATCTCCCAAGATTCTCCCTTCTCTCTAGAACAGGCACTCAGTATCAAACATGGGGAGAGGTTGTGAACTGCCTGCGAGGCTCCCGAAAATCAAAGAGGCTCCAGTGGATCAGTGGGGGGGCGTGAAAAATAGGCCAGACCATGTGACTCACTGTCACACCCAACACCAGCATATCCACAGTGAGCCTGCAGAGCCCTGAGAGACGGCAAAAGACTTTCCTAGCCTAGGACCAGCCTTTGCAGAGGAATGAGAGCGATGTAGCAGCAATGCAGCTCTTATTTTAATAAACCTGAAATGTTTTAATTGCAACTTATTAACAGAAATGTGGATTGAACATACTCAAGTTTGTATTATGGATGAACCCTCCTGAGCATTTTTACAGTGCAGTATAGCAGCTGCCTCTCTGTCTGTCGGAATTCCTCCATTAGGGCTCTTAATGTTGTCTAATGTCACTCACAGTTTGTATTATAATTCTTTGTCTGCTTCTCCGTCCCCTTTATGGTTGTCATCAGTGTATTGTTTATACTGCTATTAGTGCTGCGTGTGTGCTGTTGATAGTGGGGGTGAATAATGAAGCACAGATGCTGCTACTTGTACTGATTGGAGTGTGTGTGTGTGTGTGTGTGTGTGTGTGTGCGTGTGTGCGTGTGTGTGCACACGTGTGTTTTTGCAGGGATTGTGGGACAGAGCAGGGCACCTGTGAGGATGAGGCCAAGATCATGTACGCCTGGGCTAGGAATGCTCCACCCACTAAACTCCCTAAAGGTGTTCTTTTTTCCTCTCTCTGTTTTGTAGTCCAATGCTGTGTATTTAAACTATGCACTGTAAGTTGTGAACTGTGTGCTAATTTTAACAGTGTAAGATTTTTGTCAAGCTAAAATACATTGTTTTTTTGGAGTGTCACAGGGCCACTTAGATCTGACATTTTTAAGAATGTTCCTTCTCTGAGTAGATCCTTCTTTTCTGCTTTTCATCTCATGGTATGAGACTGTACTGTCCATCCATACTCGAAATGTCCCGATTCTCATCAGCTTTGGCCCTTATGTACTAAAAATTCAGAATCAGTTACAATTTGGGTTCTACTTGCACAGCATATGATGGGTAACTACCCAGTGGACTAGTGAGATACAAATTGATTTCATATTGCCTGAAAAACCACACTACATATTTGGGCCAGACTAACATGTATATTTATGGTCGGGACTAATTTTAAGGGGCTAAAAATGTTGAAAACCGATAATATTTTACATATTTACTATATATGTAGTATATAGTATACTATATACATAACTTGAATTGTTGCCACGTAGTTAAAATCCTGCCGATACTGTGACCCAAACAATCATTAATTACAGACATTCTATCAGCAGTATTTACATCACTGCTGCTAAGTACTGCAGGTTGTCAATACTGTCCACTGTCCAGCCAATTAGTACATCAGTCAGACTCTATTATGCATCTCATTTGAATGTTAAGATTAATTTAATACATGGTGTGAGATCCTGATGGGGTTTTTTTTGTGGCCAAGAAGGAGACATTTGACTGACCTGCAAAATGACTAGTCTCAGATGGCCAAATAACAAAGACAATTACTCTTTCTTATCTTTGGTTTTCTTATCTTCTCCTTTTTCTCCTTATCTTTCTCTTCCTTCTTTATTACTCTCTGCCTCGTCCTGCCTTTGCCGACAGTCTTTCTTTATCACCTTAGCCTCAACCTCTCTATGACCCCAAACTACCCAGATCATTTTTAATCAGAGGGTTTAACCTAGACCAATGTAATTGCTCTCTAGTGAATGACTTTATCAACTTATCTGCAAAGAAAAGACAGACACAGGACCAGTAATTGGTTCCTCGTTTACTATCACACTTTCTCCCTCTCTTGGTCTTTTTTTCACATGCTTTATTACCATTTCCCTAGCTTTCACTCGTACTTATGTTAACCACCCCCCTCCCATTCCCTTGTTTCTTTCCAGACGTTGGCTTTAAAGTTGGAGGAGATACCAGAATTACCTACTTTGTGCTGCAAATTCACTATGGCGATGTCAAAAACTTTAGAGGTAAGTTTATTGTTCCCAACAACAGCCTGGAGCTCAGGCAGCATACTGATGCAGAGTAGCTCTGACTGAATGCTGGCACAGTGGTGCTCTTTCCGAGCCAAGTATAAATGAGAAAGCAGAGTCAGGGAGGTTGGGTGGAACCAATTTGTCTGCTGTCACATTCTCATTTCTCTATTTTGACTGAATATTTAATTTGTTATTCTGTTCAAATTACAATCCGTGTGGTGTGCAAATACATTAGAGTGAGTGCTGTGTTCAAAATAATGTCTAGAATCTTGTTGGTTTTGAAGTTTGTGTTTCCTGTCTCCTGTTATGAGAATATCAAATTTTGATATATTGTCCCTGTCATAACAACGCCTAAATCCTAGCTCTATATTGGAGAAGGAAGAAAGACTGGCCCTGAATATTCAAGTGTTTAAGCTGGTATTTGGTACCTTATTTATTATTGGGCTGCAGACCAGAATGCTGGAAGATCCAGATTTTTGGTAATTCCTGACAGAGTTAGAGGATAATTTATTACATTTCATTGAGACAACGGCAAGTACTAAACAATAGACATAATAGTGGCCAGATGCACAGTTATTCATTTGGCTCTGCTTTTGGAGGACGATAAACTTGGTAAAGAAGATGAACAGATCTGTGATCAGTGGTTTAGAGAGTCTGATAGCTGGCTTGCTAACAAGTTTAGACCAATGAGGCGTCTGTAAACCTCTATGAATTTAGTTCAGAACATTGGCTTGGCAAGTTGTCAGTCCTGAACTGTCTTTGATTTTCTGTTCCATTTTACTAGATCTTCAAATTGGACCACCAAATTAGCAATAGAATATTAAGATTTTTAATTCAGCAAAACCAGTGACCACCACAACCCATCACTAAACAAAGATTTGAAATGTTTATACCATGAACTTCTATATGATTGCACCTATCTAAGCTGAAATCAAGCTGGTCTCATTATCTCCAGATGTTTTGGGGACATCCTTTGTAAAACCAAATGAATAAATGCATGACATTTTTTAAACTAACATTCTTAAAATTATTGTTGAGGATTGTCCTGATATAGTCACAATGTATAGAATATGGCATTCTTTGATAATGAAAAAAGAAAAACAATACCTTAATAAACTAAAATATAATGTTTTGAAATGACATTCTCTGCCTTTTTATTTGCTCGAAGTGCATAAGTCTTTGGTGTACTGCAACTGATTCATTCCAGTAGCATTCTGAAGCCACAGGAACTGCAGTGGCCACTAATAAGATAAACTAACAACAGGCAGCTAAATAAGAGCGGACAAAGGCCTCTGTGTTTCTTCTGCTGCCTGTGTTAACATGCAGAGAGACTTGTTTCTATATACAGTCTCCAGACAGACAACTCTAGAGAATTTTCTGACACTGCTCAACTATTTACAGTATCTCACACACTCGCCTCCCTCAAATAACTGGCTCTCTCTGTAATTTAGGAGCACACCCTCTGAACACTTGAGAAACCATTGACCTGTTCATTATTTTCTGCACCTGCTTGCCTGCCTGCCTTTTATTTTAACAGCTGAGAGTTTTTTGAGCTGAGCCAGCGAGTAGGATTAATCACTTCTGTGTTATTTTATTACACGTTGATTCAGGCAAAAAATGATGGAGGGTTGGTAAGGTGGTAAGGATGCTGTCTTTGTA
The DNA here is from genome assembly GCA_037974465.1 of Brachypetersius altus. Classification (NCBI taxonomy): domain Eukaryota; kingdom Metazoa; phylum Chordata; class Actinopteri; order Characiformes; family Alestidae; genus Brachypetersius; species Brachypetersius altus. The sequence continues at coordinate 3,799,043 of JBBPDB010000036.1, read as the reverse complement.
TTTGTAAGGTACTTACCACTGCCTTGTCTTGGTTTTAGATCACCATAGAGACTGCTCAGGACTTACTCTTAGAATGACTTCCAAACCGTAAGTATCTGATCCACAGTGTTTTTCTTATTAAATGTTGTTTATTTCTAATTCTCTCCGGGTTTGCAAACCCTTTCATGCTTTATTGGTCGTCATATTTAATTGGATGTTGTAGCTCAGTAATCTAGAATTTGGCTCGTTGGAGCAGTTGTTTACGTTCAAAGCTACCCATTACTTTTGACTGAAAGCATCTTGGCTGTTAAGTCTGTCAGCCTAAGCTTTTTCCAGAACCATGTTTAATTACCACTCTTGCACCCATTCGTAGAATAGGCTGCCACAATAATTTGGCGTTTTCACTGGAAATCTACTGTGAATAGCACCCAAAATGGACACAAATTAACACAGATAAACAATTTGGGGGGTTTTACCCTGAAAATCACAAAATGAGCTTAATCAGTCACCCACATTATGAAAGGAGTTGCACATCTGGGGCAACTGGTAGCCTAGTGGTTAGGGCATTCGCCCTGCGACCCTGCGGTTCGATTCCCAAGACCGCTAGGCACCGCTGAGGCACCCTGAGCAAGGTACCGTCCCCACACACTGCTCCCTGGGTGCTGTGTTCCTGGCTGCCCCCTGCTTCACTTGGTGA
>JBBPDB010000036.1:3782664-3798012 GCA_037974465.1 Brachypetersius altus | reverse complement strand
AGAGGTTGAATTTCGTGCTGTTCACACTGTGTGCTGTGGTGTGTTCACGTATGACAAATGGTCACTTTCACTTTCACATCTAGTGCTAAGAAGCATTTGTATTACTGAACGTAGCAGGAACATGTGAGGGGTTAACAGTGGACCATCAGTTCAACCTACTGTTTCACTTAACTCCTTTGTTTCACATTCAGTGACTGACTTTGTCCCCTGTAACTCAGACTAGTAAGACTGCATACACGTTGGATTATAGAAAAGTGGGTCAGCATCTGGACTTGGAGCTTTGTGTGCTCTACTGTTAAAATAAAATACGTCTAAGTTGTGAAATGTTTCCTATTCATTTGTTTACTTGAAATTGTAGTTTACGACAAACAGCTTTGCTAAAAGGCAGATTTCAGAACAGAGAACATTCTGTGTTTCTAATAGAGCTGATCGAATCCATGTGCAAATAGAACCGACTGAGAAATCATTAAAATCCTGCAAACTAAATGTTAATAGGTTTTTGACACTTAGTGAAATGAAAGTGATGTCATATGTGTTGGGATCTGATGTCGCTTTGCCTTTCTCTTCCAGACAGCCCTTTATTGCTGGCATCTATCTGATGATGTCTGTGGATACCGTCATCCCTCCAGGAAAGACAGGTGAGAACCTGCTCTTAATACTATATTGCTCAGAGGGAATCCAATGAAAAATCCATAATCTCATCTTCACACAGAAAGGTTTTGTTTGGTAATCACAGCCTGTAGCTTAGCTTAGTGATTGTGAAGAGTTCAGTCTTCAAGTGTTAGCTGTCCTTTGGCTATTGTCCATGAGACTGTTGAAGCAAATTTAAAAGGAACGTCCCTGGAAAAGGTTCTTTTATACTGTTTTATATGTTTAAGCTCCTTCTGTTATAATATTTGTGTCATTTTAAATGCAACAATAATCACTGTGATAACTATTACTGACATTGTTGTTTGTTTCCTTACAGTTACTAATGCAGACATTGCTTGCACTTATTTATCGTATCCGATGTACCCTTTTGCCTTCAGAACCCACACACATCGCCTTGGTGAGTTGTTTCATTTACAGGGACTGGATGACATTTTATCATTTTTTTTACTAGTTCTGTGGAATTTGAATTAATAATTCATTTTGCAGCATTGCTACATCTCTGAAATGCTATAATAATTATTTTGTGTGTGCTTCAGGCAAAGTTGTTAGCGGTTACAGAATTCGAAATGGACAGTGGACGCTGATTGGGCGCCAGTCCCCACAGTTACCACAGGTAGTCTATCATATAAATACTTCATTATGTTCTGTTGTGTTTGAGCAAGATTAGACTCCTTCAAATGTGTTGAAACATCAACGTCTAACTAAGAACAATGCATTTGTGTTGCTTTTATACAGTGAGTATGTCTTTAGTCACCCCAGGAAGTGTTTTCCTACAGTCAGATATACTGAGCCACACCTCATGTTGGTATTTTTTGCTTCGAATCAGCTTGTTGTTGAATCAGCTTAAGTTAGATGTGCTTTGTTATGCTTGAATGATTCATACTTAGGTCACTGTGTGGTTTAACAAAAACATTTTTTTCTGAAGCTGCTCTGTGAAAGACATTCAGGAGGGTCTGGACAATAAAGTCTGGCTATTTGGCAGCAAAATCTGATGAAATGAGGGCTGGCTCAGGACTTTTGCACAGTATTGTATGCTTTGTGCTTTGGCCTCAGTGAACCATGAGCTCAAAAACAGACATGATCTTTGAATTCGTTGAGCTTCAGTTGATCATTTAATTTATCTTTAGGTCTGATACTTATTTGGGAATTGTTGCTCAATTTTGTCCCCGATTCCCACCAGTCATTCCTTTTCTCGTCACATGATGCAACCAGGCAGGGAGGGTGAAGGCTTGCATGTGGTTCCGGTAATGCAACATTAATGCGATACTGTTGACAGCTTAGGAGCCCAAAGTCAATTTTTTAAAGAAAATCTGTTAAAATGGTGATAGCATCAGACTTGGGCTGTTATTAACACAATTTTTGATCATTTTGTTTTCATCACATCAACACTGTTACTTCCTTAGGAATCAAGTGTAAGCCACCTGATCTGGCATATTAGGGCAGTTCCATCAGTTGGCTCAGACTCTGGCAGATGGCAGGTCTCTCTGAGCGAAAGGTCAAGATTAAATGTCACGTGCAGGCCATGCTGTGACAGCAACACTTCCTCTCATGCAGCGCTGCAGCTCAGCCTCGGCGGGAAGCAGCGGCTGAGACGGGCCCTAAGTACATAAGAACATTAGACAGATTAGAAACACAAAGAGCCTCTTTTGTCCGGCACCGCTCACACTTTCATTTCCTACTGCAGCTCTATGATGCAGGAAAGGATGCAGCAAAGGATGCAGCAAAGGATGCAGCAAGTGCATGTGTCCCTCTTGAAGATCTGAGTTCTAGCTAATCATGATATTTTATTGTATGTGCCTGGTCAGTTTTGTTGGAGGCACATTTACTTCGCAGGCGGTTTTGATGTATAAGTATACGTGCATTTGGATTTATTGCCGTTAGCTCCACAACACAGTTCTACACAGTTTCATTAGTAATGTATGTACTTGAAGTATACAATTCACTTTTTCCCCACTTGAATGCCATGCAGACCTAGCAGTTTCTTTTAGTGTTGAACAATACATCAGAGTTCAAGGATTTTTCAGTTCGTACAACAGTGGTAAATAATTCAGTACTGACTTTCAATCCTCTATTTATAAGGGCTGACTGCATTGACATTGATATTTTGCCTTATAGTGAATAAAACTAGGCATGCTCAGCAGGGAAAACCAATTAGCATATGAAACATACAGACAAACGTATCAGACCATGTACTTCTAGAACCAGTCAATAATACTGTTGTACAATGTGGTGAATTCTAGGCAATATCGTACTGTTAATAAAAAAAGCTAGTTATATATTGCATGATTGGTATAGGTTGGTATAATTAGCATATAATAATCATAAGCTGAGCGTTTTTGAAGAAACAGTGGTAGCAGACTGACATGCACTGAAAATATTGAAACAGTTACTTGATTGGTGCCTGTGGTTTAATAAAAAAACTCATGCAGATCTGTTGCAAATCTAATATTACTCATAATTCAAATGGTTGATGTGACTGAAAAAAATCAGAAAGCAGATCTGAAATCAGCATGAAAAACTGGTTTAGAAAAGTGTGTTGTGTTTTCTGATGATTACAATTTTTTTTGTTGACCTGTGTAATGAATCAGTTCTGAACTGAACACTACTAACAGTTCTACATATATATATAGTTGCAGCCTCTATTGCTGTTTCATGGTGACCTAAAGATTTCCTTTAGCTACAACTTGTAGACCTCACCTAGCCTGTTGACACCAGTATGTTGTGTTTGTGTGTTATGATACTTTACTCTCAGACAAAAGTCTAGTTTTTATTCCCTTTTACTAATCAAATATGTTTCCTACCTCCAATATCAAGGTTAATCAGAATGCAGATCTCTAAATTTGATGGTTCCTATTATGTTTGTTTCAGCTGAGTGATAATTCCGCTTTCTTTTCATCCTGGCTTAGACTCAGGCCAAAATAGGCCTGCCTGAAACGTCCAAATATGTATTAAAAATTTATTTTATTTTTGTATAATATAAATCCCTTCAGTGCTGACTTTGTGGTGGAATCAATAACTTTTTTTTCGCCCCGGGCGTCGTTACATATTAATCCACTAAAGGCTTCCCCAAATAGGCTTTAAGGTTTTAATGTAATCGACTCTTTTTTTGATATCATGTTTAAAATTCATTCCCTGCTCATGTGCGTGCTGCGTTGTTCCCTTCCGTTACATTTGATAATCAAGTCAGAGGAAAAGAGGCCAAGAACGGGTGAAGTGAAGACAAAAGACTGGGATTAAAATAGCATTTTTCCATGCCCTGGAGCCAGTAGGCTTTCTGATAGCAGCTCTAGACCCTCAGTCCTCTGCACGGAATAACCACGCTCCCTGTCCTGCACACGGATCCCGCTGAGAAAACTCGAATGGGACACAATGCTATAATTGCATTATAATGTCTTTCTGTGCATTTGTATATTTGTGTACTCGGTAAGGCTAAAAGGTTTCTGATTAAGGACATACCACTTGTGGTCATGGCCACAACGACACTGAGGAAAACAGCATGAGTGGACACTCACAGAATGACCCCATTGCAGTAAACACTGTACCACTCAGCTTGTAGACCTTCTCCTACACTGGCTGCTAGTTCACACAGAGCCTTTTATCACTGTGGGGGTAGCTACAGAGCAAATAAACACAGAGAGATTTTAACCTGTGTCTGATCCACACTAGAGCTGAACAATTAGGGGAGAATATCTGATTGTGATTTTCCTGACAAATATTGCACATGATGGAATATTGTAAGGCATAATTCAAAATGTGGTTATTTTAAAACTGATTTATCATTTTGTCCTGACATTGGACAGCTATTAGAGGCTGCCATAGTTGCTGCCAATAACAAAAGCTTGATATCACTTGTAACTATTTATAACAAGCTGTTCAGTTGAAAGTGATAATTCTATACTTTTTATTATGATTTAAAATCCGATGAGTAGTTATAGCTGCGTGTCTTCGTTTACTCATGTTTTTACTCTATAAAAGTACAAATTTGTACAAAGTACAGACTTTGGTACAAAATGTTAGTTAACTGTGTGTATGTCATTTAGTCTATAAATAAGTATATTACAATTGTTTAATTATGCAGTTCAAATATTATAGCAGAACAATAATAACTTTCCACTGGTTATGTAATACTTTGGGTAGAAAAAAGAAGTTCCTTTATTAAGTGTTTTGAAATGGACGCTAGTGGAGGACATAGGACTGCAGAAACCTGAACCTGGATGACTCTTGTGCTTGAGCCAGTTGCAAGATATTAAGACATTTTATGAGGCCTAAACAACTAAAGACCTTGCGGTAAAAATGAAAGAGTGACACGAAGCTGAACTGCGTGTCAAGCCGCATACCCACTCACGTTTTCAAAAAGCAAGTATTTATAGCAGTATACTGCGCACTAGTGCCTTTTTCTCCTGTCCTATGCTTTCTGTGGTTTTAGTGGCCCATCTAAATCATCTTTTTGCCCCGTTCTGACTCCAACAATGCGAAAAGAGCTTTTGATTCGTTCACCAGGTCTGTAAATTAACCTCACCTGGACCATGAAATTGCCTTCACAGAAGATTTGTTTTTCAGGTTTGGTTTAGAAAAACTGTATCTCAGTATTTCATCATATTTCTAAGAATGAATCAGCGATATTATGTATATATTAGATTTTTTTTCTTCAGTTTTTGTCATATCTCCACATGAACGTTATGAACGTGTGGGTCACAACCGGCCTGAGCCAGACTGTATTATATGAATATCGCAGGCCTGAGCTGCGGTGCCGGTTCACTGTTTTGCTTTTGAGCTCTCTTTATTTTTCCCAATGTGAGCAGAAGCTGTGTGTTTGTCCTAGGCCTTTTATCCAGCCAACAATGCCATTGATGTGATGTACGGAGACATGCTAGCTGCCCGCTGTGTTTTCACAGGAGAGGGAAGGACCTCGAAGACACGAATCGGGTGAGTTTTAGTCGGAGCTGGTAATTTATGCGTTTCCCTCTCTTTCTAGTCATAAGAGTTCTGCTGCTCCATTATTTAATAAAACAGGACCACATTTAACACCATAATTGCAATGTCAAATCTAAGATGGATTAGTGCACGGCCCACTCTGCCTGGTAGGAGTGTTTTAATGACTTTTGTTTCACTGGCTCTCTCTGTAGAGTAAATGTGAATGTGAGTAGGTTTATTGTTTGTAGAGTGGTGGCTGTGTGTGGTGTGGGCATGGGGCGGGGGGGGGGTTACTGTAAGTGTGGGCAATATGATTATGACTTAAGATAAATTATATTAAAATTATAACAGATTTTAGATATTTTGCCATAGTTCCCCTGTGCTAAAATATTTAAGGCATTGCCTATATGCTCTGCTATTCCAGAGTACAATTCCAATTATCACTGTAATGATCATGTAAATATTAATTTTAATATATTAATCTTAGTATAAACGCCTTTCTGGGATACAATGACAGCTATAATTGTAATTATTTTTACATTACTATCATTAGTTATTACAATCATGTTATCAAATATCAAGTAATTTGATAACATAAATGTTGGTCTGACCCTTTTTATTTGTAACCAGTTTTCTGCCAATAGTAGTGATGACATTTTAAGGCTGAGTCCAGATTTGATTTTGAATTATATTCAGCTAAATTGGCCATTGGCAAATTTTTGGCTGTTTTTTATTAGCCTGGTATAAGCCCAAGCTCACACTATGTTAGCTAAATAAACACATTAATTTCCTCTAGCACTTTGCCAGTGCATTGCCAGTGCTTTCTTTTTGCCAGTGTTGCAATATGAATGACATAGTTTGCTCTTTAATGGGCCAAAACTAGGATTTTATGTTCAGAAATGAACATATGTGTGCATTTACCTACCTTTCAACACAGATGAGATTGCCTATTCTGATGCACTCCAGCCCTTAAAATGTATGATTTAATCAAGAAAATTGATTTCTTGCTTTTTTTTTCGTTTTTTCCTATTGTCCACCGCTACTTTGCTCTGAAGAGTGTTTGTGTGTGTCGCTTACACTCTGCATGCTGTTGGATTTCTGTCCTGAGATGCACATCCACCAAGTGTGTGACAGGCGGTAGTCAGTATATGCTGGCTGCCTGACCCAGTGTGGCAGTCTGTCACAGCTCCTCCTTGGTTACTGTGTGGCTTTCTTTCTTTATTTAAATATGTGTGCGTGTGTGTGTGTGTGTGTCAGAGAGAGTTTGTCTTTCTGTGTGTGCTCTGAGGTGTTTGAAGTATTGTCAAGCACAGAGGATAAGGTCTGTTCCTCTGTTGTCTCAAGGGGAACCTGCATTTTTCATGATTTTCTTTTTCGTGTGTGTTACGTGTGTCTGCTTCGTCATTCTTGTTGCCATGGAGATTAGGGTAGTGCACAGCAGTGATGGTAGAGAGTGCATTGACGCATCTCTGGGGAAGTGGCTGTCCCAGTACACACACACAGAGACACACGCTTCCTCCATCTCTTGATTCATTTAAATGGCTGAAAGGAAATGGTAGGAAGTGGTGAAATATAGTCGATCTAGTTCAGTCCACAGAGCATCTTCGAAAGCTCTTCTGGCTTTTATTAAGCTTGGTTCTGTTGAAGGGCCTGTATCACTGAAGATTTTTCTTACTTCTTTTTGATGTTAAAGGGCTTGATACAGTATGTATGTCTGTGGTCCATGTATGGAAACATTTTTAGTGTTTTTATAGTGATGTCACATCACTATTTAGCCTACAGCAGTTTAGCAGCATTAACCCACACTGACCATTAGACTGTTTTTTTATACATAAAACCTCATTAAAGTATATGATATAGCCTCTATAATTTTTGCCTGAAACAATGATAGATGTGTAATTACTTTTGACTCTGTCTGTCTTAGTGGCACCTCCAACGATGAGATGTGTAACTTTTACATCATGTACTACATGGACAACAAGCACTCTGTGCCTTACATGGACTGCATGGACCATGGCAGCAGCAACCTGTTCAGTGACATCCCAAATGAAGCCAACGTTCCGATTCCTGTCAGCCCTGACCACATGATGTCCATGATGCATGCCTCAAGTCATAAAGGTACAAGTCATAAAAATGTAGTAAAAAAAAACTGAAGGGAGGTAATGATTCAGAAAGTGATCACACAATTTTGACTGGAGAAACTGTATACACAGTGATTGAATGCAAACAATGCTATTACATTTGGGTATTTTCTACATTTGAACATTTGGCCAGAAAATGTCCACATCTTACATTAAAGTCCGTTGTAATCCAATAGAATCATTTTAAAGTTCTGAAATCGATGCCGCTGAATCTCTACGTCCGTTTGCTGCATAATTAATGATTTTCTTTGCCCCCTACAGGGAAGCACACCATCAGACCATGCTGATTTTGATTCTGTATTAATTTATCTCATTTTAAATGCATGTGAAGAAGCACCATTTTGGAGCACATATGATTTAAATTTCATCCAGTGTCAAACGTACAAATACAGATTTCAGCTCTCACTCATTTATTAATCATCCCTGCTCTGATTTCATTAATTGAGGCAAGGCTCATCTCCTGGTCATTTGATGGTTTCTCTGCTCATTTTCAAAGATGGTGAGCATGATTCAGTGCTTCAGCAGCCGAAGAGGGAGGAGGAGGAGGTTCTGGATCAGGGTGAGTTGTCTTTCAGAGTGATAGAAAATTACTGCACTAACGAGGAGCCTGTTTCTCGACTGATGGATGCAGACTGCACAAAAACACATTATTATTTCCTGTACTAAAAAAACAGCACTGACTCGTTATGCAATCTGTTTTTTCAGATGCTATACATTTTCAGTCCAGCTTTTTTAAAAAAAAAGTGTATAGAGTAGAGTTAGCAGTACACACAGCAGTCAAAAACATAAGTGATGGAGTGCCTGTTAGAGGTTATTCAGCTTTTATGTAGCTCTTCATTGCCCTCTGGCTAGTCAGAGGTTTTCCTTTTCAGCCCTTATGCCGTGCGTGACAGGGTGCCAACAGAGTTTTAGTGTCTGGAGATATCACGTCCTGAGGTCCAAGGTTGATGTTTGAAGCAGCGTTGCCACGGTAACTGCCTGCCTTGTGTGCAAAGATACCCGAAGAACCCGTCCCTAAGAAGGCCTTTTTGATTTATTGTTCTTTTCTCTGGGGTGAATTGTGACGAATTTGTGTCACATTGATCGTTAAGCCTCCGTAAGCTTAACTGTGGTGTTGAGTTTACTGTACTTACAGCATTGGTAACCTTTTACACAGTGAGGTGAGGCAACGGACAATAAAAGGGCAAAACATACATCTTCCTGTCTGTCTCTGTCCTTTTCTCCTCTCTCTCTCTCTCTCTCTCTCTCTCTCTCTGTGTCTCCCACACTCTCTGTCTCTGTCTCTCTCTCTCGCTCTCTCTCTCTTCCCTTCCCCTTCCTCTCCTCCACTTCTTTCTCTCTTCCCTTTTCTCTCATCTCTCGTCTAACCCTCCCTCTCCCTCTCTCTCTCTCTGACTCTTCTGCCTCCCAGATGAGCTGGAGATAAGAGTGGAAGTGAATGCAGATTGAGGCAGTGTGCTTTGATGTTGTGGAGCTGGCGTCTGTATTGTGCAGCGCTTTATTAGAGATGGTTTCGGGACATGGGGCTTTAATCCTTGCACACCTGCTGAGAGCTCGCAGCAGGCAGAGAACACAGTGCCATCATCATCGCACTAATCAGCATAACAGAGAAGAGTTTCTGCTGCTTTTTCTTAATGCGGCAAAAACGCAAGGACTCAAGGACGACACAGCCTTGTCAGCCACAGGCTGAGCTATGAGAAAGTGAATGGCATTATTACTGCTGTGTGAGATGCTGGACGCTAAAAGAAATTAAAAGAAATTAACAGTACTACTAGTACTATTATTATAGAAAAGTTATTATTATTATTATTATTATTATTATTATTATTATAGATTTATGCTTGAAATTAAAATTCCACAGTAGCATTTAAAATACTGGACATTATTATTAATAATATCCATAATCATTAGGAATATAAAAAGCTAAACAAATAAATATCATATGAATGGTCATGAATTGTTTAATTGCTTCTGAAACTGAATAGCAATGCGCTTAACAAGTTTGATTTTTTTTAGGCCAAATGATGCTGTGTATTAGTACCCCTTAGTGTGAGGGTAGTATCCTCAATTTTAAATCCATTACACATAGGGATTAGAGGAGCATTCTGACTCCTTCTCTTTTCAGCTGATCTGTGGCAAATGGCATGTCATAAACTGGCACCAGCTGACTCGTGAGTGGAGTTGTTATCACTAAAAGAGCATGTGTCGACCCACTGAGGAAAGGAAACATGCTGGCAGATACAGTTATGAAGTGAGCTGGAACGGAGTGTGGATCGGTGGACCAGTGCCAGGCTTTCGGGTATTTAAGCGACCAGATTGCACCGTAGGTCCTCCTGAGATCCAGCCTTCATTTGTGTGGCGTGCTTTTTCCAGTGCAACGCTCCACTTTCCTGAAGCACAGGCACAGGCCTGCCTGGGGTTTATGGCTTCATAAATAGGAGAGGCAAAGTGAGTGCATAATACTAGAGTTTCTAGTAGGGTTGCACAATACAGACAAAATACTGCTAATATGATTATATTGCTACATATTGTCAAAGTAAACTTTGTCATATCGATTATTTACATGTCTAAAGTGAGTTCAAACAGCGTGGCTCCAGATTTTGGAGTACTAAAAGACTCATGGAATCCACATATATCAATAAACTATAAATATAAACTCTAAAATAGAAGTAAAAATAAACAACTGTGGTAACAATGTCCAAATGTGGCATAAGCTATCAAGTGGAAAGCAAACAGAATGCTGTAATGTAATGTGCTTTATATAAATCCGTTCAATATAAATATGCAGTCAATCTGCGAAAGTACGGTCACTCTGACACAGTGGGTCAGTATTCAAGTAGAAAATGCTACCACACTGATAAATTAACAAAGTGACTTGATTAAAGAGTAGCCTGCAGTGTTATGACCAAAAAAATGACTTTCATAACACCTTGATTTCTCCAAACATCCACTGGAACACTCATCAGTAACTGTGAAATAATGTCCTGCCCTAGTTTCTGAAAAGTTATTGTGTGAGCTAAAGAAAGAGGCAAATCGACATTTGAAGAACATGAATGGCTGAACTGATACAACCCTCAAGTTACAGCCCTTTGCAGTCACAAGCTCTTTCTGTTCTAGAGAACAGCCTCTTCAGTTTTAGACTGGAGGATGTTGTAAAGGGGGCATGGTGGTGTGTTTCAAATCTGGGCATATCTTCTAAACTGTGCTGCCTGCCCAACGTTTACAATAGATGGGGCTTGTCCCACCTTAATGCACCCAAATTAGTAATGCAGGCAGCTAGGATGCCTAAGAAACACTGAAAAGCTAAAAAAGTGGCTATGGGTGTGTTTTTCAAGGGGTCGATGTCCAAATAGCTGTTGTCATTTTGTTAACACCCTGCACTGTTCTCTAGCTGCACCCCCGTTGTCTTTGTGCTCAGGATGTGTTTTTGCCCACGCGGTCACCGTCTGAGTCATCAGTCGCTAAAGGACTTCAGCCACAGTGGGCAGCAAAACGTTTCTGCTTCTTGCTAGGTAGGGGTGACCTAGCCCCCACAAAGGCCGTTGTGTTTTCACTGAATTTCATTATAAAATGTTGAGAGTTGGGTTTTTTCCTGGCAGTGTTGAGTTTCTGTCCATTTCTGAGCAGGGAAGGAGGCTTTCCCGCAGGTCTGTCGCTCTGTTTAAACAGGCAGTACTGTAAGCAAACACGCTAAGCCATTCGGCCTCAGCAAATCCATAAGTCAGCCAGGCCTAATCTACTTTACTCACCGTTGATACACAAGATCATGGTTTTGATTATATGGTGCAATGTTTTCAGGCATGCATTGTAGAATCATAGGATTAAATATCATTATTTTGGATGATGACTTGGTAGTAAGCATTGCAGTACATTCATTGCTGATGTAATAGCATAAAATATTTCCTCGAAACATATATATATACATACATATATATATATATATATATATATATATTCATAAAAATTTAGTTAAATGACAGTTACGCTAGTTAGTGTTTATGACCGCTTTAGAAATAAAAGCGTGGCGTTTAAGTGCTGACACCACTGCAAAATGTTAGCAAGGACTTTGTTTATCGTGGGTGGAAAAATACGTAAAATAAAAAGGAGCTGCTTAGCTACGCATGACCAGCAGGTTCACTCTGTTGCCATGGTTCCTCAGACCATTAGAATGGGCAGCCTGGCGACCTCATTGGTCCAAAAATGCAGTCATTCATCAAAGATGCTTTTGTTTGTCTGTTTCCATTGGGTTCTCTCCTCAGACCGCCCCACCCCCCTCCCCCACTGAGACTGCCGGCTGTGACACACTTTACATGTCCTTTGATGAGTCTGCATGAGAATATCAATGAAGAGACTGGAGATAGCACTTGAACATCCTTCAGTCACACTCTCCAATTTAAATAGTTCACGCAGACAGCATAGATTTTAATATATTGTCCGTTCTCAGATCAAAAGTGCTGGCTAAGACTGCATCTCATTTAAACTCCTTGAGCTCCTGTACCTGTATTTGGACCCACATTTCAACTCCCCACTCTCATAAATTCCTAATTTACAAACTAGCTTTAAAGTAGTTGGTGTTAAAAGGCCAGTGCCATAGAAACTAAGTATGGCACGCTTTTTTTTAAGCTTAAGTTTAATTTGCCGCATAAGATTGAGTTTCAAGATGTACCATTCAGTACACACATGGAGAGTAAACTTCAAAAAGAGCTCATTCTAAATTCATTGCTTTTGCAATTTCACAAAATCAATGCATTTATATGTATATCCAACTGTTCCATCTGCAACCATTGAGCTTTGTCTGTGCACAGTGTTGTTATAAAGAGGCTTTCAGCCTGAGCTGCTTTTTGAACGAGGCACAATAAAGGGCAGCCAGTCAGACTAGAGGTCATTTATATGTAACTGTGATGATCTGGCCAGCGGCCATAATGATGCCGCTGCTTTTTGGTTGGGTTCTTTTTCTGTTTCCTTGTCTGGGCTTTTATTTTGAAGGGGTTTCTGTTGTGGGTTTCTTCACTTGTTTTGTTCTGCACCTGTTTTGGTTTTGTGCCCATTAGGGGCTCTACTTAAGTTTGGCTCATGGTGTTAGTCACCATGAGTCCATCGCCTGATTTAGAGGCTTCTGTTCTGTTTGTGTTCCTGATGGCCCTCGTGCCTTTTGTTTGCGGAATAAACTCCACAAAGATGGATCCCTGCCTGCCTGTGTCTCTCTGCCGCCTCCCAGGTAAATCCGAGCTCGGGTGTAACAGCCCAGCTCGTGACAATCAGCTAAATAAAACTGAGCATAATTTAGTGAATTCCTCATGTTTTGTATGAGCTGCTAGAAGATACAAGATGAAACTGTTTATGGTAGAACTGGCCTGAAACATTAGCTGTTAAATCTGAACCTAAAAGATTTTGAATTTGTGACGAGGCTAAAGGCTAAAGTCGGCTTCTCGTTCTGTTCAGGTGCCAGATCTGCTGAACCGCTTTCAAACAAACTTGCTTTCACATCTACCTCCAAAAGACCAAAGGACTAAAGTATGTCCAACCAAAACAGGTGCACTGGGTCAAACCTGAACCATGGTTCACTTGCTCTGTCGTTGTTCGGGTGCCTCTGACCACTTATAGCAATCAGACAATCAAAGAAGAAAAGTAGCAAACCGCAGTAGCAACCAGGGGGAGGGGGAGGACCGACAAGTTAACCTGAACAAACCGGAGCTTATTTCTATAGCCGCGAAGATTCGAGAGGTTATAAAGGTGTACGGTTCCATCAGAAAAAGTGCGGTGCAGAGAAAAGAAGGAGGAAAAAAGGTTGTCCCCTGAATTCAGGACACACTGGCATTAGATGAACGCCAGTCTATGAGCTAATCAGTGCTGAATACAGGGAAGTGCAGCCCATAAAGGTGAAGATGATGGGACACAGATGCAACATGTGAAGTTCTTTAGAACAGCGGTCCCCAACCCCTGGATCGGTACCGGGCCGTGGGTCATGTGGTACCGGTCTGCGGGCTGCACGGAAAAAAACGTGGATGTGACCCGTGTTCTGCTGTCGCTCGTTGTTATGGAAACGCTGTTCACACTGGATTTACGTTTATTATTATATTTTTAAAATATCTCAATTTTTATGCGTATCAGTTATCTGTATAAATGCGTATACGTTTATTTATCTGCCGCTCCTTAAAGGCCGCGCCGTGAACATAGTTTCTGATATTAAACCGGTCCGTGACCCAATAAAGGTTGGGGACCGCTGTCTTAGAGCACTCACAACTGCAGTGCGACCCCAAAACTTGATCAAATGTGCACAGCTTTACAAAAGCATGGGCCTTCTTTGGACTTTCAGATATGAAAACGCCCGAAAGGAGGTTGTGAATAAGAATCTAGCTTCAGTTTTATGGAGTTTGAGGGCAGTTAATGTACTACAGTCCTCAGTTTTGTCCACGTATCAGTCTTTTACCCTCAAAGCGCATTTTGTAATTTACTAGAATGTGCATAATACAAAAACAAAAAAAATCCCAAACAAAACAAAGGTTACCGTAACCATGGAAATACCGTAGTGGATGCTGTAACAGACAGGATTCATATCCAGCGCTGCAAAACTTCTGCCCCAGCTAGAGACCAACTAAAGCTAAAATATTGCTGAAAGAGTAATAAAACATTAAAATCCTGTATCCCACGACAGAATCAAAACGATGTGTGTTGTGTCTCCTGTCAGCGCTAAAGAGAAGAGTAATCTATTTCTAATTTGAATTCTTAAACTGCCACTTTCCAAATTATGATCTAGCCTGTCTAGCCAGGTAACAGCCAGGTAACAGCCAGGTAACAGCGGCTCTAGCTAATCATAATCTGTAGCATCGATACAAACATCTCTCTATAATTTCTTGTAAAACATGAATGAACTTTATCACTGTCACTATACGATATAAACGGCTCCCTTATAGACACACCACAGTGTGAAGCAGTGCGCAGCCACCCAGGGAGCAGTACCTTTATCTCAGTCGTACTATTGGCAGTCCTGGGATTTGAACACACAACATTCCAAACTCCCAAACAACCAGAACACCAGCTGCACCTGACATCACTGACTTTACGTTGGTTCTTTCTCAATGGCAAACAGCAGAGGTTTGGAATCTCCACAAATGTTAGAGCGGCCAACTAGTTCTACTAGCAGTGTTCACTGAGGCCGTCTGCAGTAAAATACTGTGGTGGCTGGGCAGAGACCCGAGGAAGGGAAAGATGTCAGTAACTGAGGTGAATACGGCAGTCGATGGATGAAATAAACACGAAACTCACATGAGACTGATCCCTAGAAGAGGAAGCACAAACCGAAAAAATAACATGGAGCCAAACATGGTTCGAATTATGGGGGGTTATTGGGGGGCACCATACCCCCTGATCAAGACCCAGACCCCCCTGGTGGCAACTATTTGTATTGACGCTGTAGCGGACCATAATGGTCATAGAAGTGTTATGAAGTTTGTAACCCCCAAATACGGTGGGGTAATTCACACTCTGGAGCCAAAAACACATGGAGCAGCTGCTGGCCTAGCGGTTAGGTTGTTGCCCCTGCGGTCAGAAAGTCATGTGTTTAAATCCCAAGACTGCTATTGGCACCACTGAGTTCCTGGCTGCCCGCTGCTTCACTTGGTGAATGGATTAAATACAGAGA
>JBBPDB010000036.1:3762624-3782564 GCA_037974465.1 Brachypetersius altus | reverse complement strand
GGATCCCTGCCTGCCTGTGTCTCTCTGCCGCCTCCCAGGTAAATCCGAGCTCGGGTGTAACAGCCCAGCTCGTGACAGTAACAGTCTTAGATTAATGGTTAGACCAACAGCCTGTTTAAGGGATAAATAGTGGATGATAATGGTAATGTAAAAATAAACTGGTAAAAAATCTATAAATAAATGGACCTAAAGTAAAATAAAAGCTAAAAGGTATGAACCTGGATAAACCACACATGATTGAATTCAGTGTGCTTCTTTTGCCAGTAAATGTGCTGATGTACCATATTTTATTAATGGCCAGTGATTTTCACATTTAAATCAAGGAAATCCAATGCACTATTTTTATTCAGCGTGGGCTCGTTTACAAGACTGATGTCAGTAAGCCTCTTGCTTTCTGGGTAAATAAAAGGCTTTCACTCAGCCAGCATCATCTGCTGATGAATCAAAAACGCGAAGCTATGGTGCTGTCACGAATACTGCAGATTAAAATAGATGTGACCACCATAAGCCCTTCGCTCCTCATTACCCTTACGCAGAACAAGATTACTGAATAACTCCTACATCTTGCATCAGGCAATATTAAACCTCGAGCTGCCACATTCAGTGAGGAGCAAAAGTTCAGAGGTAGTTCAGAAGTCTGCAGCCATTTGGGATGGGACTGTATGCACAAAAAGGTATATTTGGCTACACTGTGTAATGTATTAGTAAGTATTATGTAACTCCTTGCAGACCATATCCAATAAACACTCCTACATAAATCCTTAAATAACCATAGCCAAAACTCAGCAGGATTTTTGTGCACGTTGCGTCAGCATCCCAGGCAGGGTGGCCTTTAATTATCCATATCCATCAGCACTTTGAATTGTTTGAAATGAGGCTTCCGTTTCCCAGTATGTCCCCAGTGGGCCTCCTAGTAATGATGTAATTTGCTGAACATAATGTGGTGCTACATGCGAGTGATACAAACTTAAAATACACTGCTGTTTATAAACTGTATAGATACTGTGACTTAAAACCTAGCCTTTTGTGTTTGTCTTTCAATGAATAACAATGTAAACTGACTGTATTGTAATGCAGTTTCTTCCATATTACTGCAGTTATGTCAAGAGACGGTCATAGAATGAATACCTGCAGGCTATGGTGGACCTTTTTTTATGTAGGAAATGCATTGTTTTAGTAATAATATAGTTTAATTCGTGGTAAATTATCCAGTTATTATCCAGTGGAGCTCCTAAGAGATGCTCTTTGTGTGATAAGCTGCTTGTTTTATGTCTCTGTCTAAGGAGAATGCCGTCAAGTTCAATGGGCTTGTGTATTTGAGAAAGGGCCAATTTGCTTTGATGATGAAGTTGTAAGAAATGTTAAAACACACTTTTTGTGAAGATGTCTGCAGGACTTGTAGCATGGGCAGTTAGAAAAGTACACTTTTTGCATCATGAGCCAAACACCACGAGCTATGAATGCATTTATTAAATATTTATGAATTTTGAATTCATAAGTCTCTCCTCAGTCAAGTGGATAAGAGCCTGATAGTTTGACTGAAAAATAACTGCTTTAGGGCATTGCTTACAAAACTACGGTCCTAACAGGACTCTGGCTAAATGCATGCAATCAGATTTCAGTGTTTGAATGTTGCTTTTGTAGAATTGCACTGCATTGTTTTCAAACTGCTCTGGATTGCAAGTAATCCCAAATAGACTTGCCTATATTTATATATAATATTCTATTCTGTTATTTATAACAGCATTAACAAGTTGTATAGCATTACATGCATAGAAGTAGCCAACCTTTGTCCATTTGAAAGCAGAAATGCCTAATTCGTTCTGCAATTAGAACAGTGGGCTTTAAAGTTTCACTGCAACTCCAGATATGTTGATTGAACTTAAACAGTTTGAGGGAAACAGTTGGCTTAAATGTTGCCTAAAAAATTAATGTAATGCCTAAAAAAATGTAGTACTTCATTTAACTCAACATTTTAAGTTTCCTGTTTCATTTGTAAATCTTAAATCTATTCTTCATCAAAAGGATTTGTCCATTTTTTTAAATGCACACTAAATCCGTTTATTTTTTCGTTCAATTTTATTAAACAAAAGAATTCATATATTTGATGTTATTTATTTCATATTTAAGGTTTTCATACATTTGTTGTACTGAATGTACTAAGAATGAATGATTTAAAGTAATGGCAAAACTGCAAAGAGCCTTTGTTTGCAAGGTATGGTGTTTTGTATCTCCAGGCTTGAGTTTTACTCCAGCCTGGTCCTTTGTAGTAGTTAGTGTGGTGGATGGGGATGAAGGCACAGCCGAGTATGAGTCTCCACAGCAGCCGGCTGGAGCTGAGACACTCATTATCGCAGGCCTCCCCAGCTCATGACCGGACACCTTGATAAATCACCTTCTATATTTGCTTTTGCTGTTATTAGGACACAAATCCAGGAAGTGTCAGTCAGAACCCTTCGGTTTGTCTCTGTGTGTTTGCTGGCCAACTGATGAATGGCCTCAATAAATAAGAAGCGTCCTTCACTCCTGTTTCTTTTAGGGGGGGTTGGGCTTTGGGTCGCCATGTGTGCAGAAGAGTCTGTGAGAAAGCAGAGATGTTTCATCAGCGAAAAACAGTGAGGTGTTGCTCTAATGTACTCTGGTGCTAAATGGAAATGGAGATGAATGAATGAAATTTGACTGAATGTTTTCTTCTAGTTTTTTTTTTTTTTTTTCCATTTTTGCGTCCTTCCATCAGATTTGTCCGGCATTAAACATTAAACATTATTAGTGCGGAAGCTGATTTGTCCGATCTAATGGGTGGCATGAAGCTTTCTTTAAATGCGGTGGAGGAGGTGCAGTAGTCATGGAGCTTTCACAAGGCTTTGATGAAACATGTTTAAACTAGAGGCAGTGCTTTCTAATGAGGAGCTGACCTTTTCCAGCCAAATGACCTGTCGTTCCCAGCTTGAATACAAAGTAGACTTATTTTCCTCTGCAAGATCTATAATCTCCTATAGGAAGGTTTCAGCTTATGCCATTAGTGAATAAGACAGGTGTCGTTAATTATAATCGATCATTGGAAATATTAGTTTGTGACCTAGCAATGATTCAATCATGATGCTTTAGAAAATGATTCAGTTGGGTGTGTACAGATGGGATGGTGCGACCAAATATTTTTGTTTTAAACATAATATATATTTTTTTACATTAATTTATTGTTTTATTGTATCATAAGGTGCATATATTATGAGAAGCATATGCTTTGCTTGGTTATAATTGATTAAAACATTACAAGATCGTTGCAGTTAAAAAAAAAAACACCCTCAGAACAATGCATCATGGTTTATTAGATTTTTTCCCACCTCAGTAACTAGATGCTGTATCTTGCGTATTGTAAAGGTTAGGAATGATGCATAATGATCCCAGTGGTGTGGCTCACTTAGAAACCGAATAGGGGGTTCTTTCAGTATGTATAAAATGTTCATGTGTTACTGCACAGCTTGTCTTTAACCAGCACTCTCACATCTGCAGAGATAAATTCCTACCTTTTCTCCGTGTCTACTGTGCTGTAAAACTTATCTTCTATCAGGCAGGCTGCTTCCAATCCAGTGACTCTCCTGCACTTCCCTTACAGCTCTATTCACACGGCCCATTCTTCTTCTCTTCCTCCTCCTCCTTCTTTTTCTTTTTCTTCTTCTGTTCTCTTTCTCTTCTTTGGTCTTTCCTGCTTTTTTCCCTCTTCTATTTTTTTCTTGTGCAGGTGACTTCTATTCCCTTCTCTCCAAACTCCTAGGGGAGAGGGAGGATGTTGTCCATGTGCATAAGTATAATCCCGCAGAGGCAGCCAAGGCCCAGGCGGATCTGGTGGCTGAAATTGATAGCATAATGCAAAAGAAAGACCTGGGTTGGCCCGGGCCCAGACTAGGCTACAAACAGAGGGAGGATGCAGTTCTGGTGAGGGACAGAGTGCACAAGTTTCACCAGTTAGAGTCCACTGTCAGGCCTCCGGGGACCAAGACTTTACCCGCCAGACAGCCGAGCACAGGGGTGGCAAAGGCCAAAAAACAAGGTGGGTCTTGGCGCCGATTCGCAAAAAGAAGAGAATCTTTCTTTGCCCTGGTTTGATCCAACGACATAATGCTGTCCATGTGAATGCTTTCCTTTCAAGCCCATGCCTGCCCATCTCATTCCGATCATTAATCTTTTGATTTTGATGCCAGTGAGCTCACGGTGTAGGTTTACTTAGCTTTATTCCTGGAGGATAGAAGAGCTGGCGGAGTGGAAGAAAAGATTTTTGTTTGGAAGGTTTTCCGCATGCACTGCTCTCATCACGTTACAGTTATTGACCTCAGTGGGAAGATGCTGAGTTGTTGAGAGTGATATGAAAAATCTGGGCCATCTCCATAGGCTTTATTGGCTTTGTCACAGTCGTTTTCATTTTCTTTTTTTTTACCAGTGGGGAAAAGAACAGAAAAGGCTAATGCAGAGAGCAAAACAACAGCAGCAGCAAAAGCACCGGTGTTATTTTTTTATGAGTCTACTTTGCTGCCTTACATGTGTCAGACCGTGTTGGACAAAGGGAAGCGCTAACTTGGAACAAAATCTGCAATATAAGAACTTTTCTGAAGAATGGAAGTCATTTAAAACTTAAGTGTTATCAGATATCATTCCAATTCTGTAACACTATTATTGGTATCATGGAATTCACACCAGTGTAAAGGCAAGCTGGAGTTTTCACATGGAGTTAAAATATTTCTGAAGTAAAAAAAAATCATAGTTACATTTTTCTTGCTCTTGTTAGGCACAACCTTTTTTAGGGGTGAAAATGTACATTTCTGCTTTCCATGTCTGTTGCTTGTTTCTTTGCTGCAGTAGATGTTGTCCTAATTGCATCCAAACACAGTGGTTTTGCAGCTTTTTCATCAATGTCTGGCATTCAGTAGCAGCTGAATTGCCTCTTTTGTTTTGCATTAATTGCCTGCTGGTATGGTTCATGACTCGGCAGAGTGAGGGGCCCCCAAGACACGCTAAATTTCATGCAACATCAATACACGACTATAGGATTGCTGTCATGGTGCTATTGATTAGCCCCTGGGATCTAATTGCAAATCCAGAAGGGGGGCAATTGAATGAAATTTTGTGTGTTTTGCCTCTTTGAGGGGGTTCAAATTGGCCCAGTTTTTTTGCTTCTATTCTAGTGTCAGTAATTGTTGTTCCTGTTCACGTCTTGCCAGGAATAATTCATGAAACGTGGTTGTGTAGTGTTTGTGTGAGGCGATTGCAGCAATGGCCCTGAGTCCAGCACAATATTAGGAGTAGCTGGCACGAATACATAAAAAGAGAGAAAGAGAAAGACTGCTTTTGTTTAGACAGCCGCCTGTTCCATACTGGCTCAGTGTGGACATGTGGTTTTGCTTGATTATTGACCCAGAAGAGAGCCATACACTGGCTGAAAAAATCTTTTAGCTAGGACCTTTAAAATGCGCCAAACCATCGATATTTTATGTATCTTCTTCCATAAAAGCCCTGCATTTTCTTCTAGCCCTCAAACCACTCTTCTTTTTTGGCAGACCTTTCAGATTACTGCGAAGAATAACGCCTTTAGCGCAGCCTGAGTGCTGCTGTTAGCATGGAGAGAACTCAGTCAGCACTTGGTTTGCTCGTGAACTGTTGTTAATTTTTACATTTGCTGCCAAGACGAGAGAACTCGTCTAGCCTGGCAGTGCCATCCTGATGAGTATCCTTATTTTGTCCAGCGTGTGTGGCGGTGATCATGTTCATTAATCATGACGCTGGGGCTTGGAATAGGCATGGTTATTGTTTGTTGCTCACTGTGATTTCACGCTCCATTACTAATGCATGTGATTCATAGTACTCCACAGGCATTTCCCTACAGTGCAGGGAAGCGCAAGCACTAAATATTTCTTGCCTCTTGAACTGAAAGTATTTCATAGAAGGGATGGAGGCTATATCTCATTTGAAGTCCTATCGTGTACTGCAGAGGTAGAATCACTGGGGTGTGAGACGGTGTTTATTTAATCATTTTTTGTAATATATGGCTGTATTGCCTGTGCTAGCAATATGACCAGAAGAAGAGATGCTGCATTTTACATCTCTATAAAAAGATTCATTTGTCTTAGACTAATATTAAATATAAAGTGAAACGTGAAACCCCTTACCTTGCTCTGATACTACATTTTAGTCTTTTCATAATCAGGTTTGTTGTGTGTGTGTGTATAAGATATATATGTATAAGTATAATGAAAACAATAAAAGCCTATTTGAGAAGACTAAAAACTAGTAGCAAGGTGTGTATATGTATGTGTTTGTGTATATATACACCCCCCCCGTGCAAGCCTTGGCTACAGATTTTTTATAAGGTGTTACTGCTCCCTACTGGATTCCTCCTCTGAAGCTCTCTTCACGTTTGATCTAGTTACAGTTTTGAACTGCTTTTTTCAGTTGCAAGATGAAGACTTGACCTTCGCTACTTAAACTGTCACATTTTGCCATTGTAAAGTGAAAGCTCTAAGCCCCTAGCACTCAGCTGTGTACAGGAGCGGAAAAAATCCACATTAGTAGCTAATCCCCCAATAGACCCGAGTGTGACTGTGCCGAAGCCTCATAAAGGTGTTTACATACACACCACCATTAGCTGCGCTTTTCTCTGTTCATTTGAATTTGATGCCTCACACTTCTCCAGTGCTCTCTCAGGCATGTGCCGGGCCTGGTGACTGCCTGTCAGCAGCTCACACACAGCTGTCTAGTGAACGCTTCTGTCCGGCAAACGGCAAAAAATGACACACAGGAATCTTTTTGATTTCAGACATGGTGTATCAGGCCCAAGTTAGATAGCCGGATAGCATTACAGTGCTAAATGAAGCTTGAGACAACACAGCTTTGTGTTTGAGTCGGGCAGTCAGCAGGTTTTCTCTTCTGTTATGTTACACCATTGTGAGTGATTACGCTACCATATGCCATCCTCTCTATTTTTGGTCCTGTGGCAGAACCTGTGACGGTGTTTACCCAAAGGCCGTTGGCTCATTTGTTTTTGTGTGTGTGCGTGTATGTGTATGTGTGTGTGCATGTGCGTGTGTCTAGGAGCCCATCTGGAGGAGCTGGATGGCTGGCCGGAGGTTGAGCTGCAGCTGGGCCAGGTGTCTGGTCTGGCTCTGGACTCTGATGATAACCTGGTCATCTTCCACAGAGGAGACCACAGATGGGGAGTCAAGTATGTACTGAGCTGCTAGCAACACTTAAGTACTATTCAAGCTTGATTAGTTTCACCTGGTGAGGTTCTATATTAAGATGACATTTTAATCTAGTATAATTTGCATTTTCCTTCACTTTTACTGGCTTAACAGTAATATCTGCAGTGTGAACATGTAACTGGCTGAACTCTGAACACTCTCAGTATTGTAAGTGCTGTTCCAGTCCACCTCACGCTAATGTAATAACAGAACTAGCTTATAGACAGTGTTATTATTCAGTGTGTCCTGTGGTGCAACGCTGATGTTAGGTTTTGGACCATGACCATTCAGTCTGTAGTAATCTGGGGAAATAACATGATGACAGATCAGCCTGACACATTCATTTACAAGTTGCATTACAGAACATAAACTTGTATAACTGACAGCTGCAGTAGTGTTTTACCTGCATTTGAGGCATTTTCCAGTCACATTCCTGGAGTGACCCTTTACTGCAGAGTTCAGTGTTTTCTGTGCTCCATGGTTTCATCCACATATATCTGGACATCTTTGTTTTTTCTCCCCTTTAAAAAGAAACTAGCCACTAAACTAGTTGCTAGAAAACAAACACACATGGCTGATGTCGATCTAACAGGTCAACGGTTTGTGGAAAAAGGAGACATCCTATGACTCTGACACTTTTAAAGTCACCAAAATCTATAGTATGACCCTTTTTTGCAGTCATTGTCTATGTAGACTGCAGGACTAAGTGCTCGACATTATACACCTGTTAGACATATGTGTGGCTTAAACACTCTGTAAATAGGAAATTTGCTTCAAAAAGCAAAACTGTCTATGCCTCTATATCAGTTATTCAATTAATGTTTTGATTGATAATAGCCATTCAATGATTGATTTGAGTCAAATAAGTAGAAAAGCCAGTTAATTGGGTTGTACAGTTCTAAAAAAAAGGGTTTTGTATTGTAAGTTATTAGTAAGTTCTAATGTGCGAAATCTGACAATCACCATCCTTTTAATAACTTGTACTGACTGTAAAAAACACGGTCAGGTTACCCTAAACGATATTGCAATGCTTTTGCATTCACCTATTTTTCACCTTTCAAAATCCCCAAGTAATTCTGCTAAATTAAAACTTTTAGTGAAATATTTAAATGAAAGAAAACAGCATCTGCCGGTTTGGTTTTATTCCACCGCTATAAATGAAGGTTAACAGGAAGAGCTTTGTCCCTGAACCAGGTCGATCAATTTTCTTCTCTTCATGTTTTATATTTATGATCCAATAGCAGACGACTCTATAAACCCTCAAATATTTATGATTTTTAAACCTCCAGCAGGAAAATACATTTTCTAAATTCTCACAGGGAAGCATTTTCAAATTAAATTAGAGTGTCATTGCCTGCCTTGCTAGCCTCATTGGGGCAAATTCATTACAGCCTGCTGCGTCTTTGTGAGTGTATTTGCTCGAAGGCGGCTTGCACAGTCCAGGGGAGAGGCAGAGTTGCTGTTTTGGTTCTGAAGTCATTAGAGTTGCTCAAGGCCTGCGGCCGTGACTGAGGTGTCATTAGGCTAAAGCCAGAGCTAGTCATGTCTAGCCTGCTAATCCAAAAAGCTCCAGCGGGATACTTTGGTATTATGATAAACAGAACTGCGTTTGGAGCGAGTGATGAATGGAGGCTGATAGTCACTCATAATCTTCTCATTATTTGACTGGGCGTGTCTGCATCGAGTCCTTCTTCATATCTTTCTTTGTCCGAGGGGATTGAAAAGAACACTTGCGTTTTCGTTGTGAAGTGATCAATATCTTGATTGAGTGGACTGAGATGATACTTGAAGATAACAAAGCAAGTCCTTATGTAACCACACCAGGTTTGCATCCATACTTTGGACTCTATTAACGCTGCAGCGCGTTCAAGCCATTATTATGCTATTAGCATGCCCAACCACTTTATGATTGCATCATGGGAACTTGAGTAACCCCGTCCACCATTAAAACCAACAATACAAGCCAAAAAAACAGAACTGTTGGCCATTATTTGCCACTGCGCAATATGTGCAAATAATTATGGCTGCTTTTTGAAATTGACTTTGCTGTCTCAGACACTTTTATCACATACACTTGTTTCGACAGAGCACCTGTTAGATGCAGTCAAACTCGTTTTATAATGCATGGCACTGTATGAGTCTTTAACATTAGTTTATTCATGCAGGCTACAGAGCCATATACCATGAAACATCTTTACCTTTCCCTTTCTGTCTGTAAGTTGCACGACTACTAATTCTTTAGATTGGAGTCATTATTATCTTGAGTTGGTGCTAGAGGTGGGCGATATATTGATTTTATCGGTTAATTAGAATTTACAGTTCAGGTCAATGTGGTTTTATAAAAATTGATTTTATTTACATGCGAGTGCCAAAAGCAGAACTAATGCAATAATGCACCGTTCTACATGGGTAAATTAGCATGGCAAACCCAAACACTGTAGCAGTGTTTGTGCCCAAGAAAGATCTTGCTACATCTGTAATATTGACTTGGTTCGGTTTTGTGCCATCGGACACAGACCAAACATGTCCTGAGCAGTCTCTCTCTGCAATGCTAGCGCTAACAAGTGGTGCTGTTTCAGATACCGTGCAGAAGGCCAGTACTGTCACTGTACTTTAACACTGTTTGCGTGGTCTAGAGCTGGCGCTGGGCTGGGACAAAAAAACGGCCCGGGTTTTGTGAGTCTGTCATTCCCCAGAAGGGCGGGTGCTGCTGATGGGATTCCGTTCCTCTGCTATGTCCTTGTCTTGTTGTGGTTTAAATATATGAGACATTAGTATCAGCTGAATTTAATGGTGAGACATTTCTCTGGTCTTAATTTAAACATAACGTTGTGCTTAGAAAACATTTTAGGCTGCAACTATAATATTACAAATGCTGTATATTCTTTAAGAAAAGGCCTTTCCATTAAGCCTCATAGCTCTACTCCAGTCCTCATCCACCCTTTCCCAGGAGGGGGAGGAATGTTGACCACAGCTCCTGTAGTGAATTTGGAGAGACGATTAATTACCCCAGACTGCTCTTTGCTCCACTTGTCTGCCCTGGATCTTTTCCATAGGGCCGCAGCATTAATACTGTACTGCAGAGCCTCTGCGTAAAAGGGCAGTTCTGATGTCAGGTGCCCAGAGGAAAAGCTGCCTCTGCTTTTGTGCTCCTGAATGAGCCCTTAGCTGCTTCTGCTGAAGCCTGTAAGCGGGGGATATTGGAAAGAGGAGGGGGGTGGGGGGGAAGTGAGAGAAATTGAGAGAGTAGAATTAATGATTTGGGTCTCTAGGTGATGAGAGGCAACCCTCTTAAATTCATTCATCCTCTGCCCCTAACCACTCTAGATCTTTTTGTCGTGTTGGGCAGAAATTCATCATAAGGAAAGAACAGGGATGGAGGATTCCCAGCTGAATTGAAGAATGGAGCTTTAGTTTAGTTATCTATGCAAAACAATTAGATAAAGAAGTGATTTAGTGGCCGTTCCTGGCTGTGCCAGTTGGCTGGGATATTTTTTATGTGTAACTGGTTACGGTGGGGGGTCCACAGGGAGGCCACAGTTAAAGGGTGTGATGGATCAAGTGCGTGCTAGATACGTATGGGGATATGGATGAGGTGTTTCTTAGTGTTCCAGTAGGCTCTCTTTAAGATTTTACCCTGCTTTTTACACCCATCAATCAAATACTCTTTCTCTTATGGGCCTCATGGAAACTCCAGCATTTTACTGGAGTTAATCTCTGTCTGCCACATTTTACAGGCTGCATATGGGCCATATGCTGTGTATATTACTTTCCATGTACCTAAAAAGAACAGAGAACCGATTAACTTAAACACACTATATTGCAATCCATTGCGGAAACTGCTTCAGCACCTACCCATTGGCTTCTATTATGTGCGTTTAAAGTCTTCGGGCAGTTCTTTTCAAAGCACTGAGAGACGCATCAGAATGATTGTCTGTGAACTGTGAACGGGCTGATGTTGCAGGTGGTGTTTAGGTTGAAATATGTTATTTGCTATATATTACCCCTATTGAAAAGTACCTTATAAAATGTATTTTGTGTCAATAGATATGTTGATCATTTGTAATTCTTTCTATTCTAAAGAATTTTCTAAGGTCTGCTATCTACCTTTTTTTTCAAATTCATATATAATATTTTGTAGGTGTGTGTAATATATAATACTGTTTAAGGTGTCTGGAATTAATGCACTGCTTTTCCCTGGCAGCTCTTTTGACAACAATGCGATATACCAGCAAAGGTCTCTTGGCCCCATTCAGCAATCCGCCATCTTGTTGGTGGATCCAGTCAAAGGGAATGTGCTCAAGGCCTCAGGGAGAAACATGTAAGTCTCAGCACTTGTCTCTAAAATAAACAGATTTGTTGTGCTGTGTTTGCTTGGCACTGAATACTATATTAATGTTTTTTTTAAATATTGAACAGGTTTTATTTGCCGCACGGCATCACCACAGATAAGGACAATAATTATTGGGTGACCGATGTAGCTCTTCATCAGGTAACACCAGCTGCGGTTTTCTTCTTCTCTCCCTGATCATTAAACCCTTAAACATTGTCTTTTACACAAAATGTGCTTAGCCTGAAATTAACTGAGCTTGTATGAAAAAGGTCACTCATATTAGTGTCTTTATACATAGAGAAACTTTGCTTAAGAGAGTGACTGTGGCCATCTGTTGTACTTTTCCGCTGGCGTAGGTGTTCAAACTGAGCAATGATGGAAAAGAGAAACCACTGCTGGTCCTGGGAGAGGCTTTTAAACCCGGCAGCGACAGGAGCCATTTCTGCCAGCCCACTGATGTAGCTGTAGACCCTGAAACTGGCAATTTCTACGTCTCTGATGGCTACTGCAACTCCAGGATCCTCAAATTCTCGCCAGAGGGCAAATATCTCTCGGACTGGGGAGCAGGTACACACCCTTGGACACTGTAGTTTCTGTTTCCATTACTCAGAAAGGGAACTGTAGACTGCAACACAATGTGATACAGTGCAACTTTATAGCTTTCCCAAGTAAGTCACTGTTCTCCAAATACGATATTTAGAGGTCACTAGGTTCACAGGAAATTCAAGAGACGTAACACTTAATGCAAAAAATGAATAAACACATTTTGTTGCTACCTTATAAAAAATCCAGTTATTTTTACTGATTAATAGAAAGAAAATCGGAATAAATTATTAGATTTAAAAAATCGAATGTAATATAGTATAGATTGCAACTAAAAATATATTTTTTTTATTGCAAATTAACTGTTTCATGATGACCATGACAACATTGTGGGTTCCGTCTCTCTCTCGAATGAAAAGAACTGTTGTTTTTTTTCTAACCAAGATTGGTTTCTGATGCGTTTGATTAAACAATGTACATCCGGCTAAAAAAAAAAATAAAAAAATATTAATTGTAGATGTTCAGCGGGCTATAACGGTCCATTTTGTTGGTCTTGTGTGTGTCTGCAGGGTCGTTAGAACAGCGGCGCCGTGTACCCTTCCAGATCCCCCACAGTCTGGCCTTTGTGCCAGACAAGCGCGAATTGCTAGTGGCCGACCGGGAGAACGGCCGCATCCAGTGCTTTATGGCTGACACCGGCAAGTTTGTAAAGGAGATCAAGAAAGATGAGTTTGGGGGAGAGGTGTTTGCCGTCTCATACACACCTGTACATGGTGAGCATGAAAACCATCCAGATCAATATAAGACCCTGGTGTAGGTAGACTGCTTGAACTGCCATAATAAATAAGACAGTATGACTTAGTTTTTACAGTAATAGCTACCTGGTCTGATATTATAAACCAAGCCTGTTTTAGTCACAAGTTTTTTTAGTCACATACAATTTCATTATGTATTAAAATTTTAGACAGGTGCTGTTATTATGGGCGTTGTTCTGCACTTTAAATGTAATAGAATATGTGCATAAATAATAACTGCAGAGTAATTATTAGTGTTTTTTGTGTGAAAAATGTATAATAATTCTGATTGAAAATGCTAAAGATGCTTTTTCTTTCCTCAAAAATTTGTAACTGCATAAACATTTTTTCTCATATTCTAATGATTAAAATGTCCTTAAATACTTGTTGAAAGTTTAGGACTTGGACATGTTGTCATTCAGCAACACTTAACAAAACATTCTGAGAAAATGATGTGCAGTAACTCTAGGATACGTTAGCTCTGAAGCGTTAATCGGTTTTACAGCAATGTAATAAGCTGAATGCGAGCTGATATTCTACACTCAGTTTTAAGCCCTAAACTGTCTGTCTTATATGTCTGTCACTGCTTGCTGCAGCGTCAGTTCCAATTCACTTGCCTTCTTGTTAAATATGAATCGTTGGTTAAATCGAGCAGTCCCTTTGACAGCTCCTTTGATGATTAATGCAGGGGCCGTTTCAATATTTATGTGAAACTGTTCCTGGGCCAACGTGTTTCTCATGCTAATGCGCTGTTTCAGGTGGGCTAATCTATGTAGTGAACGGAGAATCACCTTATGGACAGTCCGCCCCCATCCGAGGCTTTGTTCTGAATTATTCAACCAAGGAGATCCTGGATACATTTGAACCGGACACACAGGTGCTAATACACACATGCACATTTGAATTGGGTGATACAACTATATGGTATTGTAGTCATTATTATCTGTTATCATGATTAGCTACCGATTTATTGTTTCGAATCTAAATGCATTTATTTGAAAATCTAAATATGGATATACACACAGAGATATCCTTTGTTTAGGATATTAGGCATTGATTGGATTGGACATGAAAGTACTGTGAAGGTATAACCTAGCTCTGTTCTTGTGCTCCAGTATGATAAGACCTACAAACACAGTAAAACGCAGCTTTGCTGGGCTGGAACAGCATTGCCAGTGATTACATGGATGGGGCATAGCCTCAGATGGCCTGCATGACTGTGATATTTTAGCTGCTGTGAAATACACCATGGGATGTAGGGCTGCGCAGCTGTTATCGATTGAGCAGTGAGAGAGAGGTGTATCACAGCAATCCTGTCCTTTTTGTGTTTTCCTTATGGGATCTTATTGGTGCGCTGTGTGATGGCCATTCAATGTCTCTGCAGTATTTTACCAAACTATTATGCTTGGTTCTATTTTTTGTTATACTGGAGAGTATGACAAATTTCCAAAGCACAGTCGCTATAACAACACTGAAAGTTCAATTTGTCAAAGTTTGCCTTTCATTATGCGTCATGAATGGCTGATATTGATGAGGCAGAACCACACCCAGCCACACAGTAGGGTAAACAAGGCTGCATACAGAATTTGATAGCATTTAATATATGTGCAGATAGACATGTACATATTCCCTGAAATGAATATGTACAGCTTTTCCCATAAACAGGTATTGATTAGTCTGAAAGCCTTTCTTTTTTGATTGAATATCCTGTCTGAGGTGAATTCATTGTGTACCTTCTCCCTTTGATACCACTTAGAGGAATTGAACCGGGCTGCCAGCAGTCTGTCTTTGGACATTTTTGTTTTCATCAGGACTGAGTCACCTCCCAGTCGCAGCAGACTGATATCCTCATATCTGATTAAGTGTCCACTGCCAGCCTCTTTGAGCAGATATCCGTGTGTTGTTGAAATTGCTTGTTGAAATTGCTATGTTTGTAAATTGCTGTGTTTGTAAATTGCTGTGTTTGTAAATTGCTGTGAGTATTGGCCAATCAAACATAACACTTAAGCTTTGGATTGTGCCTTTGTGAACAGGGACAAACAAAAGTCTGTCACTTTGAGTCAAAGAAAGTACGCCATAAACTTCCGTCTGCTTTTACAAAATGAAGGCAAAAGTTTGCATGAATAGTTTTTATTGGTTTAACTTTAAACAAAGTTCTAGATTGTTATTGGTTTGTAATACATTACATTAATCAGCACTTATTGTTTCACAATAACTCTGTTTCTGATCATTTTAACACCCTTATTTCACCCACGGCAGTCCATGCAGGAACCCCATTAAAGTTAAAATGATAAAATCTGACGTTAGCATGATAATAGCGTGTTAAACTGAAAGAGCTTTGAACTTTAAAGAGAACTGATGAAAAATTATAGCCAATTATCCGAAAACAAGAATTCGGGGGAAATGACAAACCCAGTTTTGTTTCTTTGGTTTGCTCGCTTTTGAATCTAGTTCATCTGACTGAATTTAGTGTGTGGTGCACAGAACATAAAAAAATACAAGAAGACTGATGCAAGGTTGTGTTACGACTACAAGAAGAGAAACTAGGGCCCTTCTATATAACTTCTTCCAAATCCGAACCAGACATAATTGAATGTTATTTGAGCAGTATTTACTACAGTAACACTTTTAGCAGTTTATAACATGCCGTCAGACTAAACACCCCACATTAAACACAAGCCGATACCTTGAGATTGTTGAACAGTTCATGTTTGCTTAAATCAGGTTTGCTGCAGTCTTACATGAACTATATCTTTTTTGTGTGTTTTATTTTGTTTAGAAGTTCAAAATGCCTCACGACATCGTCGCTACTAAGGATGGAAGTGTCTTCGTTGGAGATGCTGCATCAGACTCTGTTGTAAAATTTGTGCCATCTGAAAGTAAGTAAAGTCGAATGTAAGCCACATACTTTCTGTCATAACAAAACACTGTATCTTAGAGGGGCATATTTACATAATAAGGGAAAAACTTTCTGAAGTTTAACGTATGTTAATTTAACATTGTATTCTAAGGAATTCTGTGTTTTTATTGGACTGTTTATCAAGAAATGTTATATAAATGTTATATAAAAGAAACGTTATAAGAAACACAATATAAAAGATGACTGCCTTGATTAATATATTCATTTTAAAAAGTCAGTCAATAAGTGTCGGTTAGTAATATTTTAAAATGTCAGTGAGGTTATACTTCTCACTCATGCACAAGTGCTCAAACACTTGATTAACTTCAAATGTTCTTTGGAACCAATTACTTTTTATTGAGTTCATTTACATCCCTGAAAATTCTGAAGCTTTCAACACATTAAGCACTGTATAACAGCCTTAAACTACAATGAAACAGCCTTAAACTGCAATGAAACTATATATATATAGATATATACATACATAGATACATATATAAAATCACAAGAGCACAACATTGAAAACGGATATGGTCTAGGGACAAGATCAGAGAGAGTAGGCAAGTTTGAGGTGAGTGGATCTGAAAGAATCAGAGCTGTGGATTTTTTGAGGGAGGGAATTCCAGAGATGAGGCGGCAAAGCTAAAGGATCTAAACCCCATGGTGGACACACGAGCAGAGGGCATAGCAAGTAGCCTGGAAGAGGAAGATCTGAGAGTGCAGGAGAGTGTATAAATGTTTCAAAAGAGTTCAGAAAAGGACAGGAGTGTCTGGTTATGAAGAGAGAATGTTAAAAACAACATAATTTCAACACTGATATTTAATTGCAACTGAAGTAATGTGTTTTGTAGAGGTTCTGGTAAAAACACAGGTCGCAGAATTATGTAGCAACTGAAGTCTGTGCAGGAGCTTGTCGGGGGAGGGGGGGAGCAGTAGAATTACAGCAAAATGTAACATAAGAGGGAACACAAATAAGCATTATACAGTACAATGCAGTGAATTTATTAAAAGTTAGATATTGATCATAGGATTGCATGGTCCTGACTTTTCAGTGCACTCCAGACGCAGCATGTATTGCTTTGGTTACCTGAATCATCAGAACCTGATTTAATAGTAAATGTTTGATCAGAGAAAGTCACTGTTGGGTGGTAGCTGTAAAAACAGACACTCTCCAAGGAAAGGTTGGGAAATTGTTAAGCTAACAAACACCCATCAAATCACAGTGTATTATTTATTTGTGTTTGTTCTTTTTTTTTTTTTTATATGAAAGATTTAGTATCAGTTTTCAGATTAGTATTACACTAAATTGCAGTGTCAGTGCATAACCCTAATCACTAACTAGGTCTAGGCCTAGGCTTAATCTTAGTAGCTTCACATTTTATTTTTTCAGTTACTCAAGACCTTCTGCACAGTACTATGTATATTTCTGCTGTTTTCTATTAGTGAACACAGTGATGTGACTCAGTCTGGTGTGTTATTTAGATTGGTGCACACATATGTTAGAGGCTGATCTGGTCGTGTGAGGACTGGCCATATGCCTTATTCAGTATTGCTGTCCTTCATGTGATCTGGAGTCAAGGCAGAGTGGGGGTGTTTTTCACAGCCTCGGTCATCTGTCTCTTTCTTCTCTGTCATGTGCTGTGGACATGATGGTACATTCATAAGATGCTGAATGCAGCCTTGAGATGACTCATAGCCGACATTATTATGTTTTTTCTTTCCCAACACTATTCAAAGTGAAAAACATTGCTGCTTCAAACAGTATGTTTTCAGGCCTTCAGACCTTACATAAAGTCGTCATTTAAGAGATGGTATCTTCATGACCATTTATTAAGTGTCCTTGCAGGGTTTTTTTGTCTTTTCTCAGAAAATAAGCACCACATTTCTTCATTTGTCCTTTCAGGAGCAGAACACCGTTCAGTTAAAAAGGGAGGAATCGAGGTGCAGGAAATTGAAGGTACGACATTCTGACTTGTTTTCGCTGTCGTGCTACATGACTGGTTGTGACACACAATTTATCAGTGCTGTACTCTTCCTTCCACCGTCTTGCTTTTTATTTCTTTTTTTGGGTCATGGATGAAGGAACAAAAAAGTGTTGTGTCAACATTTCAGATGGTCAAGCTCTGCTTGTAGAGTCATGTAGGATAATGGCAAGGGCTTTAGTACTGTTTCTCACACAAACTCTGCTTGAGGGAGTAGCAGACACCTTCCCTCTGTCTGAGGGCTTGAACTTAAATGAACTTAACATTCACCTTGTCAGAAAGCAAGTATTTGCCTAATTATAACGTGAGCCCAGACTAACAGTTACATTGTCTCTGCTTGTTTAAGCAGCTCTTTTCTGTAATGGAGTAATGACTCTTATTACTCTGTAATTTGCTATAATAGACTGACATTTAGTACAAAGGCAGAACTGACACATTTTGGCCTACTGATGTTTTTTTCTTTATTAATTGCTGCGGTTTCCCAGATTTAATCCTCATATTTTATGAGGAAAGTGTACATGTTTTAAGGTTTAATTAATGGCTTGAGTCTAACTTGCTTAGCCTCAGTGATGGATGAGCCACTTAAGCTGCAAAAGATCAAAAAGTTATGCAGTTTTGCAGAAAAGGCAACTATAAACTTTTCCCCTTTTTTTATATCTTATGTAATTTGAAACATGTATGGCATGTTCATCTGCATCCTTTTAGAAACAGAGACGTTCGTCCAGGCCAATTTGAAGCCCATCCATAAGCCGCTGGTGCAGACACCCAAGGCCACGGTGCAGAAGCTCCCAGAGGTTCCGCAGAAGGAGCCAGTTCCAGCACAACAGGTCAAGACTCAAGAGGAGATAGAAAAGGAGAAGGAAATGATGAAGTCCAGTGCTCAGGGTCTGTCTCCCGCAGTCATCACCACTCTCCTCCTGCTTCTTCCCCTCGTACTGGTCATTGCCATTGGCGTCTTTATTCGTTGGAAGAAGAGCAGGATGTATGGAGGTAACTAGCTCAGAAATAGTGCTTGTCATCAAGAGTGGTACATAAACACAAAAGCACGCTCTCACACTGGTGTACACAGATTGCGGTATGTGGCATAAGGCGCTGTTGCGGATATGCATTGTCACTGAAAAGAAGCACCTTTGCTACTATACCATTTGAAATTCAGTGGATAAAGCACATCCTTACAGAGACCTATTTGTGCCAGAATAATCCATTTGTGTCTTGTGTTTTGAGTGTGCTGAACTTTTAACTGCCGCCAGTTGAGCTGCCACAAAAAAGTCAGCGACCCGCAGATCTTACTGTCTGGCAGCGTTACGCTCTCACGTCTTTCGGTAATTTTGTTTTTGGGTCACCGTCTGTGTCAGTAGACTCTTGAATAAAAGGTTACAAAAAGAGTTCACCAATGTTGTGCCATGAAAGAACCACTTCTTTCCTGAGGAACCTTCCAAATGATGGTTCTCTAAAAAGGCATTTTTCAAAGTTCCTCCTTATAATGTAAAGGTTTAGTGCCAAACAAAAGTTCCATCAAAAACAGCACGTCCAAGCCAAGGGCCATATAGGGTAGGAGTGCAGTGGACTCTGATCAGCTCAAATGCTTTACCTCTTGATTTTTTCCCTCATGCCGAAAGTGAGAAGATGTGTAAAGTGTTTAGACTGCAGTGTATCACGAGTCCACTCACTTAAAGACATGGTGGCTAAGTGGTGTACTTTAGCCTTGAACTGTAGATGTCCCTACACCTTCTCAAAAAGAGAAATTGGATCTTGTTTATTAGTCCCATAAATTAACTTCAATGTACCCATGCTTACAGAGCCATAATCTATTAAACATATTGGATCTGAGATGTCTGTCTCTCTCGTCCTTACTTTAGATGGCCATGAGGTGAAGCTGGAACCGTCAGGATCCTCAGGAGGAATCTTGGGTAAACTCAGAGGTGAGTAGAGTACACCACTTTACTACTCTTATCTAATTTACAGTTATGCCAGATGTCTGAAAACCAAGAAAATTGTTGTTTTTTGTACTTAATTTTATATCAGAACTATGATACCTTCACCTAGAAGGTACTGATATATTTTGCCCCATAGTACAAACTAGGCATGCAACGGTACAGGTATCCCACGGTACGGTACGTATCTCGGTATTTGGGTCACGGTTTCGGTTCGGTTTCG
>JBBPDB010000036.1:3740886-3754144 GCA_037974465.1 Brachypetersius altus | reverse complement strand
CAGAACTACCTATTACTTCCTGCATAGTTACTTGGTAGTTACTTGGTAACAACGGCCCATTATTCTAAAGTGTTACCCTAAATGCCATAAGGGCAAATCCGAACAGAACAGAACTCATGACAAACAAAACTCAGGACCTTCAGCGAATGCTGGAATATAAACAGCAAACAGAAAAAGCAAAACAGGAAAAAAACCCAAAACATGGCACGGCTACATGGCTACGCCAGTCCAAGCCGTGACAAAAGGAGTTTTATTCTGTACTTTTAGACCACAAAGGAATCTGGATATCAAACTGACAGCTACCAAATTGATGCAAAAATGACCAAAAATACCAAGCTACAATCAGACATTATAATTCTACACCAAAATGGGTCTCAGTAGTACCAAAAAGGTTCTTTGAAAAAGATTAGTGGAAGCCTATTGTTACCATATAGAACCATTTTACCTAAAGAACCCTGTATGATAGGCATTCTGAATGAAAGATTAATAATTACCTCAGTGGGTAGCGCTGAGCCTCACACCTCCAGGGTTGGGGATTTGAATCCAGGTCCTGGCCTTGAGTGTGTGGAGTTTGCATGTTCTCCTCGTGGTGGCGTGTGTTTCCTCCGGGGTCTCTGGTTTTTCCCACAGACCAAAGACAAGCGCATCAGGTGAATTGGGGGAGGGGGCGCCCTGTGGTGGGATGGCCCCCTGCCCAGGGTGAGTCCCTGCCTCAAGCCTGCTTAATCTAACCTATATTTAAATGAGCTCTGTGACACAGTGCTACAGTGTAACTTCAGACTGAAAAGGTGGGGAAAACTACTGTAGGGGGAAAAGGCAGTTGTGATGCATTTTGTGATGTGTATTCAAAATGTGACATGGGCCCTTTAACAACTGCTGGTCACAGTTTAATGACACCTCAATGGTGTTAATTGACTTTATTGTTTATAACAGAATGTATTATTTATTTGTTTATTCATTCATTTAATTGTACATGCATTTACAGTCAGTTGAGATTGTGATGTATACAATCGGATCCCATGTACGAACGAACCTAATTATCATGCATTCTTTCCTCTTTAATGCTTAGTTTGGTTGTCCCCTCGCTTTAGATCTCCAGGACTCAAACCCAGTTTGGAGCAGCCAAACTGAAGTGTGCACCCATTTAATGGAAGGGTGGGCTAAATTGGACAGAAACTCTCTCAAGTGTAATCCTCTCCTGGCAGGACTGATGCTGTTATTAAGGCTGTCTAACCAAGTATTAGAGGATAAATTGATGTAAGTCACTGTGCTTGTGTGAAGGCATACAAACAGGTCATTAGATGACAAATGGAAACATCTGTCAAGAAATATTTTAAACTATTATTTGCCTCTTATGAAAGAGAGAATGCAGTAAAATACAGAAAGTGCTTCATTAAATGTACATGCCTCCTGCTCAAGTCCTGTATTACAGATGGAGTTGGAACATATCTTCACATGTAATCATTTGTCTCTATGAAAAAAAACAATATTATCCAGGCTGTGGTCTTTTCCGGGTTATTTTCAGAGGTGAAAGTTGGACAACAAGAAGAATAACAAGCAGAACAACAACAAGAACGTCATGAACATCAGCACCACCACCAATAACAACAAAAACAATAGCAACACCACCACCACCAACAACACTAATAATAATAAGGAGGAAAAAGTATCACATTAAATCAATAATTAAGAGGTGTGTCCCAATATTTTTGTATACATAGTGTCACTGATTATAGAGGAATAAGCCATTAAATGTTGGTGCTGGTGAAAACTTTGGAAAGTACCTTAATGGAAAAAATATGGAAATTGATACATAATCAAATAAAGCCTCACCTCTCTTTCAGACCCCACATAAACAACCTTAAGCTCTTATTCTGGGCTTATTATGAGAGGAAGCATTTAACTGAAACAGACCGTCACACCTGAGGCAGTAAGTAAAAGGTAAAAGTTAAGGAGGATAACAGCAACCTGCTGAATGCTACATTTCACACAACATAAACGATATTGAAAACAATCGAGACTCCTGGGAAAAGCATGTGTGGCCTCCCCAGAGTCTCATTCTATTATCAGTGCTTTTCTATGGAGACAACATAAGCTGTGTGAACACCTGTGTAAGCAATGAATGCACCTTAATTTAGCCAATTAGAGTCTTTATACTTTTGAGAATAAATTTTTAAGGGTTGGATTTTGACCTGTTGGTATTGTTTGCTTTACTGTATTATTTATTATATATTTTTTCATTTTATCAATTTAATTCAAAGACCTTTTTTGACTGTGAGCATGTGCAGTATTACCAAAGCCTTTAAATCAAACTATAAAAGATTTAACAATAAAATAAGGCAAAATGGAATGAAAACAAATACAGATACAAGTAATATTAATATTACTACTACCACTAATACTAATACTAATACCAATACTGAAATAAAATCTAGCAGCAGATTTTAATAGAGGTAGGAACTAGAAGTAGGTAGTAAAGTGTCAGTAGTGTGTCAATAATAATAATAATAATAATAATAATAATAATAATAATAATACTATTTTAAGTAAACAAATAAGAATATCAGTATATCATAGATACAAGAGAAAGTCTATATAATAACAATAATTATTAATAAGATAACAATAACAGTACTAAATCTTTATCAATATTAACATATTTTCAAATTGAATTTCTAATATAAAAACTGAGGGCTAAATAGGATGTCAGTCTACTAGCTGTCTTAAGACCTTTTCTTCTACAGGTATATGGACAAAAGGATTGGGATGCCTGACCATTAGACCGACAGTGTGGCTTTAATGACATTGCATTCAATCACATAGACTTTAAAATGGAGTTGGAACCCCCATTCTGTAAAGCATTCATGTCACTAATGTTGGATCTGAAGGCCTGGCTCGCAATCCGTATTACAGTTCATCACAAAAGTGTTGGATGGGGTTGAGGTCAGGGCTCTGTGTGGGCCTGTGGGCAGTCATGCTGGAATAGAAAAGGGTCTTCCCAAACTGGGTCAGAAGCATGGTGTTGTCCAAAATGTCTTCATATGCTGAAACATTAAGTATACCTTTCACTGTAAGTACGGGGTCACATTAAATCAATAATTAAGAGGTGTGTCCCAATATTTTTGTATACATAGTGTCACTGATTATAGAAGAATAATCAGCATCACCATCGTCATCATCATCGTAATTAATGTTTATTCATATTAAAATTTTTTCAAACTGAATGTCTTTAGAGCCAAAGCCGCCGTATTGGAGCCTTGTTTCCTTTTATTTGTTATTTCTTCCCTCCATTACATCCCTCTGTTCATGCGCGATGACGTCATGGGCCAACGCGCTGATGTGTTTTTTTCTTTCACGCGGCTCATATGAAAAGTCGCCTTTTATTTAACAACCGGGAGTTTTTAACGTTACAACAGTGAATATAACAATGCGACGAGTCTGACATGTAAACACACCGAGTCCACAGTGTAGTCATTTCATTATTTTATGTTTAAAGCGGGATAAATTGTATGAAAAGTGGAATTCAGTTAGCTAGGCTAACGCTAACGAGGACTAACAGAAAGGGTTAAAGTTTTAAAGTGTTAATGCTAATGCTAACGGCTCTAGCTCTCCTGGTGAGCTAGTTGGATGGAAAGGCAGCAGTAAACCGGGCTGTGAGCTTCAGTCTGCTCACGGTCTCCCCTTCTAAAGGAGGACAGGCTCGGCTGACATTGTAAGAGGTAAACGGAGCTCTCGCCAGGCTTTCTTTTCTTTTTTCATGAATGCATGTGCTTTAAAACTGCACACACGTGTGTCCCCAACAATGTCAGGTTTAGACTTCTTTCTCTGCAGGAAGTAACCTGAACGTTAGACTGTATCGCTGAGTTTCTTCATTACCTGGAGGGTCCTCGGCGAACCTTGTTTTTTTGTGTTGCTCAGTTTTATGATTTGAGTAAGGCTAGCACGGTCTGTTATGGATGGCTGAACAGATACCGTTTTCTGCCTTTGTCTTGACATACAATCAGATTTGGCATTCAGCTGTCTTGCCATGTCATCAAGCTCAAAATACCCTGGTGATGCAGTCTAGTAAGTGTAATTCAGGTGTTTTTTTAGCAAATACGCTCTATGGACAAAAGAATTGGGACACGCCTCTTAATCATTGAATTTAGGACAATCTTAATTCTTCAGTACACCAAGACTGGACAACGCCGTACTTCCAACTTTGAGGACACAGTATGGGGAAGAACACCCTGGTTTGCATGTATTGAATTAATACAGGTTGCTAATGAATGGTGTTTTAGCATCCGTTATTTTTTGGTGTTGGGTCATGTCAGAAAGCAGTTGTTTGTAATGTATTTAGAGGTTAATTTTGCCCATTGGTTGTTGTCTTGTCAGTTTGCTGCAATGTAATAACCAGTGTGCTGTGTTGATGCAGTTCAAGAAGTTTACTTCAGACAGTCTTGACACATGGCCTAGATATGGATACTCTAAACCTACTACTTGCACAATTACTTAACACAGAGGGAGCGTACATGTTCTCGATCCTTGGCACAGAGCATAACATTATACTTCTGTTTGATATGTCCAATGCCACAGGCCGTTGGTCGCAGTGTGTGGGTGTTGCTGTGTTGGACAGGTGGTGCCAATGACAGGTGTCAGGGCTCAGAGACTGACCACGTCTGTGTTGTGATAATCCTCTACAGACTCTTTGTGTTTTGACCTTTGAAGTGAATCTCAAAATTTTATTTGTTGGTTTTGTGAACGCTGTGACATTCAGTAGGTGAATTCAGTCTTGTTCATTCAGTAGTTGGAGAGTTCTGTACAGACAATGTGTTCTTGGCTGCAGTCATTTTTGCTTATCAGTCTGCTGTTCATAGTATTGTGATGAGTCTCATCTGTGCTATATACTGGACCATGATGTTGCAGCAGATAAAGCAGCTGTGGTTGGCTGAATGATTTTAAGCCTATATTATTGATCCCCTTCTGTTTTCATATTTTCACAGGCACTGAGATTGAACAAACCTTTAGAAAGGAGTCAATCCAGTCTAAAACTGAAACATTGATTACTGAGTACTTCGAGTATGACACCATGCGATCAATAAATGGCAATCAATACAGACAGAAAGCTAAAGGTTGCCGGTGCAGCAGGCTGCATAATAGGACTGCATTTGTATAATTGAACGGGATGTTCCACTACATAAATGTAGCTCAGAGTTGCAATGTATAAAACAAAAAGTTCATTGTAGAGAAAACTGCCGAGTCAGATTTAATTTCAGAGCTTTGGGCTATTTTCGAAGCAAAACCATCTTCATGTGAATCTTCATGTGTCTTCATGTTTTCTCTGAGTCTGAACAAGCCTATAGGAATTGTTAATCCAGTCTGAAACTGACATTTTGCCTTACCGAGTACACACTGGAGTTCAAGGCCATGTAAAGTAAATAAATACAATACAGATAAAACATTCCAGATTGCTGGTCCAACAGCGTTCATGATTGGGCTGTATGTACGATTTAAAAGGAAAATGCAAGAGTTAAAAAAATAATTGTAGGTAATATTGCTGAGTCAGATTTCTTTTCAGAGCCTTGGGTCATGAAACCTGCAACACAAATACAGACCATTTATTTACTAAGCAAAACCATGAGTGAACCTCCATGTGTCTTCTTTTTGTATGGTTGTTGGTCATGTAAATAGTGGTATCTTTTACTTTACAGCAGTCCTGCTCCACTATGAACACATTTTAATTAAGCATTAAAGGCCAGAACCTGTCTCTATAATGTACAGAAAATATACAGAAAAGCACTTTCCCAACTAAACAAACATAAACACATCTGAACAGTGTGCAAAATGTAGCAGAACAGGATCTGTGCTATAAAGTGCAGTGTGCTGAGCTACTGGTTGATATCTAGGCTTAATTGACAGTTGTGCAAGAATAACTAGTATTCACAGCTAGTTATGAACTAACTTTCTGTTAGGTCATTTTTGGGGCAACTGGTTGTTATGGAGTTGCCCCTGCAATCAGAAGGTCGTGGGTTTGAATGCTCGTGGCACCACTGAGGTACCCATGAGCAAGGTCCCGTCCTCCACACTGCTCCCCGGGTGCTGCGTAGCTGACTGCCCACTACTCCACTTGATGAATGGGTTAAATGCAGAGAGAGATTTTTATGTTGTTCACACTGTGTGCTGTGTTCATGCATGACTAGAAGGGGCCACTTTACATAAATGTTAAACGTTGCGGATGATGTGTGGTTACCATCACCACCTCTGTGACCAATCCTGACTTGGTAGGTTTCCGTCAAATGGAAAATTTGACATGAAACTGCTCCGAATTACTTTGTTTACATCTTACGATAGAGCAGAAATTTTGAGAAACCACTGGAAATCCCCTTTAAGATTACACTCATGCCTGCAGTCATGTTCTGACAGTGTAATGTAGATCTGGGACTACAACAGTATTCCTGTTGAAGGAATAGTGTTCCTGTAAAGCTGATTTGAAATCTCGCTTCATTAATGTTCCATCTCTCAGGATTTCTCTGCTTAACCTATTTAGTACGTTCACAGTCTTACCTCGGGTGAATTCCTGACCTCTCTGGTAGCGGTGACTTGGAGATTATTCTGCCACACATCCTATAAGCCGGAGAAAAAGTTCTCTGGAGCCTATTTTATTAATCAGTTCATGGAACACTCTCCTTTAATCTGTATGATGTACACTCTCCTCTTTTTTCATGCTGCCTATTCTGAAAACTGGTTAACTGTTTGGTTTATTAATTGCACAATTACTTGATGCTTTTCTTTGGCCATTAGTTTTTTTATTTAACTTGAGATTGTGCCTGTGCTAACTAACAACAAAGACATTAAAGATGAATACTCCATTTACAAATATTTAACGAACTAACCTGCTGATGCAAAATATTTCAATATCTTTTATTTCTGTCAAGGTTGAACAGAGGAGCAGCAATAACATCGAACAAAGTGAAAGCAGTTTTCTCTTAATTATATAAATAAAATAATCACAAGGTCAAGAATAGAAAGGTGCACTCTGTTTGATTGTTTTTATAGCCTGTTTCAATAAGGTATGTTTTCTGAGGTCTTAAATATTTAAGAGTGTAGTGGAACGGGATGTACTGTGACTCTGTTCATACATTATTTGTTACAGCAAGACGTGGTTTGGCTTTTTCAACTGCAGATCTGATCACCCTC
Organism: Brachypetersius altus; assembly: GCA_037974465.1. Classification (NCBI taxonomy): domain Eukaryota; kingdom Metazoa; phylum Chordata; class Actinopteri; order Characiformes; family Alestidae; genus Brachypetersius; species Brachypetersius altus. Next base: position 3,746,968 of record JBBPDB010000036.1, on the reverse strand, counting down.
AGAGGTGTTTAAGCATTTAATAATAGGTGTCTTAACATTAATAACAGCCTAAATAGTTGTTCTGTTGCTATAAGAGTTTATCGTTGTGCTAAAAGTCTGAAAGGGCCCGTGTCCCACATTTTCTTAATGTAATTAATGTAATTGAAATTGTTGTCGTTGTATTTTCGCTGAAATTTACTTATGTTTGTGTTACCAATTATCATATTTCATTTACACATGACCATTTCCCCACATTTTTTGTATTAAACTTTATTACTTTCTTTATTGCTGTACCTTTGAAGCTTTTACATATAAAACCTCTACTATATTGTGTTTTGTTAAGAAAGCAGTCTGGGCTGAAACACTTTGTATAACTTCAATGTAAATCAAGTAGGAAAATCTACTGCAAGTGTAATTGCATTGTTACAGGCCTGGTAAACATGTAAATAAAATAATACAACAGTTTAAAAAAAAAAAAAAAGGCTGTTGGAGATTCGTTTCAATGTATTTGAACTGTGGGTAAAAGGAAGTTAATAGCAAATTTTAATACACTGTGATTCAGGTGTAATGTAAGAATTGGCTTAAAGGGCCTATATCCTACATTTTTCTTGGAATTATTTATTTTTTAAGGCCCACTTATTAGAGCTGGGTGGTAAACCGGTGCATAACGAAAACTGTTTATTATTATGCTATAAATACAATAAAAACGCTAGGGGAACGGAGCCCTAAAGCTGTCCGAGTGGTGACATGTCAGATAAACATGTAGGACATATGTAATTTCTCCAAATAACTTCACATACAATAATATTTATAAACCTGCCATTTAGTTTGTGGTCATCTGATTCAGATTTTTTGTGTATGATTCTGTACATCAGCGGGATCAAACAGGACCAAGATAGCTTAAACAAAGGTCTAAATAATCCCAAAAGTAGTTTTTATCTCTGCATTATGAAGAAACATGTATGTGTTTTGGCCTTTAGCGGTTAGCTTTAGCATTTAGTCCAACAGAATGGTTACATTAACAAAAAATATTTTAGCCAAGTAATAATAATAACAACTTTATTTATACAACAGATACTGTGGAGTGTAGCTCAAAGCACTTCACATGGACTCCATTCCAATATAGAACACGGCAAACCATACGAAGAAAGTTATAAAACACAAAGTGTAAACATTCTAACACATTCCCTGGTTCAGTTCCTGCCCCTCCCCTTTCTGCCCTCTGTATTTTATTCATGTTCCAGTGATGAAGAGCTCCAACACCTGGGAGATGCTCATAGGCTCATTTTTAGGCTCATGATTTTAGGAGTAAGAGCTAATCCAACTCGTGCACTCTGCTCCACTCCTGTTTATATCACCTAAAATAAACTAAAAAGATGCAACGACATCTTTAAAGCACCACTAGCGATATTGTTACATGTTTTTAAAATTTATATAACTTCCACGGGAACTCCAGAAAAGGCTCAGAATGATGTCTGGAATGTTGTGCTTCACAAAAAAACGGTAGAACTTCTATGAAAGGAGTTGTTTGCTGTGCACCGACCATTTATGAAACAGTGTTTTAAAAAATATATAATTTTGAAAAATACAGTAGTAAAACCTTTTGGTCATACCGCCCAGCTCTACCGCTTATGTTAATCTTTGCTTATTTGGTTACATTTATATAAAAAGTTTAAATACTACTTCAAACTCTTAGTTCAAATAAAATCAAGGAAAAATGTAGTCATATAAGGTAGCGTAACGTAACGTAATTTGTCTAAACCTGTAGATTTCCATATGCATTCTCATTTGCCTGTACTATTTTGCTTTTGTATAAAGGAGAGATTATCCTGATGGCTGGCTCTGAGGAGCAGGAAGCGGGGAGAGAGGCTGGTTCTCGGCAGCTTTAGCCCCGCTGGTCTATGAGCCCACGCTGGGAACAACTCTTTTCGCCCGTGCCTGCCCTACTAAGTACACTGACCCGCAGTCCCGGAGGTCCATTGTGGAACACAGGACGGCAGGAGACGCTCTGTAGGCGTGGTGGTGTGGGCAGAAGAAGCAGGCTGGGACCCCACGTGAATAGACGACATGTCGGAGAACGAGGACGCGGACCACCCCCGCTTCTTTGTGGGTGCTGATGATGGAGAGGGAGAGGAGTTATTGGACCCGAGCCGAGTGCTGGGATACGACTGCCTGTATGAACACGTGGAGGAGGAGGATGAGGACGCAGATGAGGAAGAGTATGACTCGGTATGTTTTGAAGTATCTGGTGGTATATAATGTAACTGTTTTAGCAAAACCTTGTGTCTCAGTAATTTAATGTTATGCTCATGGTAAAAACCAAGAGTAGCTAGATGTATTTTACATGAGTGATTGCTATAAAGCCAAACATTGATCGTATGGACAAAAAACGTTAGTGTAAAAAAAAAAAAAAAAAAAAACTTCCACCATGGATTTGAATCTGATTCTCGTCATTTGGTGCACTGCCTCTTGCCGGTGAACCACTTGGGCACGTCAGCTCTCTCTCTCTCTCTTACCAAGCCATTTATGGTTTATTATGCATTCACAGACTGATTTTTTTTACTAAACCACAACAAGCAGTGTTACACATTTTTCTTAACTGACCTTGAAGTCTGTTTATGAGTCTGCTGTGTGTTTTGCTCCGTTCTGCTTGTTTTGTCCCTGTTTAGCCGCCTTAGTGTCTTTGAGTCTTTGGCACATTATTACTTCAAACAGAGTTTGACAGATCTCTAAGAGACCTTTCCAACGAGCCCTCGTGTATGTTTAGCCCAAGCAGATCACGTTTTATTTCCTGAAAACTGAGCTGGAGCGCATTCAGACACGTGTCCGTCTTTTAATGTGATCTGGGTGTAAACTTGTCCCGTGACCTTGTTGCATATCTCGGCGGATATGGGTTCACCTTTACATTTTCTTTAAGGTTAAAATATTAAAATGACATTAAAGTGCTCTGGGGGGCACTTTATTTAAAAAAGGCGTTTTAGATGTTTTTAGATGACAACACCACAATTTTTCACTATACATGGGTGCCCTTGGAACGTAACCCGCGCAAAAAGCAGGGGATTACTGTATTTCTAAACTGTAGAAGAAGAGGTGCCAAATTTTAGCTATAAAAAAAAAGAAATATTAAACTTGAGAACAGTTACATTCTTCATTTAGTTCACAACAACTGTGTGCAAGAAATCTTAACTGGCAGTAAGGTTACTCCTCATACTGACACAGTGTGGCATAATGAGCAGCCCCTGGCATTGTCTGGCCTCACCATCATTTTACTGGCAGCTGAGCTAAAACTGTGTTGGCTGAATGTCCAACACTATGTTTCCTCTACACTGCAGCCCCCAGAGAGACAGATAGTGGTTGGCATCTGTGCCATGGCCAAGAAGTCCAAGTCTAAGCCTATGAAGGAGATCCTGGAGCGCTTGTGCCTGTTTAAGTACATCACTGTGGTGACTTTCGAGGAAGAAGTCATCCTTAACGAGCCTGTGGAGAAATGGCCACTGTGTGACTGTCTTATCTCCTTTCACTCCAAAGGTGAGTGGCGCCATGTTTTTGTACACATGCAGTCAAAACAGCTATTAAGTACTTATTAATATTTAGTGTCAGCAAAAAAATAAATTGTAAATGAAACAGAAATGCATACAGAAGCCCAAACAACTAAATATAACAGTTTATTTTCAGTATTTAGTGTTTCCACCCTGACCTATTTTACAGCTTTTTTCCCAGAAGAACACTTGTTTTTTCTGCAGGGATACTGCTCCATGTTTTTTTTTAACACTGCCAAAGTTCAGTCAATGAATGCCACATAGTTGGTTGCTGCAAGTAATCCCAGTCATAACTTCATGCTCATTAGGCATTATCCACATATCAGATGTTCAGTTTTGATGTTCTTGTGCAACTTTCTTCTTTTTTGTGTTTAATTTTCTCAGCTTCTTAACACCTACACATTTTTTCATACCTACACTGTTCTCTGAGCTCTCATTTCATAGTGGAAGCACTGACAAGAAACGCATGTGGATGTTTCCGTAGCACGAATGGCACTTGAGTTTTCTTTGATCTCTAAGTTTTTAGTTTTTTTTATATGGGCAGTTTTGGTGGTCTACTAGGTCTATTTAATACTGATAGATATGTCATATTTAGTGTTGGATGCTACTGTGCACATTTCTGTTAAGTACATTTCTACTTTTATGTGAATGTGTGTATTATGTACTTTATTGATGGCATATATTCATGAGTGAGTGAGTGAGAGTAGTTGTGGGACAGGAAATAGCTGGGGAGAAGATGTTTGAACAGGAACACATGATGCTTGTTAGATGGTTGCATATTTCTTAGTGCTGGAAAGCCTAAGTATGCTGCCCAGTTAAGCTGCAAAGGTCTTTAAGATCAAATTCTGTATTTGTTGTGGTAGTTATTATTGTGAATTGTAAATTTGAGGCCTATATATCTAAACTGAAGACTTACTGCCTTTCGGCTTCACTGTGTCCAAGACTGTTTTACTCAAGCCCAGCCTTGTTCGTATAAATGTTAAGGCTAAATCATTATTATGGTCTGTGTTTATACTGGCATATCAGGTTATATTCTCGTTTTATTACCTCTTAAAGGATTTCCGCTGGATAAAGCTGTAGCTTACGAGAAGCTTAGAAATCCATTTGTGATCAATGATCTGGATCTGCAGTACTACATTCAGGACAGGTAAGTTCCATTCCCATAAAGCATAGAGGCTTTGCTAGGAACAGTGAGATGATCAACCATGTTAAGATTTGAGATGAAATAGTTTATGTAACACTGGGAACTTTTGTTGATTTTGTAATATAATTAAGTGTAATGTGTTTTTTATGTAGGATTTTCAGTTGATCAGCCATGTTTGGTGCCCAGATTTTGCTCCAATTTAGCCCTGGAGGTTAACGATACAATTAAACACAAGAAGCTAATAGTCAGCAGCTTTGTTTATTTAAAAATACATCAGCACAACTTTTCTCAAACCACTCAAACTATATTCAGCTCCTTGCTAAAGGGGATACAGGCTTGTGGATGTGGTTCAGACCTGGTAAGATCAGATTTCTCAATTTTTATTTATGATTAAGATTACTTTTTATTTATGTACTTTTTTACAAAAAAACATTTTAGGTGAATATTCACTCCTAGTGTTTGTTAGCAATGTCAGTGCTAAACTATAGAGATAAAATGTGAACACCAAACATGTCTAGCTCAAAAGAAGTTGAAAAATGGTCTTGTAGATATGAAATTACTGTCTTTGGTACATACACCCACATCAACACCACAGGTGGGAGACTTTTGTTTGAACTGCACAGATGTATTGTGCTTTGTCAGAAAACTTTTACGTAATTATGAACTCTTGCATTTTTTCATTCATGTCTTTGAATGGATAGGAGGGAGGTGTATCGAATCCTAAAAGCAGAGGGGATCCAGCTTCCACGCTATGCTGTTCTGAACAGAGACCCAGCAAGACCAGAGGGTTTGTACATGTTCATCTCCACAAGGGTCTCCTGGGTCTCATTATCAGTTCCAGTTAAGGCTTGAAGTGCATCATTTGCATTTTAATTTAAAACTAATGTAGCCTATTTTTCTTGGCCTTTTGTTGACCTGAAATGTCCAATACTATGTCAAAGCAAATAGCTGCCAGGATCTTCGTTGTAGTTTTATCTTAAAGAACTTAAAGAATAAAATAGGTGTTTGCTTTTATATATTAGACTCCTCCCATTCAGACGTGCTCCAGTGTAAAGGTACTGTCAGTCAGTTCTCCCTGTGTCCATGGTAACTGTGTTGGAACCATGGCAACATCTGTCACACCATCAGGGAGAACTCTTTTTATTCTCTTTGTGTTCTTTTCTCTTTTTACCTCTCCTCTCTCACGCTCTCTCTCGCAGTCACACTCAGTCTCGCTCTCTCTCCCTGTCTCTCTTTCTCTCTCCTTTATTTCTCTAAATTGAATAGTCCCCCCCCCCCCTTTGCTGTTATCGCTTCTTGCTGATCATGTGCTCAAGTGGCGAGATTCCACTGACCATTCAGCTGCATATCTTATTCTTTTTCACTTTTTGTCCTCTCTTTTCTTTTCATCTCTCTTTTTCTTTTTCCACTTTCTGTTATT
>JBBPDB010000036.1:3711760-3731337 GCA_037974465.1 Brachypetersius altus | reverse complement strand
TGGAGTAAGACAACATGCATAAAGAGGATGATGTGGACAAAATACTCATTTGCCTAATAATTCTGCACTCCCTGTATATATGTATATGTATATTCTAACTAAGTTATAAATGATATGGGCATATGTGTATAACTGCTAAAAAGCTTGATACAATTTTAGGCTGCAAATTAGGCCTTTTTAGTATAATATGTAGCCCTGCTGCTCCAGGTGCAGCTGACCAAGCAGGGTCTAATGAATAAGGGGAATTTGCATGGCAGTTTTCAGTCCTGATCATTGTTCCTGAAGCACAGACAAGTCACAGGCTTACACAGCCGGTTAAAACATGGGCCACCAAATATATTTAAACAATCAAATCCTTTTTTTATTATTAAATGAAAGTATTATTTCGTTCATGCAGCATGAATATTGTACAAAGTAATAATAATAAAATTGTTTATTCTTAAAGCCGAATGGAGTTTCTGCACTATAGACCTGGAACCAATAGTCTGTATTTTCCTGAGTTGTCCTTGCTGCTTTAGAGAATCATCTTGGTTTGTTGTAATTTTGTCAAAATGTCTATCACAGGTGACTATGCAGGCTTCCCTGGGTGTGGCTTGTTGCGTCTACACAGCACATATCGGCATGACCTGAAAATCTACGCTTCTGATGAGGGGCGAGTTCAAATGACTGCGGCTGCCTTTGCCAAGGTGGAGTTAACTAATGATCTACAGTTCTTGTTACTGAATCACAGTCACACTTAATGTATACCTGGGAGTCTGAACACAGTTTAAAATTGGTTTTCAAATATTGTTTTCGTATGTGCAAACAGGACAAATCAATTTAGCTGTTTTTATTTATGAAACTCGTGTACCAGCTAGGTGGGGGGTGGTACTTTTTTTCGATACATTTACATACGTGTGTCCTTGAAGCACGATTGCAGTCTAAAAAAAGGATTAAATGCTTGAGTAATATGACGTTGTCTAGTCGATATTTAAGAAGGTCTGGACTATATTCAGCCAGACTGTAAGGTAAAATCTCTGATGAAGTGTGTAAAACCACAGCATACAAAGTGACATAAGTCATCAAACTGTCTGTACTTGCCAGCTTGACACCAACATAACACTGGAAATCTCATAGAACTGCTAATGGAAATTAACATTGTGCTGTAAATATGATGAATAAGTGACATAATTAAATAAATTATTTAACTTATTCAAGTAAATAAATTTAAAATTGGTTTGTTATTATGTTCACTGTTATGTTCATTATTTTATGATAAGATTTTTTAAGGAGATTAACTGTTAATACCCAACACAGATTTAACATTGTAGCAATGATCTAGATTGCTAAAAAGGCATAAGCAAAACCAGACAAAATCTGCTGCCAGATTGCAAAAAAACATATTAAGAGCATTTCTTTAACAATGACAGCAGTCAGACCGAGGCCCCAAGCATAAAATAATTTTTTGCCAACACAGTAACATCATTTCAGCTGTCATGCAATCATAGCAAGCTCTGACAATCTATGTTATTCCACTTCTTGAGCCAGAGCTGGACTGCACTTTCTCTTTTGGCCAAAGCTTGCCGACAGGACCCCTCTTTCACTTTACTCTGAAGCCCTGCCAACTAGCATAGTGCAGTCAGGAGGCGATTCTATGTGTAGATGCAAGACTAGGTTGAGCATTAATTTCCATGCATTGCATTCACAGAATTTGTTGTATTTTGTGACAAACATTTGTATTCATTATCGTTGTTTATTATATGCATTGATTAAATTACCCATGTCTGCAGGGTCTTCTGGCGCTGGAGGGTGAGCTGACCCCTATCCTAGTGCAGATGGTGAAGAGTGCCAACATGAATGGCTTGCTGGACAGCGACAGTGACTCTCTCAATAGTTGCCAGCAGAAAGTCAAAGCTCGGCTCCATGAGATCCTGCAAAAGGACAGAGAGTTCTCTTCAGACGACTATGAGAAGGTAATTGATGCCACATTTCAAAAAGCTTTTTAACCATTCATTAAGGGTTTTTTTATTCAGAGTAAATCGATGCTCAAGGGGTTCTTAAATAACACCCTGGCAATGCCTTTTAAAAGATGTCTATGAATAAAATATGAAATTCTTTGGTGTTTGAAGAAGGAAGGTTTTAGGGTTGCATTTTCAAATTCAAAGCTTTGAATGCAGTCCTTGATGAATTGCATATTTTAAAATATCTCCTTTTACCCATTCCAGTTAATTACATAATCAGTTAATTACATACATCATGCTGGGAAAAAAAAAGTTTGTACGTTTTTTTTTGCGGAAAGCTGGCCCCCACAACGAGTACATCCCTGGTGAAGTCAATGCAGATGATCAAGAATCCAGTGACGACGTGTGATAAGGTGTATTCCCTAATCCAGAACTTGACCCTTCAGATTAGACAGAGGATGGAGGACCCCAAATCAGCAGGTATGGGATCTAAGCAACTGTTTATACACACAAGGTAATCGAAGTCCACGCTGTACTAAGGTTCTTTGTCTTTTTCGTTCTCTCATTCTCAGACATTCAATTGTACCACAGTGAGACTCTGGAGTTGATGCTGCGCCGCTGGTCTAAACTGGAGAAAGACTTTAAGATGAAGAACGGCCGCTACAACATCAGCAAAATCCCAGACATCTACGACTGCATCAAGTATGACGTACAACACAACAGCTCACTCAAGCTGGACAACACCATGGAGATCTACCGCCTTTCCAAGGCCCTGGCCGACATTGTCATTCCACAAGTGAGATTTTTGTTAATTAGCCTTACTTTATAATCAGTGATTGTATAATGTAAGCTATCTAGACATAGGTAACAATTCTTCTATCTGCTGGGGCTTCAAAGCAATGAAGTTAGATATCTAGTAGATAGCTGTCTATCATGTACGCTAGTACTATTGAATGTCATTTAAAATTTTTCTTTACAGGAATATGGTATTTCTCAAGCTGAGAAGCTAGACATTGCCAAAGGGTACTGTACACCTCTCATTCGCAAGATCCGCTCAGACCTCCAGAGGACACAGGATGATGACACTGTCAACAAGCTTCACCCAGTGTAAGCCCCTGCCAGATGCTTGTCTGTCCTACATTCGTCTTTGAAGGAATGTTTACCTCCTAGAGGAAGAGTATACTGCCTAAACATGAACATCTGCACTGAGAAAGTTAAATCGTTGATTGATTGCTGATCATTTGGTTGTGAATTTGTCACTTAGAATAAAGTTTGCTCCTGTCATGTCTCTGTTATCAGGTATTCCCGAGGTGTCATGTCTCCAGAGCGGCATGTGCGCACAAGGCTGTACTTCACCAGCGAGAGTCATGTTCACTCTCTCCTCTCAATCTTGCGCTATGGAGCCCTCTGTGACGTAGGTCATCTTAAATTAATTGACGATCCTCCAAAAAATTCTCAGAATTTTTGCAAGAACAGAGTATAAGTGGTCTGTACTGTAGACAATTTTTGTAGTAGGTGTAAGACTACTAAAATGAAATGGGCGTCTCTGGCCTTTGTTTTACATTTTGTTTAGTCTGAGAAACTCTGGTAACTGTTCTCATTAGGCTGCTTTCATCACTCTCTAGGAGACCAAAGATGAGCAGTGGAAAAGGGCCATGGACTACCTCAAAGTTGTCAGTGAGCTGAACTACATGACTCAGATTGTGATCATGCTCTATGAGGACCCTAACAAGGTAACAGTCCATCTGTTCCTGGGTGGTGACATCAGGCTAATGGCCCGTGTAGGTTGGTATTTGGTTGATGGATTAGGTAATTCAGGTACATTTGGACTAACAGTGTCTGCATGGTTTTAGGACCCCTCATCAGAGGAACGCTTTCATGTGGAGCTGCATTTCAGCCCCGGCGCGAAAGGCTGTGAGGAAGACAAAAACCTGCCATCCGGATTTGGCTACAGACCAGCATCCAGAGAGGTTTCTCACTCTCGCCCCCTCTCTCACTCTCCCTTGGTCCCTCGCACTCCTTCTGCCCCCACTTTTCGCAGATGTTATGTTCCAAGAGCTCCTGAGTACAAAAGCTTAAAAATGCCTTCTTTTTTAAAAAAATGTATATAGTGTAAACCCTAAATATACCCCTAAATGTGCTCCCAGAACACAGTCATTCTAAACTCAGTTTAATGCATTACACTTAAAGAAAATGTAAAGGTAAACCCTTATTCGCCTCTTTTAATTTAAATTCCCTAACGAGATTTGCAACTTGGAAGGTTGCGAGACAAAAGTATTGGGACAGTGCGGAGATGAGAACGGGTCCCTTTGTGTGAAAACATCCATAAAAAATATACATATATTGCCACAAAATAGCAAAAAAAAGACTGTGGATATTTGTTTCTGCGTTATTGTGGGGATTTCATAAAAGAGTTTTTAGTCTTTACCAAAATAATTGTTACTGGATCACGAATATAAATGATAGTGACCCTGAATCAAATACGTTTACGTTTATGACCTTTAGGAGACGCTCTTATTCAGAGTGACGTACATCAGTGATCGCATGAAGTACAACAGTACAGTTATAATTCCTGTGGTCTGTAAAAGCTTCTTCAGTACCTGTTTGGTAACTGGGGAAAAAAGTCAAATGTTGAAATATGTAGTGATTTAATGTCCACTTTCTTTCAGAATGAAGGCTCCAAGAAAAAGTCACAGAATGACAGTGATGAAGAGTCCAGCAGTTTGAAGCGCGACGAGCCAGACCGAGCCCTCGTGATGTTTCGACCGATGGTGTCCGACCCCATCTACATTCACAGGAAGTCCCCACTTCCTCGCTCTAAGAAGATCGGCTCTGTAGAAGTAAGTGGCATCTGGCTCAGTTTTGATGTCGGTTGTTTTTATGCTGCAAGAACAGAACAAAATGTTTGATCTTTAAAGAGGGAAAATACAATTTGATCTCTGACTTGCAGAAAAATTATTTGTAAAATCATGCTGTTTTCTGCCAAAGTATGTGGTTTTTGAAGTTAATTGCCTCCACATATATGCCTACAGTATATGAGTGTATAATATTAACAAAAGAGTGCAAACACTTAATTAATTAATTTACTGATAAAATGCATATGTTTTAAATCCCCTTTGTTAATGTATAGTAAAAATATATTTGTGTTGATAGAATTTCACAAACTGTCTGTGAACAGCTGTATTTCAAACACTTTGCTGTGTTTAAGACTTTTTGCTCTTACTTGCAAATATGCCAGTATGCAAATGTGACCATTCTGCTGCTTAAAACTCTGTTAAGTATGGCTAGTCTAGCAGTTTTAAAGTGTTGCAGTCATCATATTTACTGCACCAGTTTTGCAACACTGTGATGCTTTTTTCTTCCAAAAACTATTTTGGTTGGCTTTTTCTGTACAGCTGACTGATTGTTCCTTTTTTATTTTTGGTGTTGTGTTAAGTTAAGCAGTTTTCTACCACAGTAATACACTAAACAGTCATTTCACCAGACCCCAGCATGCATGCTCTACAACAAAGTTCTTAACTACAAAGAATCTTTCTTTTTGACAGTTGGCTGAGTTTTGGTCTAGAATCAGATGACAATCATAAATATGTTTAAGCTAGAAATGGAAATTGAATAACGTTGGCAAGTGTGATACATTATTAATAAGTACACCATTTATTTTAAACTTGCTGAATTACAGACAAATTATAAATTCTGTTTCATATTTCTTCCAGGATGTCTTGATTGTGTCCATTTTAGCTATATTATCTGCGCTTATTAGCTATATTTATGTTTTAGGTTCAGGGTTTAAGCGTTACTTTTTAAAACCTAGTTCAGTTTTTTTTTTTTATGTCTGAGCTGTGACTTAAGCTTTGGTTTAAGAATAGAAATAAACAGATGGCCGATGGGCCTGATTCATGTAAGCTGAAACAGAGGGAAAGTGTCACCAAAAAGGCAAATGTGTTTTTTGGAAATCTCGCAATTAATTGCCAAAATGCGGTTTTATTTATTTTGTTGTCTTCTTTAGTCCCCTTTGCAGACAGACTTTATCAAGACCTCTGCGGGCAAAGTATGACCACAAATACGTTTTTTGTGTTTTTCCTCCTTGAACAAAGGGGCTACCTTGTGAATGTTGATGGGACACGTAGCTGGACTGTTGTTAATGTTGCATGACTGTGCTGTTTCTGCCCCCTCTCTCACTTCCAGGAAGAAAGCCCCCTGAGTGTGTCTAGCCCTGAGTCAATTGGTACCTGGATACATTACACCTGTGGTGTTGGTACTGGGCGTCGAAGACGCAGATCAGGGGACCAAATAACTTCCTCCCCTGTCTCCCCCAAATCACTGGCTTTCACATCCAGTATTTTTGGCTCATGGCAACAGGTTTTTACAAATTTAATTCATTCTTCACAATTGCTAACTCCTTGTTCATGCGCACCCAAGAAACTTGACAGCAGTCAGCAAGGACACCTAATCAGCAGATCAATCAAAAGAGAGTACTTTTTTTTTTATTATCATTTTTGTTTGATTTTTACTTTTTACATTCCATGTAAAGAGGAATTCAAGACAAAGGGAGGTTGGTTTGTTTCATCCAAAAACCAACTTTTAAGACTCATTCAGTGTCATGAGCTGTAACTAACATTGGAGGATTTTGGGTCAAGTTGCATGTTTGTCATTTTGTAACTTTTTTTTCCCCTCCTACTTCTGTGTGGTGTACCTCTGAAAACTGACTTGTTTAGTTATATTACTAGTTCATTTTTAAGGTTATGGCAAGCCTGCAGATCAAAGGTTATGGCAAGCCTGCACATCATGTTTCTCCTGATACCAGGGGTGGGGAACTGAGGGCTGGAGCCAAGCTGGACCTCATGTTTGGTGTCAGGTGTGTTTGAGCAGGAAACTGCCTAACTCTGCAGGAGTCTGGGCCTCCAGAACCCACCCCTGTTTTATGCTGAAGTGTAGACTCCATCTTTAGTCTTATGCCTTGTGCTAATGCTTAAAACAAGTCTGATGTTTTCATGGACCACATGCTCTTATGTACTGCTTTTGAATTCCTTTTTAAGGTATGTTATTTTGTGAACTGTTCTGCATTTTCCTTGCCATGTTTTGCTGTAACATGTTTTGCATCTGCACATTTCCTTTACAGTGCCTTTAGTATGACACTCCCAAACAGTGTGCTATCTATCTGTAATTAATCCAACCCACAACATTCCTTTGTTTAAGGTACTGAAGCTTGGATTTAAATTTCTTCAGCACTTTTCTACATTGGCATGTGTCCTTTTTGCTTTCTGCTAGAGCAACTAAATTAACAACTATTCTGTTTGAGGCACTGTGAAAGAATAGCACCTTTGTGATTTATCTACTGTACATCCTCATTTAGCCATATTTATCTTGGTAGCTCTTTTCATTCATCTGCTGACTCATTAGCTGTCCTTTGCAACATGCTCCATTTAAATGTCCAGTAACAGTTTTACCTTCTGGGTTGCATTAGGACTGGTGGCATTGGTTTTTCAAACTGTGTCTTGGGTGGATGTTGATCCCTCCAGTTGCCTGGTTCTTGCCTCTTCCAGAGCTGAAATCCATCTCTGCTTTGGCACTCTTTAAATGCACATTGATCACTGTCCTCCACCAGGAGAAATGTAGCTTGATGCTCCTACATTTCATATCATTGTCATCCAATAGTTTTTTTTTTTCTTCACCCAGCACAGTTTGGGTGAAGGTTAGGCTTCAGACAAGGGCATTTAATGTCTCTGTCCCATTAATGATACTAGTGTGGTGTGGGTTTTGTATATATGAATATTGTGGGAATCAAAATCAAGGGTCTCATTGTGTTTAAAATACAACAATCAGTGTTTTCTGTACAACCTTAAATGTCTGTGTATAGTCAAATAGACTTTTCCTGTTCAAATTATGTAATGTAACCTAGACTTTCTGATACACTAGCATGCTGGCATTTCTAAAGCCAGAATTCGTTCAGTAACTTCAAAATATAAGCCATAGTCACTCATTGCTGTAGTTGGTATAATTAGACTTATCACCACTGTTAAGTTATAGACCCCTGGTCCTTTTTTCTGCTCAGAGATTGCTCTGGGCCTCAGGTAAGCCCTGGCAGGTGTAAGGGTGGCTTCGTAGTTCTCCATTACGTCCTGTTTCCACCATCCCACCTCCAACTGTCACCATTCCAGTCCTTGGGATTCTGTACTGGATTCCACATGGTCTCCCCTGTCAAATCAGAGAGGATCCAGCCATTCCAAAGTTTGCCTTGGTTTTGCAAGAAACTGTGAAATGAACATTTTCAGCAGAAACACATAAAACAAAAGCCTGTGAGATTTTTTTCCTTCCCTTTGTTTTCCAACACAGGTGAAAGTGTTTGATTCAAGTCGTGCAGTGTTGATTTGTGGAATCTCTGCAAACTGTTGCCATGTCTGTCTTCATGCCCTTCTGCATCCCTGACCTCAGCCTTGTCTTGTGCTTTGTACTGTTGCCGTCAGACGTCTCGCGTGGAATGGACTTTGTGGCCATGGGGATGTTGCATGATCCATTTATTTTCCACGTTGTCTTTATGTTGTCTTTGTTGGCTTCTTCACTAACATGTTATCAGTGCTGCTTATTAACATCTGTCTATCTGGAAAAGGCCTACTGTTTGAAGTCTACTTTGATTTTCTGGCTGTTTTTTCCTCCTGTCCATGTACTCTTTTTATTACAAGGCTAATGTTTGTGTTTGTGCTCTTCCAGGTTCTCTCAGAGAACAACACTCACACAAGGCCAGGCAGACTGCACACAGAACAGAAGCTCACCACAGGAATGGGTAAGTTGACTCCTCCTCGAAGTCGGAAATAAGTAAAGAAGAATGAAACATAAACAGTGAAGTACTTAAATGTTATAAACTTGACGAGGGAAACAATTTTGTTTTGCTGTAAAAAAAAAAATTTTTTTAATTAAAAACTGATAAAATGAAAACATGAAGTAATATTGTGCCGTTCCATTTCAACTCTTTGCTCTGTGTGATGGCTTTGTGCCTCCTATTAGCATTTTCAGAGTGCCTTCTTTGCACAGGCTTCTCTCTGTTTATCCCCTGGCACCCAGTGATCAATAACTAAAGGTGTGATGTGGAATTTTAAGTAATATCCTCAATTGGAATAATCTGAACACACTTTTAACCAAGATTTTTGCCACATAACCACCTAATACAGTGCTGACTCAATTTCTCATACATGGTGGTAATGTCCTTTGTGAATGTTCCCTTTAGAGTAGGCAGTGTTGACATTTTTAAATATAGTGGTGGGTAAACCAGCTTTGCTTTCAGATCTGTTGACATGGTTCAACTGCCAGTTGTGGGAGTGCTTATGTTAAAAGTGTGAGTTAACTACTTACTCGTACAGGCAAACAGTTTATTGCTTAAAGCAGATTAACAAACATTCAAATGTGAATGTATAGTGTCACTTCAAACTCCCAAGTAATTGAACTGTATTACTAGCAAACCTCATATGCTCATTTATTCATTTACAGTAGACATTATTTTTATTGTAAATAATCACTAGATGTTACAGTGTTTAATAGATGTAGTATTTGTATATCCCTATATGCATGAAGAAAACCTATAATGAACACAAGAAGCACAGTGTTCTACTGAAAGGCAGGTTTCTGTACTTTTTACTTGTTGTCAGTATGACAAATGACATTACTGTCATTATGGGATGCTTTTAATGAGGCTGCACAAGTCTCTCTGTGGCAAGAATCTCCTAGAAATGCATGCTGCATGCATTCCCAGGTGTGGCTCGTGGAACACACGATGGCTGTATGTATCTTCTCTAACTCCATCAGGGTCTCATTGTGCTGGCCTGTTTAGCACCATGGTGCTGGGAGGCTCCTCCAGCGCACCTAACCTACAAGATTATGCTCGTGCACACCGTAAAAAGCTGACCTCTTCTGGCTTCTTAGATGGTATGTGCAAACACGCACACACATCTTATTAAAAAAAGATGAAACTGTATCCCGTCTCCTTAGGAATCCTGAGAACTCCATCTTTTTTGTTCTGACACTGTAATAGTGTGTGTTGTGTCCAAAGCCTTAGTTGTTGAACGTCTCTTTAGAACATTCCGTTTAGTTCAGACTGCTTCCTTTGGGGTTTTATTTGTTTTTTGGTAGCTTGCTTGTTTGTTTGTTTATTTATTTATTTATTTATTTTATTTTATTTTTAGATTACCAATATCTTAAAAACTACCACTATAGAGCTATGTTCATATACGATAAAATCACCGCATACCTTTAGAGTTTAATACATTTGTAATTAGTTTGCACAATAATTCATTCAGTGACTTTATTTTGACAAGTATAAGTCTTAAGTATATGTTATAGCAGAACCTTCTAACAAATAAGACACAACATTTTTAGGTAACAATACTTAAAATATTCAGCAATGTTATTTTTTTTATCAGTGTGGCAAATCAGGAAATAACTTTTTTTTGCTGTACTCACGAGCATGATGCAAGAGAACAAGAAAGCTCTTGTTATTTGTTCAATATTACAGGATTATTGTGGAGACACTATCCAATTGTATAATTATGTATAGTTTTGCTACAGGTGATGCCACTAAAAGATCACAAACAGATTGTATTGAGATTTCCTTGAGAAACAAGGAATTGCAGCTAATAGTGAGAGGCCAGGAGTCAAAGGGTTGGCTTTACCTTTGTAGTGGTTGATGATGAACTGTAGAAATAGCAATGAATACACTGCCTGGCCAAGATAAAAATTGCTGTTTGAATTTAAATGAGCAGATACTTATGAGCCTATGACTTCATAATTCCTGCAGTGATTAAAGTGTTTCAGCTGGAAACAATTCTTTTAGCCTCAGCTGATGCTGTGAGTAGATTTTTTATTCTTATGCAGCCATAATTTCAGCCGGAATTTCTTCAGTCATGGAAAAATGTTACTGTGTTTCAGAAGGGTCTAATTATTAGCCTGTATCAAGCCAATAACTCAACAGAATACTGCTGAAATTACAGGGATTGAATTAAGAACTGTCCAGTAGAGAGATTTAATAGTGAAACACTTTTAATTTGCTTGGGAGCATAAAGATTGTACTCTGGAACAAAGGACAAAGAGTCCAGATGTACCCAATTCCAAAGGGATGGATATGTTATGGTTTGAAAGGAAACGCATGAAGCATCATGCACAGTGTTATGATCTAGTGTCAGGTTAAGGCTTAACAAAGTCAGCTGAATACCTGACTGTACTAAATGACCAGTTTATCCCATCAGTGGATTTTCCCTGATATCATGGACATATTCCAGGCAGTTCCTAGAATGCTAACATTCTTTGGGCTTAAATTGTGAAAGAATGGCTCAGGCGGCATGAGCAATTATTTTCACACATAAATGGGTCGCCACAGAGTCCTGACCTTTAGCCCATTGAAAGTGCTTGTAATGTGCTGGAAGAGACTTTACAGAGTGGTTCAACCGTCGCAATACAAGATCTCGAGCAAAAATGAACGCAACTCTAGATGAAAATGCTGCAAAGATTGTCAAAATAATGCCAAGACGGTCTGGTGAAATGCTTGTGTGCGACTCGTTGGCCGGGCAGTGTAGTTATGCTTGCTTTATTTGTTTAGGACCATAGTGCTGAATGTGTTTTGGTGAAGGTAGATACATCTAGCACTGTGGATGGAGGTTTTGAGGACGCTTAAATATTAGAAAACCTGAGTCGGCAGAACTCTGTAAGGGTTTGAGATGGAAAGCTGGATTAGGCGGTGGTTATGCGGTTTGGGGGAGAATTTGTATTCATCCTGTCCTGAATACATCAGTGTACTTTTCATCATGTACTCCTAATCAGAATGCGGACATGTCCTGACCTTTTGGAAAGCAGATAACCATAGTGGTCGTGGATTTTTTTTATTTTGTGTTTGCGTCACTTTGCCTGACAGAATCTCAACACCTCTAACTCACTAAAGAAGCACTCCTTTCCTTTCCTTACCCTTCTCTCCTGCATGTCCTCTAACAGTTGCTTTCTTCTACCCTTTTCTAACCCCTCTTTCTGTTAGCTGTTGTACATTTCAGGTACCTGTTTTTCTCTTTCTCAGAGGCCACGCGTGGTTCTGCTGTAAAAAGATTTTCTATCTCATTTGCGCGACACCCAACCAATGGTATGTTTGCTTTCGTTAATTCCCAGTACACCTTTTTTCCCGTCACCCCCCCCATTATTTAGAGTTCCTCCCTCAGTTCCGTCCCACTAACTCCAGGGCAGTGCACATGGAATGCGGCCATGAACATTGAGATGGCTGAAATGCTCGTGCAACACTTCAGAGGCCATATGCTTTTTTTTTTCTCAACCCTATATTACCTTCGCTCAGTTCTGCTACATATCATCAACAACAGAATTCAAATGACTAAAACAGTGATCACCGTAATGTGGTAGAAGGTGATGTAAACTTGGATTGTTGTTTTTTCTTGTGCCGGGTCAGTGACTTTAGCAAGGCTCAGTATTCCATTGCTTGAATTTAATTCATTTTAGTCAGTTTTGTTTTTAATTGATGCAATTTTGAATCATTACATTTATTTCAGATTCTCTGGGCAGGGAAGACAAATTGTTGCTCAAATGTGGTGAAAGAAATGGTGAAGTAGACAATGTGCATTATAGATCACATATCAAATGTATGTCAGGGTGTTTCTTTTTGAGGGACAAATTGACTTGTTTTAATAAACGTTGGTCCCTTATTGTCCATATATGTACTAAGTTATTACTTGTAACTGGTATAATATTGTATACACAATTTCAGCTATGTTAAAACTCAACTATGCAGAAGGTAAACAGTATCAATGTAAATATCAAGTAGCCATTATTTAGTATGACATTAGGCATATTTTCCCTGTAAATATTTGCACCATGTTTAAAAAATTCTTTAAAGTATTTTGAGACTGTAGTTGTTTTATGAAGTTCTAGATGTCTGGTAGCATTTTTATTCTTTTTTTTTGTTTTGTTTTGTTGTTTTTTTAATCTGCTTTTCTAAATGGGTCAGTGTTTCCCAGTATGTTCTGTGGTAAGTGTTAACTATCATTTAATTTCCCTATTTCTATCCTGTTTAACTGTTGTTTGATGTTTTGTTTTGGCTCTGATTCCTGATTTTTGTAGACGTCAGCTCCCTTATTTCTGGATTTTAGCCCCAATTTTAACCTTTACCATGTTCTAAGTCCCTATTTGTTTTCTCCTTGTAGGGAATAGTACAGTAACATTGTGTGCTTCAGAAAAAAGTCCTTACTGAACTGTGGATCTTAGGCAAGTTACTAAGCTTTGCCATAGGTTCAGGGCAAAATACACTTTGATGGCACAGAAATGCCACTGAATTTCTTTTTGCAAATTAATTTTCCAGAATGCTGCATAACTAAGATCACAGTAATTAATTTAAAACAAATCTGTATTGCATACTAACAGTCAAAAGTACTCAATTTTTGAGCACACAGTTGAAACACAGGTTTTTTGTTTTGTTTTTTCTTGAACTTGAAAGCCCCAATCAGGAATTGAGACCTGGTATTGCACATACAGAGGACCTAATAATTTAGCAATTACTATTTAGTAGTGATGCGCACAAGTTTTGAACCACTCGTTTAACCACTGCAGATGCCAAAAGGAACAGTGTTGATACTTCAGTTTGACATTGAATCTAACTGAATATTTTGGTTGTTTAATCCTCTAAATTACTTCTGTCTAATACAAAGACAACTGGACAAAAGGTTAATTGGCATGAGAAATAATCATTTTTCTTCCTTTCTTGCAGTTCACCAAACATCTGTTCATCAGACATCTATTCATCATTAGGTGTTCTATCTAAAAATATATGTAACCATATACATCCCTAGTCTTATTGCTACCATAGTAATATTTTATTGATTCCTAGTTTGGGCTTTCTGGGTTTTTTTTCTGTTAAAATTTATAGTCCGACAAAAATTGGGGCCATTTCTTTGGATTTTTGTCAGCATTAGGTTTGCGTTTTTTTGTTGTTTATCCACCATCATTATACACAGTTATCATTACTGTACCTCACCATGTTGGTATTGCATAGTGTTTGTTAAAAATGCCAACCAGCCTATACAGGGCCAACTCTCATTGGAGTGCTCTGTATAAGATTTTGTGCAGAATCTTTGGGGTCTGGTTTATGCTTCTCTCACCCATCTTAACAAGGCAAATCTGTATTGCTAATATTCCAATTGTCCACTCAAAAAGCTCAAAAGAAACTCCTGGCAGAAATTATATTGTTAATGTTGTTTCATATATATTCTAAATTACGTTTTTTCCTTGGTATTAGTCAAATTCCCTGTTTTGGGCTCATTTATTCACTGATATATTTCTTTGCTGCCAGCAATGAGGCATATTAGAATTTCCTGCTATTGTACTTGTGTAAAATAGTACCTGCAGAGAGTGAGAGAAATGCGTAGTAGTTGCTTATTGATGACTGTTATGAGCTTTTTTTTTTAGCAGTTTCCATTTAAAATGTAGTTATTTCTTAGATTTGTTGTAGGTTTACAGTTGTGTGCTCTACTCAAAATATCCATATGAATAGATGTGAATCAAATAAAATACATCACTTTGTTGCAAGTGGCATGTGTAAGGTAAGTAGATCGTTCTCACTCAGTAGTATCACCCTGGCTGATGACTCTGTGGTAGGCAGAGCTTCTTAGTGAGTTGTACCGTACCTTGTGTGATCCATCTGCTTCCATTTTGCCCACCTCAAACACATGTTTGATGGTGCTGTTGCTCCTTGTCATTCTTTCGGGAAATGGAACGCCATGTCTCTGTGTGCTGTGACCTGAATGCGCCGAATGCTGATGCTTACTTCAGGGGAATTCTCTTACTGCTACTGTTATGAATGTTCATCTGTGTGCTTTATATTTCTCATTGAAGGATTTGAGTTATACTCCATGGTTCCCTCCATCTGTCCACTGGAAACCCTTCACAATTCACTTTCCCTCAAACAAGTCGACGACTTCCTCGCCTCAGTCGCCAAATCCCACGACTCCCTGCTCGACGTTTCTGGGTGCTCACCAGGTACAGAAAAAAGGAGATGTGGCAACTGTGGCTCACAATCCTGGATATTTTCAAAATGATATCTGATCTTTTATTCTTGTGTAAATATTGATGTCATTGTGTGTCCCATAGCTGTGCAAGGAAAGAAAGCTCCTTTAAACACCTACACTCCTGCAAAAATTTTGCCCTGTCCGTTTACTCAGTCTCTGGCAAAGAAGTCTCCAGAGCGAACTGCTTTAGGTATGTGTATCTCCTTTACAAAGTATATGACTATAAAGAGCAAACTATTTTAAAGGTTCTTTAGGTGAGTGGTTCTCAAATTGGTTTTCAAAGACACCCACGTCATCCACATTTTTGACAATTCCCACAAAGAGAGATAAACATCCTCTCCCAGTTTAACTGAAAACAGGTTTAGGTTTCTGTCCTGAGGTTTCTCTTCTGTTCTCTTCTTTTGACAATAATACTGGAGGAAGTTAACGACCACTGGTTTATAGAAATAATTTGGCAGAACACCAACTTTATGCAAATTTTTCGCCACAGATGTTGTCGATCAGCCAAGACGATGGTGTCCTAATTTTTACTTCTGGAGCTGTGAGGTTGCAATTGCTAAACACTAGAAACCAATAATTACTCAAATCATTTTGGCAAATTCTTCCCCAAAACTTCTAAACCCACTCAAACTGTTTCCATTTCTTTATTATAGTGGCATTCATTGTTCAGTGTGGTTTAACATGAATTGTGACTCATTGGCAGCTTTAGAAATGAACAAAACATCACTGTCTGGAGTGATGGAGTGCTCTGGAGTGCTCATCTAGAAGCATTATTTGTGACTGTCATAAATATAGAGGATTCCGATCCAAGAAAAATCCTCTAGTTTTAATTTGATTTGAAACAGCTGCCTATAGTGGTGAAGTTTTGTTCATTTTTAACAGGTCACTGTAGGTTTGGGCTCCCTCTGCTTTTTTATACCCTCCTGCCATTTCACTGAGGTATATAGTAAATAATGGTATTTGTGATACCTAAAGTGGTATCATCGCCACCTCAGTATTAATCGAATGAGGATTGTCTGTATTTCTGGCTGTATTGTAATTTCTAAATACCCTGGTAGACTGTAGTACCGTGATACTGTTCTAGCTCACAGTTGTCTTAAACCACACTGACAGATCTGTGCAACATTAACAAAGAGCTGGATATAGTTTGAGGTGTTTGAGAGAAGTTCTGGAGCTGTATCTACAGAAAAGATTAGAATCACTATTGACTTGTATTGTTCACCAGTGCCAGAACTAAACTAAAGAAACAGATTTGGACTCTAAAACTCACTTGGTTGATTAACTACATTGACTACACTAAAGACATGTTTGATATTTGTGTACAATAAAAAAACTGATTAAAAAAATCAGTGAATGAAGTGCAGTGAGAATAATGTGGGCTAGTTTATCTGTGAACATATGCATCATTTGATTTTCTTGTTTAACAAGGATTCCATGTGTGTTTTTATGCATATCAGACTGACATTGTGTGCTTTATTTTTCCCCAGAGGGTGGAGGTTCTCCTTCAAGAGCATTCAGATCAGGCCATGGTCATGGTGCTGGTGGAGATATTCGGAGGCCTATGCAGCAGGCAGCAGAGAGCAAAGTATCCGTACTCGCTAACAAAGCAGAACCTCACCATTTTAAAGCTATAAGCACCTCCACCTCTCGTCTGCCAGGATCCAGTGATAAAGGCCAACTACAATCAACCTGCAAGGAAATGCAAGCAGCTATCACAACCCAAACCCAAAGCTCTAAAGTCTTGACCCAAAGCATATGTACTCCTGAAACCATAACAAAGGCAGGTCAGGTATCTTTTCATGATCATGATTGCCATATCAGCTCACAACAGGCAGGTCAATATGGAGCAACTCCAGTTGGAGAGCCAACTGAAGGCAATTCCACCAAAAAGACTTTTCAAGAAGAATGTTGTGATGGTAAAGTGAAGCCATTCTCTGCAACACCAGTAACGATGAAAAACCAAGACTCTTCAGCAACTGAGCTGAAGGAGCCGAAAGCCATGACAGATTCCACAAAACTGAGCAGGCCTTGAAGGTCTCTTGAGAAGTCACTGTTACATTAAACTGAATGTTACAGGCCTTGATTTATCCCATTTTACCTACAGTAAAATGCCAAAAGATCTTGTTGTGATCTGTTATCAACCCAGCCATAGCATTGTTCACTAGAGTTACGGAGTTACTTAGAATTTGTTACGCATATCTTGTATATTTGAATGTACAATCAGATGTATACAGTCTACTTTGTCATGAAATGTTACATTTTACTAAAGCTATTTTAATTATTACAGAACATTGAATGAATGCAGCACTTTTTGGAGCTTAAATATTAAGGTCCAAAGAAAAATGTAATGAAAGTATTTTTCTTACATATCTTTAGTTACACTGTGTTTGCACCTCCTTTCTGTCTCATCAAACTGGAAATGAGGAAAAATCTGCCTTAGAATTCTATTTTTTGTCACACTCTATTCCATCCTTACCAAACATGATTGTGTAAAATGTATATATATATATATATATATGTATGGAATAAATCTTGGTGAAACTGTTATACCCATTTATTGACTGGTATTAGAGAAGATATTTACTTTATTAATTGTTGGGTATAAAGTGGGACAAGGCACTGAAACGAGACATAAGTATGAACGTTTGAGGGATAGATATGTAGATACAGGTGTATTCTAAAGTGGATAAGGACACACACAAGTACACATGTACGTGTGTATGCCCCATGGCGGTTCAGTGGTAAGATGCCGGATCCACGGAGTGAGTAGATATTATTACCCCCCCTGGTGGTTGAGTGGTTAGTGCATTGGGCTGGTGCCTAAAGGTTCTGGGTTCAAACCTAATTAAAGGCCAGACCTCTTGGGGTGGCTGGTGGATAAGTGGTTAGGGAGTTGCCCTTGTGATTGTAAGTTTGTAGGTTTGAATCCCAGGACTGTCAGTGGTACCACTGAGGTGCCCTTGAGCAAGAGACCGTTCCCATACACTGCTCCCTGCCCACTGCTGCACTTGGTGAATGGGTTGAATGCAGTGAAACAATTTCACACTATTCACACTGTGCTATGATTTGTTCACGTGTGACTATAAGGGCCACTTTGTGTGTGTGTGTGTGTGTGTGTGTGTGTGTAAATATAAAAATTTTATAAATAAAATACTATGGTAAAGTATTCTGCAGATGCCTTTATCCAAAGCAAAAGTTTCAGGACAGTGAA
Source organism: Brachypetersius altus (assembly GCA_037974465.1). NCBI lineage: Eukaryota > Metazoa > Chordata > Actinopteri > Characiformes > Alestidae > Brachypetersius > Brachypetersius altus. Next base: position 3,713,146 of record JBBPDB010000036.1, on the reverse strand, counting down.
AACCAGAGGAGAGTTGTAAGTTACATGGCCACAAACATATCTTCTCCATGCTTGAGCGTGATTGTATCAGTCCAGAGTTAAAGGTGCTCAAGCTGTCAGATCAAGCTGCCAGCTTAGCTTGGACCCTCTCCTGAACAACCTGTTCCAGGGTGTCCGGATTGATTGCAATGACCTGTCCGGCCTTTCTGATCGGCTTGTTCAGCTTCCTAGGATCCCCAGCCTTTATTCCTCCAGCTGCACAGAAGATTGCATTCTCTTCCACTATTTGGTAGAAAATGTGTAGTGTCTTGCTGCAGATCTGAGACTCCAAAAGCCTCTTCTCTACCAGTTCCTTTGGTAATCCCTCAATTTCAAAGCCCTTCATAGACCTCTACTTTTCTTCAGGATCTCCATACCTATAGTCTCACTGGTACTCCATACCTATAGACCCGCTCTGACAGCAGTCTCCTACACTAGACTGTCCTCAAACAGCAGACCTTTCAGTAAAAATGCTCCTAAACTGTTTCCGCCCCATTCTTTTGTGACTGATATCAATCAAAAATATTATTGATCAGAGACAACCCTTTTATTTTCTTTAGCAATATTTTGTATATCGCCTTAATAGAGCTTACACATTATTTTTATACATTCCATTTTATTTTATTGTAAGAGAAAAAGGAAGAGAAGAGAAAAAGGAGTAAAAGGAAAATGTTTATGGGTGCATCGTATGTGTATTATTTGCCAGGCCGCTCTGCTGTGTGACACCAAACTTCACCTTATTGGCGAAAATGTTTGGACTCTTTGCTGCTTGTAACTTGATATTTTCCCACTAACATAACTTCAGACATCCTGTCCTATGGCATCAGGTGGCACCTGTCATTAATAATATGTTTGCTAGCTGTGATTACAGGCCTGAGGTCAGTGTTCAGTTTACATCTGTCTCTGTGAAGTTTCCCCCCTGAGTTGCTTTGCTACAAAAACAAGTAAAGCCGCTACTCACCGGGGCAATTGAACAAACTCCACACTAATTCTGATGGTTCTACCATCTGTGGATTTAATGTAACATTTTAAATAGTTACTGGTGCTGATGAGTATATTTATTGGTCCAACTTTGCCGTTGACCACATTTCAATCTCTTGAGCTTTAACATTTTATTTGAGAGCAATGGGACTCCCCACCACCAAAAAAGAAGACTAGCAGGATCAGGATGGTCTAGTTGCAGTTCTGCAGCAAAACGAGCATTTTATTACCCCAAAACCTGATTGTGTTTTCCCTTCACTTGCTAGGTACTTTTAGTATACAGGGTGGGCCATTTATATGGATACACCTGAATAAAATGGGAATGGTTGGTGATATTAACTTCCTGTTTGTGGCACATTAGTATATGCGAGGGGGCAAACTTTTCAA
>JBBPDB010000036.1:3685393-3695982 GCA_037974465.1 Brachypetersius altus | reverse complement strand
ATCCACAAGTGCTATGCATCATGCAAACTTGTAAAAAAGGAAGTAAAACATGCAAAAATAACTGATGGGAAATGAATTTTTGTACTGCTTGCTGTAATTAATCCATATTACTGCAATAAACAGGACCAGTATTGTCCAACATTGTAATCAATAAATGATAAACATTTTGGAAATCTGCTCCAAGTTTCTTCTGCCCATGTTGCTACTATAAAAACAACCCAAGACTATACAAGTGTGGACAGGACTTCACAGAGTGTAAAAAGAAAGTGCAAGACTTTAAAACACAAGAGCTAATAATTCAACACAACATAATAATTCAAAAAAGAGAAACCACAAGAAGTAGAAACAGCACTGAAAGTGAATAAAGTGCTGTAATCAGACCCACAGCTGTACCTCTGACCAGTAGCTGGAGATATAGAGGATGATTAGCTTTCCTGTTTACTACATTAATTTACCAGTTAAGACATATAATGACAAACTGTATTTATCCTTTCACACAATGGTGTACAATTATTCAAAATCACATTCAGACAAACAAAATGTTTCTTCTGATTGTGAAATGTGAGCAAAATACATGCAAACATGCGAATACTGAGCTTTCCAATGTTATCTTAGCTAATTCTTTATCTCAGCCCTGCATTACTGTTCAGAAAAACCTTCCAATCATATGTGAGCAGACACTCCTTTGGTACTGTGACACTTTAAAATCTTTCTTTGTCACTTTTCATTCACAGTGTGCTGTGCAATACAGTTCAATGTGCTTCAGTTATTATATAGAATTGTTAAAATTATCAAAAAATATATAAAGCACCAAGAAGATAGAATTAATAATATAATTAAATCATTTAAGGACATTACATGAAAAAAATGAAAAAAGTAAGTAAAACCAGAGCATCAGTAAACATGAAGCTTGTAAAAGCATGTTTTGTAAAGTGCCAAATGGTCTCATCTGTGGAAACCAGAATTACAATGCTAGAACTGTTGAAATACACTATGTGGCCAAAAGTTTTTGAACATCTTACTCAGCGTATTTCTAAAATGAAGACTACGAATAGTCCCTCCCTGCTTCCTAGGAAGGCTTTACCTGCCATCTGCCTCTGGACTCCCACAGGCCAAAAAGGCCTGGTCGGACTCCTTCAGTTTGACAGCATCCCTTACCACCGGTGTCCACCAGCAGGTTCGGGAATTACCTCCACGACAGGCGCCAACCACCTTACGGCCACTGCTCGGGTCAGCTGGAGGTGTGGAATATGCCCCATTCAGACTCAGTATCCCCTGCCTCCCCCGTTCTGCCAGAGGTATGATTTGAAACTCTTTCTGACTGGGACGGCTTGGTCTGACCAGTTTCAAACCCCACCACTCACTCCCCAGTCCACATCTCGAACATAAGCTGCAAAGAACTACGTATTCACATATTTCAGCGCCTACAACAGTTTAGCTCCACTTATTCACATTACAGTTATAAGGACCTTTCAGCCAGGTCTGCGATTTGAATGAACTAAGCTACAGAAGAACCAGTGTGATCAGAGGTCATCTCCATAAATCAGTCTGAAAGGCACAGTAATAAAACTGAATTTTTAATCTTAAAGAACAAAGATATATTGTACAAGTATCATGTTAAAATAAATTTAGTCTTGTTTTGGTACATAAAGACAAATGGAAGATATGGTCCCTCTGATGATCGAACAGCAGGAATTTGGTCAAATACACAACTTAAATTTTGTTGTTGTTTTCAGGGTGGGTTGGCGTAACAGCTGTAGGAACAGAGATGTGAGCCAGTACATCGCAGGTTGTGGAGTTTAAATGAAGACCAAAGAATCTCAATCTTACATTAACACAACTTGTGAATACAATTATGTAACATAATATAACTCTCCTGAAGCCTCCAGATATATTTTGCTGTAACAGAATGAATCAGACACACTTGTCATATCTTTGTTTTTTTTTGCAAACATCCACAAGTGCTATGCATCATGCAAACTTGTAAAAAAGGAAGTAAAACATGCAAAAATAACTGATGGGAAATGAATCAGTTGAGACAAGCAAAAGGTTTCTTCTGATTGTGAAATGTGAGCAAAATACATGCATACATGCTAATACGGACTTTTCTAATTTTATCTTTATCTCAGCCCTGCATTACTGTTCAAAAAAGTTACATGCACTAACGCTTGTAACCACTTTATTCTCAATTAAGAAACAGTTACTTTATTCCCTGGTTGTGCCTTATGTGACCTCACCTGATGTGTTTCCTATTTATGACTTTATAGACTATTCTTGTTGAATTTAGAAATCATAAAAGGTGTATATCCCTATTCAAACACAAGCAAACAGGGTTCTATGGAAAACAAATCTTTTAAATTTACGGAAGTATAAAAAAAGCTCACAAAATAATTCCAGAAACTACAGTAGTTCCTCAAACAGCTGCTATATATTTCACTGAGAATTTAAGGGCAGAACACACTCATCACACACTTGCTGAGATCTGTTTTTGAACCTGCAGCACAATGAAGATTTGGATCCTTCTTCTGCTGGTGGCGGTGGCCAGCGCCAAAACATTTGACAGGTGTGAGCTGGCACAGACCCTGAAAGAGGCGGGGATGGACGGCTACAGAGGCGTCAGTCTGGCCAACTGTGAGTGCTCCTTTAAATCCCACTCTGAAAGCAAACTCTTCTAAACACCACTGCTTATCTAATGTCACAGTCATGCTTTCTCCAGATTTGTTGAAAATATTGACTGCTGAACTGAATTTACTTGCTTCAAAAGTGCAACAGACATAAGACATTGTGCAACATACAAAACAGTGCAAGTATAGACTGGGGTTGACATAAGTGGTACACAAATGCGAGGCAGTTTTCAGTCTTCACAGCGCGAATGCGTACCATATTTGGACTTACCATGGGCAAGACAAAGACCTCTGCATGCGCCCCCCTCCCACTAAACCAGAGAAACAGAGACAGAGAAAATTTTTAACTTTGGTCAGTACCAGTTAATTCATGTACTCATTAGAGTACTTGAGCAAAAAACATATATCAACCCCTGGATATAGAGGTATAAGATAAAATTAAAAAGAGGGAGACTGAACCTGTCCTGACTGTTTGGACAGCTCTCTCAGCATTGTATATACATTTAAGTAAAATAAAAAGTGCAAAGATTAAAAAAATGGCCAATGCATTACGGGATTGTGCAAACAGTATAGCCAGTGTAAACAATATTTACAGTGTAACCAGTATAAACAGTATAATAGTATACAAGTGAAAATAGCAGGTTATGTACAGTATGTCTGCTCAAAGAGTTGTGCATTTTAAAGGAATTGTGTGGCAGTATAAAAGTATGCAACATTTTTACATGAATAAATGTAACATCAAATGTCAGCCACTCTATGTATCCTGAAGGACATTATTGCTGTTGAAGTAGAAGCGATGTGCACATTGGAATTAAGTGAATTAAATGCATTGCTTTTTTCAACAGGAAAGTTGTTCACTTTCTGAGTAAATATAGATACACAAGCTTTACAAATATCCCACGTTCGGATGCACAGCTTATTTCTTTTCAGTATGCTAATGTCAACAAATAAATGAACATGGTATGTGTAGAAAAACATACATCTAACTCCTCTTTATAGTGTGTGATTTGACTGGGGATATTCAGACAAGCCATGTTTAGAAAAGCACAGAGCATAGAGTACTGTCACAGCTCGGCCAGTGACTGTTAGGGGTCACTGCTTTTGTTCTGTTTTGTTTTGGGATTTTGGGGACTTTTATTTTGATTCTCTGGTCTGTTTGGTGTCACGTGTTTTGGTTTCAGGTGTTTTGTGTTCTGTGTCTAATGACTGACGGTATTTAAGTTCTGTTTGTACATCACCCCCTTGTCAGTCAATCGCCTCATTTTCACCCTGTTTCTTGTTCATGTTTGCAGTGGCCCCCGAGCCAGGTTTTTGTTCTAGTTTTGTTTTTGTTGAATAAAAGTAAAACCACAGCCTGGATCCTTGTGCTCGTGTCTCGTCCACACCCCGAGGTAAATCACGGACGCGGAATCCCTTGTCGTCCATGACAAGTACCATCATAAGTCGGATCAGATGATTAATTAAATAACGGTGCATTTGGCCAACGCGCTTATCCAGCATAACTTACAGTCATTAGTTTAAGGGACAGCCCCCCCGTAGCAACTGAAGGTTAAGTGTCTTGCTCAAGGACACAACAATAAAAAGTGAACCTGCAACTTTGTAGTTCTGCTAAGATGTTGAAATGCCAGTGAATTGCTATTTCAGATGAATGAAACACTGAAATGCTGCACTGTGAAGGGAAATGTTTATTTTTTCCTCTTTTTTAAATAACACCAACCTGCCAGCGACTGTGGATGTAAATTACCCTGATGGCTAAATCTGGTGCATTTCATGACTCATAAATTGAATATGCTAATTAATGTACACTCTTCCTTTAGAGTAAATAAGCAAACAAATAATCTTTACACTGAACCTGACATTTTCCCAAGACCTCATTGATATTTGTACTGTTGTGTCTGTATCAACTGTTCCACAACTGCAGGGGTTTGCCTGGCCTATGCAGAGTCCAGCTACAGGACTCATATCATCAACTTTCGCAACAGGAACGGCTCAAAGGACTACGGCATTTTCCAGATCAACAGTCGCTGGTGGTGTTCTGATGGCCAGACCCGCAGCTATAATACCTGCGAAATCTCCTGCGATGGTATGAAAAACAGCCTTTTTATCATCGTTCATCCAGGGTGGTCAATATAACAATATTTGGATACTTTTCGGATTATGTTGTAGATCCTTAACAGTCATTGCAATTTTTCGGTACAAAGAGAGCATATACATATGTCTGTGTATAGGTATGTACATATATATTAGAGCATTAACACAAAAGTTGACTAGTCGATTAGTCGACTTCAGAGGCACGAGTCGATGCCCACCGGGAGAAGTGACGTAGTAGTGTGTTTGTATCCTCTCTCTCTGCCCTCGCTTGTGTACACAATTCAATCTCTGCTTCTGATTGGCTTACGCTCAAACGTGCGTAAAATTATTATAGTCTCTTCATAAAAAGGACGGTAACTTTGGTGCGAAGAGAATCTAAACACAACACCCCAACAAGAGTAGAGACATGCAGCAGAGAACACAGACACACATCACATGTATAAAAATACTTCACTCTAGACACACAAACAGCACAGTGACCTGCACAACCTGCAAGTCGGTGTTAAACTACAGTAACAGCACTGGCGTTCTGCAAGGCATCTGTAACGCACCACTAGCTACATGGCTAACGCTAGAACTGCAGGCTTGTCCTGCTGTGGCATTAACAGTTCCCACTTTCTGTTGTACACTTGAATTTACCAGAGAATTCAAGGTATCAGCCTTTGTTTTGTTTTGTTTAATTGTCATGTTGACTGTTAATGTTTCAGAGAACTTTAATAAGTTCTTTGCTCAATGTTGGACACCCGTGTTCCTCCACTGCGTGTGTGATGACATCATCAAACAACTTGTCGACTCGACTTTGACTTTGCTGACCGACTAGTCGACATGAAAAAATCTGGAGCCGTTAATGCCCTAATATATATATATACAGTAATCCTCTGATTTTTGTGGGGGTATGTTCCTAGAGCACCTGTGTATACTGAAAAACCACTTTGTTGTGTTTTGGTAAAACAAAAAAATGCCTACAATGCCTGTTTTAAAGTGTAAACCCTAAATATGTGCCAAATATGCTCCCAGAACACTTTGATGTAATTTTAAACTCAAGAAAATGTAAAAGTAAACCCGTATTCAAATTTAAATTCCCTGCCGAAAGGGTTGCGGGACAAAAGTATTGGGACAACGCAGCGAGATGAACAGTTTTCGGAGAATGAATCCTGATCTCCTTTTTTTCTCACATAGAGTTATTGACTGATGACATCTCTGTTGCCATCGAGTGTGCCAAGACCGTAGTGCGTCAGAAGGGCATCTCGGCATGGTAAGACTGAAAAAATAGCTTTAAAAATGTCTTGTAATATAAATACAAGTGGTTGTTGTGATAGTTAAATAATGTTAAAGCTTCAAAACATACCACTCACTCCCCAGTCCACATCTTGAACCTGCAAAGAACCAGGTATTCACATATTTCCGCACCTACAACAGTTTAGCTCCACTTATTCACACTACAGTTATAAGGACCTTTCAGCCAGGACTGCAATTTGAATAAAGCCAGTATACTCAGAGGTCATCTGCATAAATCAGTATGAAAGGCACAGTAATAAATGTTTAATCCTACAGAATAAAGACATGTTGTACAATTATTATGTTAAAATGAATTTGGGCTTGTTTTGGTACATAAAGACCAATTGAAGATCTAATGATCGACCTGTAGGAATTTGTTCAAACACACAACTGAATTCTTTTTGTTGTTGTTATTTTTCTCAGGGTGGGTTGGACTACTGGCTGTGAGAACAAAGATGTGAGCCAGTACATTGCAGATTGTAAATTTTAAATGAAGACCAAAGAATCTGAATTAAACACAACATGATTGTGTAACAAAATATAACTCTCCTGAAGCCTCCAGATTTTGCTTTAACAGAGTGAATCAGGCACACTTTTCATATAAATTTTTTTGCAAACATCCTCACTTGCTGAAAGTGCTATGCTTCATGCAAACTATTAAAAAAAAGGAAATAAAACATACAACAAAAAGCTGATGGGAAATGCATTATTGTACTGCTTGCTGTAATTAAACATTAAACAATGAAACAAGTAAACGAGTTTCTGCTGTTATCAACCAAAACATGTTTGATGTGAAGAGGGGTTTGAATTGTTTACAGGGTTGGGGTAGGTAGTGGAGGGGAGGGGTATGTGTGGCCACATGTTTATAAAAGCAAAGGGGTCAATAATGATCGTAATGACAAATAATCACATCTGGGACTATTGGCTCTGTTTTATTAGAACTAGATGTTGAAAAGCATGCATGGCGACTTGCTTCGTAATTTACTTTGAAAACAGTAAAACTATTAAAAAGACAAGAGATTATGGTTCAATGGACCTGGAACTGCCTTGTCTGCAGTAATGGAGTGATGGAGCTCCATCCTGGCAGCTTTGGGATGTGTTAAAGTGTCATTTGGGATCCAGACCTAATCATCCAACATCAGTGCTTGATCTCAGTAATGCTCCTCTGTCTGAATGCAATCAGGGCTTACAGTGGAGCCTTTCCAAGAGGTTGTTACTCATTTCTGGGCAGATGCCTACAAACCTTTAGACACTTAAACAGTCCATTCAAATTCTCCATCAGGTTTCATTTGGTACACTTGCAGGTGAAGCAGATCAACATGGTTTCGGTTTCATTATACTATTCATAACATGAGGGGTTTAATATGAGCTGAATCAGGGGAATTAGAGTAAGGAAAACATCTTGCTGCTCACATTCAGATGGCCTCACGTGGACGACTGTCACAACGGAGTGGGCTACCTCGGGGCAAGGACGAGACAGAGAAACAGGCTTCCATGCTGAGAAAGACTTTATTCCCCGAAAACGAAACCGAAACAAAAACCTGGCTCTGTGGCTGCTACAAACATGAACGAGAAAAACACAAACAGGGGAAAACACGAGCAGGAAATTAGGTGATGGACACATGAGGACTAACTAACAGAAACAGGCTTAAATGCTAACAGAAATCAGGGGAAACACAAGACAGCTGAGACCTAATGAACACAAACAGAAAACAACTGACAAACACAAGGCAAAACCCAGACAACATATCAAAATAAAAGCCCCCCAGAATAAAAGCAGGGGCCCCTAGAGGCCGCCGACCGAACCGTGACAGGTTGCTGTCACACCGAGCAAATTCAGAAAAAAAAGTTGAGTAGTGTAGATACTGCAGAGTACTGTTTCCCAGTCCTGGTCCTGAGGAACCCCTGCTTTGCACAGTGTAGTTGGGAAAGCACTGAAATGTGCTGGACAGGGTGCTCCATAACCACTCCAGGATTAATGGGCACATAAATACAAATGCATTGGTTCTCATGACATCACAAAAAATGGAATTCCAGCCTGGCTGCTTTTGCCAATGATGTGGGCTATATGGTCTGAGTAGGTGAAGGATACATTTTGACAGTTTCACAGTTTATCTAATTCACATTCATTTCAAAATAACAAGTAATATTTGGCCCTTCAATTCTTCAGATTCACACTGAAATGTAGATCAAGATCACCAAGATCTTCATAGAACATGTAATGTGTTTTAGAATATGTCTATTTATTCTGTCGCCAGCCTCACACATGGTTGTATGAGGAGCCAGACACCACAACAACACAGTGAATAATAGTAGGCTCCAACAGAGTTACCGTAGACAGGGGTCATTATTGTGTTTAACTTCTGCCATTTCCTCTTAGGTGGAGCTCCCTTTCAGTAATCTTTTCAGCTCCTTATCAGTGTCACATGATCCTTTGGAGGCCCCAAATGATAAACATTACAGTTGCTTCACACTAAGGCAACATCTGAAAATGCACTGGATTGAGAATGTAAGTGACCCAGGTAGTCCCAGAGAAAGAGAGGCAAATCAAATCAGACTTGATGCTGCAACAATAGCGATGATCAGTAGGTCATTTTGTTTGCACAAAGCCTGCTATGTCATCACCAAATTCAGTTCAGTTACAAAGTTGCCTTATCTTACCATCTGGAGCATACAGAAGGTGCTGGAAGAAAGCTAGCTATCTGAAAATCTCAGTTTTTTTATTGTGTTTTTATTTGGTGCATGTCCTGACCTTTGAGCAGCAAATCCCGATGCCAACAATCAAATCTGCTCACCAAAGGTTCTCACTCGAACGGAACACCACAAAGGCTCAGTGTTGACAAACAGGTAATAATAATAATACATTTTATTTTGGCACACAAGGTGACACTGACCATTGTTTAATTTAATAGGCCTGATTCATAACATGAAAAGGTACAGCTACATGCATCAGCACAGGAAATCAAGCAATTCTTTGGAAAGTGGGCATAACAAGCCATTCCTCCGCTATTCTCCTCCAGAATGATCTCAGGAGTTGTGCATGTAAATACCCGCGTGTGTTTCTTGGACCGGTTCATTATCCACAACTTTTCCATATTTCCTGAGATCAGTTTCTTCATTTTTACATTTTTGCACTTCATGCCCTTTTAGGGCATATTAATGACTTTACATGTAACACACCTTCTCATGTGAAAGGCCTTAAAAATAAAAAAATCTACAGTTTTGTGTCAGATCCATTACAAATTATGTGTGTGTGTGTTTTCTTTATTTTCTTTTTCTAGGAGAGTGCTTTTCACACCCAAAAGTGTAGAGGATGATACCAGATCTCCCACTAGGTGGAGCAATTACTCTGGTGACCATTGAAAACAAGCCCTCTAACGTTTCGCAGAATGTGTCCCCTTTTCTCTCACTGATGAACAGGCACGCAGAGGCACGTCCATTTTTCTTTCCATTCTTTATTACAAACTAAGGAAACCAAAATGGCACGAGGGCCAGCATACAATGCATATGATATAAGGAGAACATAAACCTACGTATTATGAAGGCGTACCTACAACCCAAATCCGAAATCCCAACCAATATATACCTGTACACCGAAGCATTCCCACCAATCGGCTAACCCACATACTTAAACCCAAATAACCCCCAGCTGTATCCATTCCAGCCCCACATGAACACAAACTAAAATATAAGGACGACATCTACTGACCGTCCACCCACATAACCCCCTTAACCCTTACAGAATGGTACAAACCCAGGCCACAGCCAATCCAGAGCAGCATTTCTTTTGAAACATTTCCACAAGTCTACATTTGTCACATGTGAACACACCACACAGCGTGAATTGTGTGAAATTGTTCTCTGCATTTAACCCATTCACCAAGTTAAGTAGTGGGAGCACTGTGTCGGCACTCCTGGGATTCAAGCCCATGACCTTCTGATTTTAGGTCCAGATCCCTTAACACCAGGCCACCAGCCGGCCCAAGAGCCGCCATTCCGAAGGGCTGTGGCTTCACAGATGGTGTCATTTTTTTCATTTTGTCGATTAAAGACTCTAGAGTCTTTGCCTGGTAGATGCAGAAAGTCTAACCAAAGAGGGTCCACTGTCTAACCAAAAGTGCATGGAAAAGAAACCTTAGCACTGCAGAGGGGGTTTCTTCACACAAACTGAGAGGGCGAAGTTCATCTATAAAGCTGTTGAGGACAGCAGTGATTATTGGGGCGAACTTGTGGATAGATGGAACAAGCTATAAGACTAGAGAAAGAGTGGGGAGCAGCTGAAGGTAGTCCAAAATATTACTCAACCACTAGTCTCAGCCCCACGTAACGTTGGCTAAACGTCTGATGCATATGGTGCACTTAACTGGAAACACTTCAGGAATGTCAAAGTCGTCATCTGATTGGTTGAATTTGATCGCCGGTCTGTTGTGGGGACATTCCCACGCCCCGAAACGTGACGCTGAATGAAACGAACTGTGATTGGTTGTTTGACATGTCGGTCAAACTGTCACGCTGGTTGTCCCTTGGCTGTGATGTTAGGAAGGCAGCACCCATGCAGATATCCATGATAGTATTAATAAGCTTTTTATTTACACT
>JBBPDB010000036.1:3651834-3685293 GCA_037974465.1 Brachypetersius altus | reverse complement strand
AGGTTGCCATGGTAATTTGACCGGCCGCTGTCAATTTGGCAATAGTGACTCAAGTGACTCAAGTGATTCGCAGATCCGGATCACTTTACTGAGTGACTCAGAGGGAGTTGAATCCAAAAAAGGATCAGAGTATCCCAGCTCTACTCTTTAAGTTTTCTGATTCTATTTTGCAAACTGACCATGTTTAAGAAAATCAAGTCAAGTCAAAGTATTGGTCTGTAGTTTTTAGTATGCATTTGCTTTAATGGGTCAGTAACTATAGCTCTCTGCTGGAGAAATGGTGCTGCTGCTGCAGCATTTTAGCTGGATATGCAAATTCTAATATGGAGCTTGCAAATGTACTTAGTTTCAGAACGTATAGTTTCAGATGTTCCTTACACAAAATGTTAATCAGTGGTGCTGTGGTTTAAACTGTAGCTGTAAAAGACTATCTGTCATGTGTTTTATTTAACTGAGATTGAATGACTTGGTTATCCAAAATCTTTGCTGGGGCAGCAAGCGTCACTCAGGGCAGGCTCGGGCACTAGGACCCTGAGCGAGCCCGGAAGGGCTTAGAAGCCAATGAGCGGCCTTCAAACCCACCATGGATTGGGGTCTTCCCCTGAATTTGTTTTGGTGGGGAGGGTACTGGGGTCTCGCAGGTCTGCGGTGGAGTGCATGGAGAGGACTCCGCTTCCAAGGACAGCAAGGGGCTGCCTGTGTAAGGGCCTCCAGAAGGAGTCCTTGCCCACCTGGACAGTGATGGGCTCACCGTAGAGGGGGCTTCCTGGAACATGCCTGGCCCACCTGGACAATGAGGGGTTCCAGGTAAGGGGCTCCGGGTGGGGGGCTCTGCCCCCAAGAACAGTGAAGGGCTTTCTGCACAGGGGCTCCCAGTAGAGGGCTCTGCCCGTCAGAACAGTGAGGGGCTTTCTGGAGAGGGTCCTGCCCCCGTGGGCTGTGAGAAGCTCCAAGACCATAGTGAGACAGCAGAGCATCAAGGTATGGTGAGAATACATTTTAAAATCAAGTCAAGTCAGGTAGTTTTGTTGTCATTTCAACCATATACACAGTACACAGTGAAACAAAACAATGTTCCTTCAGGACCACAGTGCAACACAAGAGCAAAAACAGAAACAACACAAGACTACATAAGTGCAGAGAGGACAAAAATACAATACAAAGAGAGCAAGAGAGAGAGTGCAAGAAAAGCAACAATATAACACGACAAGATGAAATTTAGTATGGTCAACAAAAGCAGCTACAGTACAAGTTTGAAAGAATAGAGCATTATGATGCTGTATTCTGGCAGCAAAGTCATTAAGTGTGCAAAAAATACTGACAGCATTAAATACAATCGTGCAAATAATAGCAGCAGCAGCAGCAGCAGCAGCAGCAGCAGCAGCAAAGAAGGGTATTTACAGTAGCAGTTTGGTGTAAGCTGTAGTCAATGTTGATGTAAACACACAAGCCTCCTCCTTGGGTTTTCCCAGATGGAGCAGTGCTTCTGTCCATGTGAAATGTTGACATTGCATTGGTGAGTAGCCTTAACACTCGTACTGAGGCTTGTCTCTGTAAAAACAAAAACACAGAAGTGTCTTAACTCATGCTGAGTAGTTCGCTGGAGTGGGGTTTAGTCCAGGAAGCAAACACTGAAGCAGAGGTCACAGAGCTTGTCCAGTAGTCCATTCTGAGGTCATTTTCTTGTTTCTAGCATAGTTAGAAGAGACATGGCCATCAGTTGTTTCGATGAGCATGTGTGCACAAACTTCGTGAGAATAATGAACTACAAGTACACTATGGCACCAAAGGTTGGATTCGAGTGAGGCCGCTGTGACTTAGGCCTTGTTTACACTGTCAGTTAAATGTGACCCAATTCCGATTTTTTGCTCACATGTGACACAGATCAGATCTGTTCCATGACCATGTAAACAGGAAAAAACGCATTCATTCGGATAGTTTGAGATCGGATTCAGGATTCAGATATAAATCAGATATGTACCAATGCAACTGTCATGTAAGCAGGCAGATCGGATTTTCCTAGGCATTGCGTGCTGTATGTCATTAACATTAAGTCGCTGACTATCAGGCACACTGATGCGCTGCTGATCCCAAACATAAGGGTCGGCCAGTGAAATGTTATGTCGTTGTAAGAGAGGAATGCAGACAAACATTGACACAGCAAGTTGAAAGGTGGCTTGCTCATTCTAAAATTTCGGACCCACTGCTCCTCACTAAAGCCCGCCACAATATTGTCCCACCAATCCTGAGATCTCGCATGCACCCAGACGTTCCTCTGAATGATCGAGGCCGTAATAACTGAAGCATATGTGCAGGCTGCAGTAATCGCTCTTTTCCTTCTTCTCCGCCTCAAAATCATGCTGTTATTTGGCGAATTTTGCATATCGCAGAGCTAGCATTGAGCATATTTTGCGTTCGTCCATCTTGGCTACTGTGTGGTGTAACAACCCCCCTTTGCTATAGCAAGTGTAAACAAGCGAATCAGATATGGGTCACAATTAAAAAAAATGTGTAAGAAGGTCACGAAAAATCGGATATAGCCAACAAATCAGAATTGAGCATCAAGACCTGCAGTGTAAACAAGGCCTTAGCGTGCCATCATCTTGGTTGTCTTCATATATATTTTTAGAGTATTTATGCTAGTCAAGCACTGTTAAAATTTCAAAATATATCATTTACTCCCCAGGCCATAAAGTCTACATCTGGATGCTGAATTGCAAAAGAATGTTTTTGTGACAAAGAATGATGCATTCACATGTACCTGCAGTTAATTCTGTCAGATTCTGTTGGAAAATGATCCTGTTAAAATGACTAACCACAAACAACAACAGAAAAATTGAGTACAAGACAACTGGAAGATACGGACCCACTAATGAACATACACAAACTATTATTATTTACAGGGTGGGTTGACGACATCGTTGTAGGAAGAAGAATGTGAGCAGGTACATTGCAGGTTGTGGAGTTTAAATGAAGATGTTGTGCCACATCTACAGCAGCATTTCCTGAAGCATATTGATGTATTTTAAAACACACTTGTCATACTCCAAGAACACATGTGAACTTTTTTCTTTTTGCAAACACCTCATTTGCCATAAATGTTATGGAATATTTTATGCAAGCTGTGAAAGAAAACCTGTATGAACTGTTTTAGAAAAATCAAAGCCAATAGTGTATACATGTTGCAGTTGGATGCTGTGAGAGCTAAATTCCCCTTTGAGGTTACGACACTAAACCGTCCAAATCATTACTTAATAACTAAGTTCTGGTACAATGTTGAAATGCCAAACAGTTTTCAGTTTGTCTTAACTTTCTTTCTTTTGCCATAAATGTTATGTAAGATTTTACACAAGCGGTAAAAAAAAGAATGAAGAACGTGCTAAAATAGAGTGCATGATGCGTTATTGTACCACTGGCTGTAATTTAGCTTTGTGTTACTGTAGTAATCAGGACCTGTGTATCTCATCATTATAAGTTGTAAATAATGAATAAACCTTTTGAAAAGTCACTTAAAGTTTCTTTTGTTATCAACCAATACAGTTTTCATGAATCGACAGGAAGAGTCATTTAATTTGTTGATGGGAGGGGCGGGGCTTGGGTGGAGCAGGGATCTATGTGTTACCGCGTCTTTATAAAAGCAGAGGGGTCAGTGATGATTGGAATGACAGATAGGGCAATTGCTATATTGTATATTCTTCTAAACTTTTATTAATATTACTATTATTTTTACTCCACCTAAAAGCGTGAAATGCGCTATTATATACATAAGTATTTTCCAGCCAGTCATGGTCACTCAACTAAGAAGTGCAAATCCCACTGGTGATCAAAATTTTGGACATTATTTCTTTTTGTCAGGCTTTCAAATGAGCGCGATGGAAAAGTGGTACCAAAAACAGGGGGGATAAAAACAAGAAGACACACCTATCAACACCACAGCACCCATTACAGTTACCTACAGGAACCACCTGTGATGCTACAGTAACTGCTTAGCACCCTAGCAACCACCTGGGACACCATGGCAACCACTACACTGACCACAGCAACAGGCTAACTACACCCTAACAACTGCCTGTGATGCCATAATAAACACTTAGCAACACCCTAGCACTACGGCGCTGTAACTGAGGATGCCCATGCCTGTCGACGCCTCTGCACTATAATGTATAAACTAGAAGTTGAAAGGCTGTGTGTCCTCTGAACTTAAAATGTGTGTGCATAGCAGGTTGTTTTGTAAATTTCTTTTAGAACAGTAAAACTGAAGAATCTTGTTCATCAGGTTTATTGCTCTGCAGCTATTTTAGAGCTATTGCTCTGCTCTCAAGATGGCCATGTGCAAGTCAATTTTGTACTTCTCTACTGCAAACATGGCTACCATGGCTAATGTACTACATCACAATCACTATTCCCCAGTTTTGGCACAAGGTGCTGTTGGGTTTTTACAAATCAATTTCGCTCTCTGCTGGAGAAATGTTGCTACTGCAGCAGTATTTAAGTGGAAAATAATTTCCAACATTTCTGAATAAGTACATAATTAAAATAGTGATTCAGAGTGGTTTAAAGTGAAATGATCTTCTTGGGTAACAGTCAGAACTGTTCTCAGTGGTGGTGATAAGAACCAGCTACCTGAAGAGTTTAATGCCTCTAAATGCTCCCTCACAGAAAGATAGTAATGTTAATGAATAAACTGCCTGATGCCTGTGACACTGTTTTATGATAGTTTTGGGAAGGTTGTGGAAATCTAAAGTCAGTTCTATTTCAAAGTAGTACCTATTTTTTGACAGAGTGTGATGCTTAGATGACTGGATCAGATCCTCCTTTAAACAGCAGGTCTTCCCAGTATGCAGTGATTAGTGGTTAGTAACTATCAAAAGTGAAAAATGGGTGACTGATTAATAGGCAAGTGGGTCGTGCTTGCCAAAGGCTCATTAATGTACTAGCTGGCAGCACTTCTGTAGCACAAATTGCTGTAAAAGTTCGTATCATTGCTGTGGAATAAACACATCATACCTTGTTGACCTCTGCTACACATCAGAACACAGCAGAATTTTAGAGAATGACCTCCTACAGAGGTGTAGGAGACACACTGTGGTTTCATGCTTCAGAAATCAGTAGCAGTAAGTTAAGATTGGTCCTAAAAGAGAATGGAAGCCAGTGTAAGATGATGTGATCTGCAGCTGGTCAGTCACATTTTACTTGAATCTTCAGATGACAAAAGCAAATGACAGCTTCTCAGCATCATCCACACTGGCCTCACCTGAGCAATGTAGCCTCAAACATGTGAACAACAAACATTGAGCACCAGTTTCAGCAGCATTAATATGTGGTGTGGTATTGAAACCATGTGAAAGGAAGTCAGCACATACGTGTTCTTCTGTTATCTGATCCTCGCAGCCTTTGCGCCAAAACCACACCTGCAGCTTGCCAGCCGACAAATTGCTATCTCGAAATGTTAATCACAGCGGTGCTGTGGTTTTCGAGTCGTAGATTAAAGAGCAAACAGTAATTTCTTGTACAATTTCAATTAAGATTAAATTATTTGTTTCTCCCACAAGGGCAGATAAAGGAGCAGCTGCTGAAGGAGGCTGAACATGATAAAATGCAGTAATCAAATCAGAACATAACTTTGAGGAAGGTTATAGAACACTCCCAAAGAATTCTAGCAATTGCAGCAGTTTCTCAAACAGTATATATTTCAGAACTGCCTGGTAGGAGACACACATAGCACACCCAAGACTTCCAAGGATCCATTCATATTCTGCAGCCATGATAAAGTTCTTGGTTCTTCTACTGGCGGCAGGTGTTGCCAATGGCATGGTTTATTCCGCATGTGAGCTAGCGAGTACGCTGCAAGCAGCTGGAATGGATGGCTATGCAGGTGTCAGTCTGGCAAACTGTAAGTGCTCCAACAGCCTCATTCAAATAGGCTCTAAATGCAATTCCTGTCATGTTTTTTAGTGTGTCAGATTTGAGGTTTCCATTGTGATGCATATCGAATCTTTTATTCGAAAGTGTACTAAATGCATTGTTTTTTACAGTGTGGCAGAACGTGGAAGTTTCTGTAATATCTGAATGAAAGTTATAAATCCTTTTTTGTTGACTAGGGGGATCTCTGCTGAAGATTACGCTAGAACTGTTACGGTGTATTTATGTTTTATTGTTTTCTAAAAAAAAACAAAAAACTGTTGTGTCTATATTCTGTGAACTTTTGCAGGGGTTTGCATGGCCTTCTCAGAGTCCAGCTACAACACTCAGGCCATCGACTACGACTCTGACGGCTCCACTGACTACGGCATTTTCCAGATTAACGATCGCTGGTGGTGTTCTAATGGCCAGTTCCCCAGCTACAACGGCTGTGGAATCTCATGCAGCGGTAACCTTATTCTGTAGAATCCTTCTTCAACTGTAGCAGTGACACATTATGAAGCATTATGAAGTTTTATAAAGCTTTCTGCAACTACAGCTGCCTCATGACAGGACATGTGTAGTAATAGATTAAAACCTTTCTATCATTTCATCCCTGAGTTTGTGTGGGAATTGTCCTGTAAATCTCACTGCTAAACGAGGCTCATGTAACTATCTGCACCCTTGTTCTCTCAAACAGAGCTGATGACTGATAACATCGGGCCCGATATTTCATGTGCCAAAGTCATTGTGGACCAGCAGGGTATTTCTGCCTGGTAAGACTAATGTATAAGGTTTTGCCTGAACTTTCAGGATGATTTTGGCTAAATACACAACTAAATTGTTTTTCATCTTTTTCTCAGGGTGGGCTGGCAAAATAATTGTGAGGGCCAGGATGTGAGCCAGTACATTGCAGGTTGTGGACTGTAAAAGAAGACCACCAGAGCATGCTTCTATTGAATTAAATTCATTAAGTGGGGAAAAGAGTGAAAAAACAAGCAACAAATGGCAGGAGGATGCAAACGCATGACTGTAATGCTGGTTGTACTCAAAGATCATTATCAAACTGTAACAATCAAGACCGGTATAAACCAATACAATAAAAAGCATTGAATAAATCACTTGAGTATGAAAAGACACTCAAAGTTACCTCTGTTTGTGTTTTTTTACACAACTGGAGACATGGCTACAGAATGCTCCATTTCCACTACAGTGCAGAGACTAAACAGCGGCATTATTGTAGATTTAAAAAATGCAACTACGTACAAAAAGATTTTCTGTCATTTTTTCTCCAAAATACATAGCAAAATGGTATGAAACGACTGGTTTAAAAAAAGGTAGAAGAAAACATGCATAAGAACTCAGCAATAGCTACACTGAGCATATTCACTATATAGCTTATTGTTCCCCTCTGTCCTTCAACTAGTCATAATGTATAAAGAATAATTATATACAGTTACAGTACAGTATTATTCAGTTTTATCAGTTTAAAAGATATTTCTTTAAAACTCCCTAATTTACTTTACAACACAATTTAACACATTTACACAAACCTTTATTGGGATCACTGGAAAACCTTCATAGGAAAAGTGGTTTGTGGCTGTGATTAAAAGTCTATTCATATTGTCCATCAGGTTTATCTGGGAATACTCCATGGTTTCCACTTTCCATGGGGTATCATGTCATCCTGCTCTAATGCACCTGATTCATGACATGATGGGTTGGTAATGCGCTAAAGCGCTGAATCAGGTAAATTAGATCAAGGTGAACACCTCGCTGCTCACATCCTGGTGGCTTCAGGTGGGCGACTCATGTAGTCTTGAATTGCCTGATGCAAAGGCAACCATTTAGATATAGATACCTTTATTGATCCAATCCACCTGTGAATGAGGCACAAAAAAGCATTGTGAGTTTGTGATGTGCAGCATTACATTGTACACTGTACATTTACACTTAAAACCTCTTTAAGGACATTGTGTAATAACAATAATAATAATAATACCAACAACAATGATAACAACAACAACAACAACAATAATAATAATAATAATAATAATAATAATAATAATAATTTTATTTTAATTGTCACTTTGATTATTATCATTTTTATTGTTTTTATCTCCATCCATCCATCCATCCATCCATCCATCCATCCAAAGGATTCTTCTCTACTGGAAGTACTGTCTGGTACCGTTTGTTTTCGTTGGCATTTTCAGCACAAAGATGGAACACTTTGAACTCCTCAGATGGGGGTTTGAGCTCGATGGTGGATCTCTTGGATCCTAGAGGCTGTTCCTTCACCGTGTATCCATGCAGGTAGATCCCACCTGTGGCCATTCACCAGAGAAAGCACACAATAACCTGTGATGCATACCACAGCAAGCAAAGTGTATTCCTGGGCAAGAAAAGGTTCCTAAATCATTCTTAGCTTGGGTGTATAGTACTAGGACACATTTTTAAAAGGTATAGAACCTTTACATGGCATAGAGGGTATTAAAGACTAAATGTTGAACATTGTCACCTTTAACATGACAGTGATGAGTTTAGAACCAACCAAAAACACATTACCTTCGAAACATGAATGGCTTTTTGCATTCCATGGATAAAATATCCAGCATAAAAGATTATGCTAATAGTTACACAAGATTACATTTATACACACATTTGAATTTTTACAATTATTAAATCAATTGAAAGTTAAATCAAAGTGTTTTTTTAATGGTGCCTCTCCAAAGAACTGCTTTTACTTTCTCTTAGTACCTTTATTTATAACAGCGAGAGTCTCTCACACAGGCTTTTTATAACTTGGGTGTGAATTTTATGTTGACAGCGTGAAATTTTCTGCATCATGTGCTGTAAGTGAATTTGTTCTCACTTGAGTATGCTGTACAAACTGACAAAGTATTTAAGAATCCTTTGTTGGTCATGCTTTGGGTATTTCTAAATGTATAATCAGGCTGAGATATCCTTGAATGTGGATGGATTAGATGAGACGTACCAACTGCAAATGTTGATCGAATGCTTGCGTAGAAGTAGAGGCATCCATCTTTTAAGATGCAGTAGTGTTGAACCCATGAGTCCTTGTTTCTGTCCAGCAGATGAAGCAGGCCGAGACATTCAGGGTTCTTCACAGCCAGTGGAGGCAGGTTCGAGTTGTGGCGGGTTACATCCACCCACACATGATTCTGCAACACAAAGCAACATGCTTATAGTCCTCACTGTTACCCTGGCAACATCAGAGAGGCCTATTACGTGCTCAGCTGTGTCATACATGATGCGAAGAGATGCATGCGACACAAATTTCAGAAGAGATGTAATATTTATAACTTTTTTCTGCTCTTACTGTTATACCGTCCACATTTTGCTGTCACAATGGAAATTTCCCACTTGTGAGACTAATAAAGGCTTATCTTAACTAATCTTATCTTATTAGATCAACCAAAAGAACAGATACACCACTATGTTCAACAGATGGGTGGGGACAAACAGTGCATTAAATTCAGTCCAGAGGTACACAACTGATTATGTGCCTCCTTTACTTTAAGGCCGAGCTTTTTTGTGCACTATTACATCATTACAAACACTGTATCAGGCTTTGTTAATGTACCATGGAGTGTAAATGGACTTCTAATGTGTTCTGATAGCGCTGAGTATTTTAATGCTGACTTTAAATGTCCTTGTTATGCTGCGTTTGATAGACTGTTATTTCTGCTTCTTACCAGCAGTTTTTCTGTACTTAAATGATTATGGAGTTATGTATTAATCACGGTGCGTTCCTACTGCATGACGTTATATTATTATATACCTGAGTGATTGGGTGAACTGCTCGTTCCATGGCCTCCAACCACCTGAAGAAAGAAAGAGAAAAGTTTCAGCTTTTTGTAAAAGCACTTGAGTGTATTAAGTCAAGATTTACTCAGCCATTAGAGTATGTATATGATGTGTTCTTTCAATGCTTTAGTTTGTTTAACTAACAAGGCAGACCCCTTCAGCAAATAATGAGCAGCTGTATAACAAATATGGACAACCAAGTGTTTTTGGAAATGTGATGAGATTGGTTCAGAATTTATTAACTAAGGTTTGGTTCAGAATTTATTAACTAAGGTACTTCTATTTTATTGGATGCTATTTCTTTGATAGAGACATTTAGCCCATGTGGCACTTTCCATTGTTTTGCATTGCCCAGTTCTCTTTATTGTCTCAACACTAAAATTGTGACCATGCCAAATAACTGTTGTGTGATGGGTTGCACACTGTTATATAGTGGTGGCCTAGAGGGTAGAAGGGTCCCTGAGCAAGACCCTTAACACCAAGTTTTACGTTAATATTTCTGTTACAAAATAAATTAAATTTTTAAAAAACAATTTAGCACTAAAATGCAGGAAAAATTATAGTTTGCAATGAAAATAGCTTTGACGTCCAGGCCTGCTGCTTCGACTGGGTGGCTGAGGGGCCAAGAAAAGTTCCATGCCCCTGAATACAAGTTACATGGATTTGTGATTTTGATAAAGACTTTTCTGTGTTACATTCTCCTTCTCTTTCAGTTGTTATCATGTTATTTTAAACCAAAAGTGGCACAAAAAGAGAAGAATAGAACTAGTAGATGAGGAAGTTCTTTGCATTTCTGTAGGGAGTTCATTACTTGAGTGTTTTTAACTTGCTTTTCTGGGTGTTATTTCAAAAGTACTGTGTTAAAAGTGGTGTAACAGCCATTCTAAAAGGTACCTCCTCATTTCTTGATTTGATGTAGCACAGAAGTAATAAACTCGGGTTCCAGACACGGGACAGCATTTGAACACGAAAGGCTTCCCAAGACTTGAGTCAGCCTCCACCACTGCACCTTCCAGCCTCATGGCGGACAGAGCACGGCTTTTTCCTTCATCCTGTAGAATAGACACAATGCAGGTCAGTCTAGAAAACTAAAAAAACAAGACCTCTTTTCATGACTTTTATACTTTTAACGTATCTATTAGTAATATATAGATATATAGTAGTATTGTGATGTATTATTTTATATTGTTGGTATTTATAGGTTACATTATCTAAATACAAACATTAAGAAATATTAAAAAGTGCAGCAGCAAAGTTGCCTAATATAGTGTAGTAGTTAAATAATAGTTAAATATAATAATAAATTACAGTCTAAATCCTTAAATGTGTATGTCATTTTATTATTTGTGGATCAAGATATTTTGGGGAAAACAACTTATATATCAGGCCATCCCAGACATGACAGTATACACAGTTTCTCAGTCTAATTATTGTTGATGAATTGGCCCATTGTAAGGTTGAAAGAGTGATTATTCAGGAGTCAACATGCAACAGTGAAAGCTGAACTCACTTTTTTGTTTCTGAAGTAGTAAAGGCAGCAGTCATGTCTGAGCACAAACCACCTCTTCCTCCAGCCCTTGAGCAGACTGGACTGGGTGCGCTTGTGCAAATAGCCCCGACAGGCAGGCCTGGGGGTGTTAGGGGTGCGGCCGATGTCAGAGCCAATAGTCAGAGTCAGCAGATCGGGTCCTTTTGAGATGCCAAAGAAAGAAACCATAAATCACCCAAATGCCTGAATTGTTTTTTCATCATGCATCCTCTTTTTGTCAATGACTTTGGATAAAAGTGTTTGCCAAATGATTGTAATGTAATGTAATGTAATACTAGTATCAACAGATAAATGATCAAAACATTAATGTGATGCTGTAGTACTGCACTCTGCATTTTATGCATTCTAAATTGGCAAATTTTCTTCATTAAAATGAAAAGAAATTTGTGATGAAAAATATTGTGATACCGGTTATTTCTGTGTGAAATGAATGCTGTAGAAGGTTTAAAGCTGTTAAACCCAGCCTCTAGACATAACAGATTGTTTATCCTAGTAATAAAACAGAAGTTTTGGCCTGAATTGCACTTGCATAAATAGTAGCTGGAGCTTTACTACATCCCTGTCAACTAATCCCATCATGGCCTGGTGTTATGTCCGTGTGGCTGCCGTACCTTGCCGTGCGAGGTCAGCTGCCTCAGAGTGAGGCACACTTGAGACATCAGTACCATTAACAGCCAGCACATAGTCTCCAACCTGTAGCCCTGCCTCTTCCGCAGCTCCATCTGTAAACAATAGAACAAATGCCATTCCTTATTTTCATTATTTCACACTCTGCTTCTACAATGACAAAGCCTAAAGTTACACAACCTGGAAAAGCAGAGGTAGCAGACTATTCAAATTCCTGAGATTGCTTGTCTACTTACTTGTGTCAACTTCAGTGACGACAATTGGTTTGGAGAATTGAATTCTAAAACCCCACGGATACTCTCCGATTCCCTTGCTGATTTTTACAGTTCGCTCACGAACTGAAAATGAAACAAATCAATGGCATTACAGTCTGTTTATAAGATTATTTACATTGCATCAAGTCTGTAAACGTCATGATTTTTTAATCAAAATTTTGATTAAAAAATAGGAGGCATCAATGGCATTACACATCATCACGCAGTACCTTCTGGCTTAACATACAAGCCTTAACCTAACCAGGTTTCATTCAGTTGTTAGAAAAACGAAGCAGTAATACCAGAAAGAGCCACTGTTATAGTACTGAAAGAGTCAGTTATGCTGCTCAAATATTTTTCATATTTGTTTAATGCAGTGACTACTGCATCCTACATGGGCGAGTCCACCCTCTTTGTTGCACAAATTTACCTTCTGTGCTGTTCTCACTAAGGTGAATTTGAAGTACGTTTATACAAATGGAAACACACAAAGAACAACTGCAAAATTCAGTTCTGTTAATACTCACTTGCTACAGGTCGAGGACGATTGCTAAGGCATTGAACAGTTTCATTTGGTGTGGCATCGTCCCCCCGATAAATCCATGATGCTGAGTGAAAGGTCTCAGTGTAAAAACCTCTGTCCTCAATAGACATGTCAACTGACCGAGCGTCCTCTGAATTCATTGTATCTGATGAAAAATGAACAACAAAGTTAAAAAATATGCTTTAATTGCTTCTCTTGATAAAACGGATTTCTAAAATTGAGCTGCAGTCACCTACAGACTTTTTACACTTTAATATCAAATGGTCACCTGATTCCTCTGTGATAATGCTAGTCATGGAATTTCTTTCTGCTGAACTCCACTGTTTGCTCTCCTTGAACAGTTTGCGTTTCTTAGCCCAGTGGTCTGAAGTTTCCTCTGAATCTTTGTAGGCACAATCTCCTGGGGGCTTCAGATGCTCTTTGACCTCTAGTGAGCCTGTGAATGACAAAATACATAAAAAAAAATTTGGAAAATCCATTGCAAATATGTTTTTAAGGTTTTACTATAGAAACTTTGAAACAACCTACATTTCAGGGCAGCTTGTCGCTCAGCAAAGTCTGACGGGTATGATCTTGATGTCCGACGAACACCTGTGCTAAATTTATCCATCTGTTTGTTTGTTCGACAACAGACTACTTCTGCTTGGCTTTCTTCTTGATCATTTGTTGCTCCTTTTGTTGAAGAGTCTGATGCCTCTGGGTTTTCTGAGAGAGAACATGAGGAGATGCTTGGTTGGGAGGCCTGGTGGGATTCTTCCATGTCTTGATTTTGGACATCCAGCTGTTCTGTTAGTGGATCAAACACTTTGCTGAATGTTTCTGTGGCTGATGTGGATTGTTCCCTATGTGAAATATCTTCACTTGTTGGCATGGTGTTATTCTGCAGATATCTCTGCTCATGTTCCCCAACAGAGATGGTCATTACAGAGCATCTTCGCTTCTTTTGGCCAGCAGCAACTTCTTTGTCTTCATGTATTTGAACTTTGATTTTGCTGGGGCCTCCATCGCTAATGTGTTCATCAGAATTGCAAGGTGACGGTGGGGTGACCTGGATGAGTGGGTCCTTCTGATTGATGTCCTCAGCCAGAGCTACTGAACTGAACTCATCCAGCTCAAGCATCTCCTCATCAAAACCACTTTCAGTCACCTCACTGAGTTCCAGTGGACCTGCTGAGATGCTTTCCCTATCTGCTCTAGATTTTCTTATCATCTCACCATCCTCTCCTAGTTCCCCCAGATCCTGTTCATTCTTCAAGAAGACTTCCTCAGGTGTCTCAGCAGACCTTGTTGGGTAAAATGGGTTTTTTGTTGTGCTGTATGCCTTGATATTATCAGGACCATAGATGGAGCTTGAGCTGGGTCTGTAGCTGCTGCTACTTGATGACTTGCGACTCTCTTTTTCGGAAATATCTAGCCTCTCATCCTCTAAGAAGAACCTAGCTGCTCTCTCTGCCTGAGAAGGTAGGGACTGCATGAAAAAGGAGGAGAGGGTGCCCGAGGAAAATGACTCTCTGCATGAAGGTATACTTTCTGAACCTGGACCTGATAGATACACCACTCCTGGGAAGGTCCTCCGCCTTTTTGTAGGCATTTCAATGTAGCCATTAGCTTGAGTTTTGGTTTCTAAAATGGCAATGCTGTTGTTACGCATTCGCATCTTTCCTTCATGATTTTGAATAAACTTTTTAGTGAAGGAAGACCTGTTTACTGGAGTGGATGACCTGGGGTATAAGTGTTCCTGAGTGTCCAAGTCATATAGCTGATTACAACAAACTGGTTCACATGTTCCTTTTCCCTCATCCAGTAAGGGCTGGCACTTAGACGTTTTGCTCCATGAGGTACACACTGCTGCTTCTGAGTCGTATGGAGAATGCCTTTCGTCTTTAAACACATCATCATTTATCTGACAGGATTCCACATTCTGCATTAAATTCTGAAGTGTATCAGTCTCCTTATCAGCAAACTCAATTGGTGGAGGAATATCCCATAATGTCTCATTGCTAAGACTGTCGGGTAGGGACAACTGCCTTTGTGGAAGCCAGAAACCAAAAGGCGAAGAGCAAGTGGATGATCCATCTACCAGAGTGAAATCAGTGTCGTTGTGTCTACAGAAGTTATCTCTGCAGCAACTTTTGCAGCAGTCCATTTGTTCTTGACTGCTTAATGAGCTTGAATTACTACATGTATCTTTATCATCTTTCCTCAGTTCTGCAATGCTAACTTTATAGCTCACGTTTTTGCAGTGTCTGGCATTTTGCTTGTAACTATTTGAGCTTTGGTTCCATGTGTAAGAGTCAGCAGAGCTCTCTTTGTGTGGTGTTTTATCTTTTTGACTCTGAAAACAAGCTTCTGTTCCTTTTCCATTCCCACTTTGGAGAATAAGAGTGGTCTTGAAATCCGAGTCTTCCGACTGTACCACTTCATTGATCTCGAGCCTCATATTGGAACTCATGCACTTAACCTTGGCTGTTGAGACTGCAATCATGCTACTGACTGTTTCTCCTGCTACAGACTCGTGGGATTGCTGAAATATGATTTTGGGAGCAGACTTTCCGAAATCGTCAATTGTCACTGAGTGAGTGATCCTCAGAACCTTGTCCTTATCTGCTCCGTCAGTAACTTTCCTATTTATGTCTCCATACAGATCTCCAAAACTCTCTTGTCTGAACAGATTCTCTTTGTTTGGAGTTTCTTGCTCTTTTTCCTCATCATCTGACAAAATATTTTCTTTGCAGAAGCTGTCAGTCTCTCCCTTTTCAGCAGCATCGTCTTCCTGAACCACGTTGTCCAGTGGGCTTCTGTTTTGGTTTTGAAAGCTGGATTGGTTTACACTTTCTGTAAACACATGATGAGCTGAATTAGTTCCTAGTTCAGGCAGAAACAAGAATGTACTGAGAATAAGGGCTCAAACAATCCTGAGAAAACAAATTACTTTTTGGAGAAGTTTGAAATTTATTGCAGTGTTCTTTTGTTTTGTATATTTTAAAACTTTGTCACAAAGCTTAACTTTACCTGAACTTAACTTTATCTTTGTTTAAGTTAGCAAAGTCATGTGCCAAAACAAGTGTATTGATTCAAGGTCCTCAGAAAATAGACCGTGCTAATCCTCCACCTGTCTGTATTCGTGGACAGGCTTGGGGATGAAAGCATGGGCTGAGCGTGACTCAGACCGTCTTTACAAGATTAGCATCCACACCCTGCTCAGGAACCAGGTATAGCACTCACGTTTACTGCTGCAGGAACTCCTCCTCCGGCATCTGCTCCTCCTCCTCCTCTTACTCATTCTGCTGCATCTAGATAACACTAACAGAAAAATAATGCAATCTAAATAATGCAATCTAAAAGAATTGCCAACCAGCCGCAGCATATTCCAACCAGCCTGGAATTCTTTCAGTGTTGAGGAAAGAGTTATATAATCTGACAAAACTGCAAATTAGTCTAATGCCCACTTGGAATATTTATATATAATAATTATTATTTTCCCATTTGGTTTAGTTCGTTACATTGTTATCACAGGCTCACAGGCAACACTCCACATTATTAAAAAATGTTCTTCAGTACTACTAAAAATTGATTTTTTTTTGCATCCAATTCAGAATCAGCTGATTTTATCAGCATTCATGATCCAGTAAACATGCTTGATACAAGTTCTAGTCTATTGATTGGCTGTGTACATAATATTCTGCATGCTCATTATTAATCATCATTGTTTATTAGTCTACCGTCCATTGTGGTCAGTAAACATACCTACTTCCAGAACTTTACGCGTATTTCTGGTTTCAGCCATTTATCATTTATCAAGTTCAATAATAACAAAACTTCGAATCAGAATTTTCACTTCAGCCCTCAAGCCTGAAGTGAAGATGTTGGTCTTGCATTTATATCACAATCCCAACGCTGGTCACAATACTAATAATTGAATATTTTCCCTATATAATACAGCCCTACCCATTTCAGTTTGCAATTCCAATGGAAGTATTGAAAAAATATCAGGAATAGGAAAAGTCAACTTATTGATATCATTGTTGGAAATCTTAGATAGATGCCCAGTCCTCTTTGCATCCATCTAAAATAGTGGCTAATGTGACACTTAGGTTAGATTTCACAGTGGTTGGCAGTATGGGGAGTAAAATGTCAAATGCATCTGTCAAAAGCATAAAAATGAAAGAATATGGAATGCTGACCAACAGCAGCAGAGCTAACCTATTCACTGTAAAATTCATATTTCTATTATGTTCTAGCATGTGCAACAGCAGAGAAAGTACCAAAAGTACAGCCTGATTTCTTAAACAGCACAACTTTTAACAGAATTAATTTGGCTAAAAATAGCCAGATTGCCTTCCACAGTATCCTATGTGTTTTATTGCATTTACACCTCTCTTTCTTGTTCCAGTAAATCTGCTTCACTATAAACTGCATGTCATCAAATCCCAACCTTGCAGTAAAGGGTGATAACGAAAGAGCTTTCTCACGGCAACACAGGATCCATACAAATGCATCATCTTACCTTCAGGCTTCACCAACTCGTCCAGTGCAGTCGTACTTTACTTGAAAGAAATGCAGTCTGTAGAGGGAAATATTTTGAATGAAGCAGTGGCATTGCCTGTCATCTGGACCCTGCTCCACTTCTTATTGTTCTATTCCTGCCGCAAAGCCTAGAAGCAGCTTAATACGTCTAATCCCATTAAGTACTTGTGATGTCAGGTTGGACTGTGTGCATTCAATGCTCAAAGCTTTTATAAAGCATCTGCAGCATCATATAAAGCATCCCTCAATTTAAGTGAAAGGCAATTACATGGTGTTTATTTGTCTTGAATTAAAGCAATAATGTTGAATATGTGATAATCAGAGGTCCTGAAGTTTATACGTCTGTAGTGCCATTTATTAATTGAGGGTCAAGGCTTCAAATGCTCCAGAGTCACTTATATTAGTGGTTATATATGTATAGAATAAACTGTGTAGATTTCCACTGCATGAATGAACTGGGCCTGAAAAGCTCAAGTGGCAAATCTTCATTCTGAGAGCCGAACGACTGAAGGATTTCTCCAGTGTTTGGCAGCGTACAAGAATGTTGCGATTAAAGGCCCTCAGTGTAGAAACACTAAAGCAGTAGTACACATTTTATTAGTTGTTAGGCATTAAATGTCTTTTTTGGGTTGCCATTTGCTATAGTTTTGGGTTTTTTCCACTGAGTGAATGGTTATATTTACAATTATAACTGCCAAATACAAAGGTTAACCATTTAAAACGCAAGGACCTGAATGTTCCCACACTTCAGTTCCTCTTCTAACAAACAGTGGTGTAGCAATTCACAGAATTAATGATTTGATTTGATACAATGCAGCAGTCTCAGTCTCAATTCCATACATTTTCACAAAAGATACTCCATGTTAATGATATGTTAATGTTTCCATTTTCTGTGTTTTCAAAGCATTCAGCAGTAAAATGTACAATATTTGAAGGTCTAATACACTAACCTCAAAGCTAGCGGACTTTTCATGATAGGTTAGATTAGATTCAACTTTATTGTCATTACACATGTACAAGTACAAGGCAACGAAATGCAGTTTAGGTCTAACCAGAAGTGCAATAAGCAGCAAGTGCAGGATGAATGTATAAGTTATGAGGTATAAGTTAGGATATGGCGTGATAAATGATCAGTATAGTCAGCTATGTTGTTACATGTTTAATAACAACATCAAATTTAGATTAGTATGGATAATTCATCTGCAGTTTAAGGGAGTTTTTGTGTAGAATTTGAGGTTTGTCCAGTTCTATGGTCTGACAAAACTGCAAAGGAGTCAGATGCTCACTTGGAATATCTGTATATAATAATTTATTTTTTCCTATTTGTGATTAGTTTGATACATTCACAGTTGATCCAAAGTGACTTCCATTTCATAACTACAGGGGACAGTCTTCCTGGAGAAACTTGGGGTTAAGGGTCTTGCTCAGGAACCCAGTGGTGGTGTGCTAAAGGTAGGATTCAAACCCATGATCTCTTAGTCCAGAGGCAGGTATCCTACTCACTATCCCACCACCACCCCAGGCTCACAAGTTACATTGTTATCACAGACTTATCCGGCAATCCTCTACATTATTAAAAAAAACGTTTTCAGTACTACCAAAAATAGAAATTTTGTTATTTAGGGTCACATTTCAGTATCTAATTCAGTATCAGAGGTACATCTGTCTGGCATTTCCTATGTGGTCCACAAGATGGCATCGGCAACGTTCATGCACTGTGGCACAAAACCATGTGCAGGACAGTGCACCTCCCTTGCTGTCACATGTCACTGCATGCTATACCTGGGCCACCATGTGGCATCTGCTCCTGTGGCAACCCATTTACCTCAGCCAGCAGACAAGCTCTTAATTTAGTCTCCTCACCTGCAGGCTAACTACATCCCGACATATAAACATATGTTCACCACAGTGACATAAACTGGAAAAACACAATGATGTAAAAATCCCTGTTTCGGTGTACAGCAGCACAGCATGCGCTACATTAAAACAGACAAACAGATGGAGGACACATCATTCATCTGACAGAGAGAGACACAATCTGTTCTGTATCAGGCTCTTGGCTGCGCTTGTATAAATAGACGAAACAGGTTTGTTCTCCAGACAGGCTCTAGCACAAATAATTTATTGGCCTGGGCACTTCTGCATGTTTGCTTAAAAAGGACCTTTGTAAATGGCATCCCACCTTGTCGTTGCTGATGGACGCGACCTACATTAACAGGAACTGGTGTCCAATGTGTTTAAGCGAGTGCCGGATCAGTGAAGACCTAAGAATGGCTTAGAATCTAAGAATCTAAGACCCACCTAAGAATCTGGATGGGTGATGTGCACAGAAGGCCACCTTTAAAGAAGCTTGCATTGTGTACAAGTGTATAAATAGACCTTATTGTTACAATGACTGCTCGGATGTCAGGTGTCTTTTAATGAATATGTATTAACAATATATTGTTGTAATACTAATTTCAAATCAGTTCCACCACAACACTAGAACTGTATTTAAGTTCAGTTATTCTTAGCAAGAATTGTATAAATGTTATATACTGTTGTACATAAAGGTTTAATTAATAAAGATCTATTTATATTTTTTGGAGTAACACACATCACAATTTGATATTACACCATTAAACACAACAACAACAATATTTCTTTTCTGATTTGAACATATTTGAAGAAAAAGTAAATATACAATGTATTAGCAAGTAAACAGTAACTGTGCATTTGCATTTGTCAAAGTGTGTTCTCTGAATGGGTTGTGTACTTATTTTTCACTTAGAAAATAAGTACACATTGTACACATATTGTTTGATGCTCACTCATACAGTTGTTTCTCATCCAGTGTTTCTTCTGGCATAATGAGTATTAATAATGAACATATGTCCCTTCTGCTGCAGCCTCTACATTTCTGGAAAGGCTTTACAATAGAGTTTGCTATAAGCTTTCAGCCACAAGAGCATTAGTGGTATCAGACACGGATGTTAGATGATTAGTTTGGGATCACAAACACCACTTAATCTCATCCCATAGATACTAGATCACTCCAAACAAGGCAGTTCCACTGCAACACAGCCCAGTGCTTCACGCCCCTCTAGCCTTGCTTGTCATTGCCAAGGTGAGCTTAAGTTTTCCTGTTTCTCTTTTTTTATGAGTCTATATGCAAAATATACTGTAGGGTTTTGAAGGCTTTGTTTGTTCACAGTCCCAGGCTCTTTTCTGCATTGTCATGTCACTCTAAGACAGGGGTCTCAAACTCCAGTCCTGGAGGGCCGTGATCCAGCAGGTTTTGGTGATTTCCCTGCTCAGAAACACCTGGTTCTCCTCAGCAGTTAATTGTCAGATTTAGTGAATGTGTTTAAGGAGGGGAACCATCAAACTGTGCTGGACACCAGCCCTCCAGGACTGAAGTTTGAAACCCCTGCTGTAGACGATTGCGAGTGTTGTGAATATACTCTGAATCAATAGTTCTCTAACCTGTGCAAAGTAGCCTGGTCTTTTCTGTTCACCCTGCAGCAGCTTAAAAGTCACAGAACTAACTAGCAGACTTGAAGCCACAGAACATAGAATGTAAACTGAATGTACATTTAGCAGAGTTCTTGTGCATTAATTGTAGATGGAGAGAAACAGGAGTGTTAACATAACCAGAGCAACAGAGTTGAAAACAGAGCTGACTAATGCGCTGATGGAGGAGGAACACTTCAACACTCCAGATCTTTCATTCTGCCCTGCTTCAGGTCCCCCCCCCCTCTCTCTGAGCAATCCAGAGCAGAGCCATGACCAGCATGACTCTGTATGAGTGTATCTGTGTGTGGGTATGAATGTTGGTGTGTAGGTGTGTGCGCATGCGTGTTTGCACATTGTGCCTTTTCAGACAAATATACTGCCTTGTATGAAAAAAACAAACAAACAAACAAACAAAAAAACAGAGCTACACAACCAACAAAACAGTATAACACTTTACTGCTGCACAACACTGACATAACTGTCACGGCATCTGGCATATAATGAGTTGTCATTTATATTGTATTTCTATTATAACAGTGTTCTCTCAGCAGTGTTGGTATTTGTTATGACACACGTCAAAGTGTTTGATGTCAATACTGACTGAATAGAGTACCCAGCAAAAATACATCATGACAGTAACCAGTAACAGTGACACAGCATTACACTGCCTCCACTGACTTGCCTTCTTGCCATAGTGCTTCCTGGTGCCATCTTTTCCCTAAGCAAGAGAAGCAGACATCTGGTCTTCCACATGATGTAAAAGAAAACATAATGTAGCAGACCAGGCCACTTTCTTCCACCTTCTCCTGATGCCATTGTAGGGACATATGCTTTCATTGGTGAACAGGGATAGGCACTGGCTCTCTGATGGGTCTGTAGCTACACAGCCACATACACAGCAAGATGAGATGCTCTGTGTGTTCTGACACTTTTCTATACCTGTCAGCATTACATTTATTTCAGCAATTTGTGCTACTGCTTCTCTTCTGAGGGACAGGACCAGAAAGACTAATCAATAAACCTTTGACACCCATGACCTGGTTGCTATTACACTGGTTGTCCTTCCTTGGACCACACTAAGGAAAACAAGGCCTGTGTCACGGCTCGGCCAGTGGCCGTTAGGGGTCACTGTTTTTTGGTTTTGTTTTGATATGGTTTTTGGGACTTTTATTTTGATATTCGGGTTTGTTTTGGGTTTTCCAGCTGTCTTGTCATGTATTCCACAGACATCGGTCCACCGCCTCATTTATGTTCCCAGCCTCGTTTACCTGTTTGTATCCGCCCTTGAGCCAGGTTTCTTTTCTGTTTCATGTTAATAAAGAGCCTGAGATCATGGATGCCTGCCTGCCTGCCTGTCTGTTTGCCCCGAGGTAAATCACGAGAGCGGGTTAACCCCCACCCCCGTGACAGCCTGCTGTTTTTGGGATGTTTTGAACCAGAAGTCTAACTACCACAATTTGTGATCGATTTTTGGCCTTTGTCAAAATCGATTAAATCATTGTGTTTATGTGTATATGTATATATACTGCTCAAAAAAAAAAATAAAGGAACACTTAAACAACACAATGTAACTTCAAGTCAATCACACGTCTGTGAAATTAAACTGTCCACTTAGGAGGCAAAACTGATTTACAGTCTAGACTGTCAGTGACAATCGGATATATGTTATTATATATGTTAAAATAAGATTTTCTTCACTATATAAACACAGTAGTTTAACAGGGATGCTATTTCCTTCTCAACATGTGTATTCTTTTTTAGGTTTTGTACAAGGTTACTTAAATTACATGAACTCTAAACTCTAAATTACATGAACACTGATTAAAATATAAGATTACTTATTTACTTATTTTACTACATTTATTTTTGAGTGAGGGTACATTATATAGTTAAAATTCATAAAAATAGCATCCTGTATATGCATGCCACTGTACGTGTGTGTGTGTGTGTGTGTGTCTCAGTCAGCTATAGTTTATTGCTGTGTTGAAGCTGATGCAATGAGCAGACGTTAGCTTGCGGGTGTGACAGACAGTGGCATTAGTTATTAACACTGACCCCCCAATACAGCCTCCCCCCGTGGGTCAGCTGCAGGCCAGAAAAAAAATGGCTGAGACCCAACATGCCCTCATCATGTGATAAACAGATACACTCAAATACCAGAGGCATGCAGTAGAAGAGGAGCTGAAAGTGGCCTTATTTAAGTGGTATGCCCACTTTACAAAGTCTTTGAAAAGTCACTCACAGAAAGAGGCAGCTGCTGTATAAGCACATAAAGAGCTATCCTTAGACAACCCAGCTTAAGAAGCAGATGAAAAACAACAAACAAACACTACCAACAAACAAACACTGTCAAAAAATGGTCCTTATGCTGTTTTCCAGCATAGCAGACAGGCAAATGCATCATGATGGATGATGACTGGGAGAACTCCAAATCATCTTGTGAAAAAAATCACCACAAAATACAATAAGTTTAACTGGAGATAGTGGGTCATCAATAACTAGACAGAATGTAGAGATTGCATTCACAGCCATGGAGGAAAGGCTAGAGAAAAAGTACTTGTTAATCTTTCGAACACTGCAGTGCATGGTATTACTCTATCGATTACACTTTAGATCAAAAGTGTTAGATTTGACTGAGATGCTTTTTTCAATGCAGTTACTTGTTTAATATATACAGTAAACCCTCACTTAATCGTGGGGGTTTAATTATTAGTTCCGTTCTCAGAAAAACAAGGAGGACAAGAGGGGTGGGGGGAGTGGTTGGACAAGGCCTGTGCATCACAGTTTGAAAGTAGAGGTTTAAAAGTAGCTAATCAGTGAATGTTATTTATTTCTCCTTGGTGCTGATTGGCTGCTGCCCTGTGACGCATCTCTGGCAGACACAAGCATAAATTTCCCCAGTGGAGCTATCTCAAGTGTTCTCGTGTTTTTCGTAAAGCCCTGTATTTTTATTACTGTAAATTCAATTAATTTATTAACCACCTTTCTATTTATCCATTCTCCGAACTGCTTAGCCTTAACCAGGGTGGTGTGTGTGGGTGTGCTAGAGCATATCCCTCTGATTATAGGGCAAAAGACGGGGAAAAGATATAGAAAAATTAAAAATATAGAAATGTACCCTCTTCCTTAAGGAGGGTAGAGGTGACTGGGAGAATGCCATGTTGCTGCTAGTACCGCTGAATGTTGGCATGTTATTAATCTACCCTGTCCTTGACGTTTTCTGTGAGTGCGTAGTCTGCCATAGATGCCATAACCGCAGCCACTGACTCTGTCTGAATGTTCTGGATTGCAATTTGAAGTGATTTCTAGATTGTGATTTGAGTCATGCATCTCTGGGGGTGCAGGAGGAGATATTTTCATAACCTGCCACTTGGCACAGGCACTGGGTGACTAAGGTGCTAGATATGTCCCATGGAATATGTGTGGAGGCTGTTTTTAGTAAGTGACCTTTATCAGACTAGTTGTGAGCAAGAGAGAATGTGAAATTATATACAGAGTAGATTTTTTTTTTTCAAAACATGGGCTGAGAAGCTACATAGCTGGTTACCTTCTTCAGGATTAAGGTGAGGTGATCCAGTTCACAATCGATGATGATCTGGCCCTCTTTCCTCTTGTCCAGGTCCTGGAAGACTTTGAGGAGGGATGGCTCAGTCCTCACATTTACGGAGGTCACCAACCAGTTCCGCTCGGCCGCTGTGTCCAGAACTTTCTGCAGAACTGTCAGTCCTGTGTCAAAGGCAAGAGTCAGGAGTTTTTTACAGGGACAAATGCGAACTGTGAAAAACACGGTATGACATTTAGGGTGCTTTCTGGATGTGCTTTGTAAATACCACGACCATAACCTTAAGGTCAAAAAAGTATTTGTAAAGCTTCACCAATAAGCAGACTTTCTTTTTGCTTACATATACTTTAAAGCAGGTATTCTCAGACTTATCAATGCTATGGCCCAAAGTGAAATTGGAAATTTTGCAACCCTAGAAATTTTAATCTCTCATCAACACACAATCTTTCAGTCAATTCTGATTTCTTGCCAATTATATAAGATCTATTTTGGATTAAACATAGGTTAGACAAATAAAGACAATGTTTATTCGTTTTTTTCAGTCTTGCTTAGCCTTTAAGGGTCTTTGTAAATATTTAACCATAAATAGTTTGTCATTTCAATTAATTTTATTAATTTTTATTAATTTTATTAAATTAATCCTAATTAATTTCATTTGAAAGTCTTTTCACTGGAGCTATGAGGCTTAAGTTACAATGGGCTGTCAACTTGTTATTCTCTTTACAGAGCTGGAGGCAAAATCAGGCAATAATGGGCAGTTTTAGTTATTGTTATGGGGTTTGTTATTTTTTCCTTTTTCTGGGAAAAAAGCAACATTATCAACGTCACCCAAGTGGCCATTTGACTGAAGATTTTCCCCCTTTTACAACTCACCAGCTGAAGATTGACACATCCACAAATATCCACCAGGGCAGTTGGTGGTCTGGTGGTTAGGGAGTTGCCCCTAAGATCCGAAGGCTGTGGGTTCAAATCCCAGAACTGCTGGTGGCACTGTTTAGGTGCCCTCGATCAAGATACCATTTCCACACACTGCTGCCCGCTGGTATGGGTTTGACTACTACTACAATTACTATTCACTAGGCCTAGGTGATGTCTAATTTCTTATTAAACACACACAGCATAGACCTATTTTAATGAAATTAAAGATTAAAGGTACAAAAATATCAATATAATATATAGTATCAATATAATACATTATATAATCAATATTTTCCTCTCATTGATAGTTGTAACTGACAATTAAAAAAAAATATCCCCCCTGATTTTTTTCTGTCTGAATAATGAGCAAAAAGCAAGTTGTGAACTATTAGTGACCCCTTGACTGCAAAATGTGGGCATGTGTGTTCTTGTAAAGATATGAACTTCACCTCACATCTTCAAAAAACAAAACTTACAGGACAGAAACAAATTTCTGTACTTTTTACTGTAGGTCATTTTGCTTTCATTGGACATTTCAGAAAACAAATCCTGAAGCAAGCTTTTTATCTTAGTCTTTAGAAATGGCTTTTTAAAATATTGCATGTCATACCATCCATATCACAAGAAACCAAGACTGCAGTGAACCGCTCCTCAAAACCATTCAAAAGAACGCTAGAAGTGGACTCAGAGAGTAAGGGTCTGTTTAATTACTTGAAGGAAACAGGGCCTGATTAGAGAGGCCATTGATTCTGGCATGAGATTTACAGGCACAAAGAGGAGCCTTTTTCAGCCAGCACCAGACCAATCAGTTCTCTCTTGAGACTGGGTACAATTATTTCACATCGCTAACAATGCGTTCAGCATCTGCATCATAGCTATTAAAGCGCAGACTGATTAGTTTCTGATTACTGCAAAAGCACAGATACAGCTCTAAACAACATTTTGACATGTAAGTACGAACCACTGAGGGATAAAGCTAGCTGTGCTTACTGTCCTCATGTCAACCCGTGTGTGGAAGAACAACACAGCTCTCAAACTGGGAGCTTGGGACTCTGCCATGCATAAACCAGAAGGACTGACAAGTACCAATGAGCTTGGATTAGAAAAGATAACACACTGCAGCTACAGAATTGTTATATTCTTTCATAGTATTCTTTGTGCCTTTTTTGGGAAGTAACTTTAGTAAAACTATAGTAAAACTATTTCTCGATGCCTGATTTTCATGATTTCCTTCATTATTCCGTTAGTAAGATGTAAACAGTCATTCAAGGAGGTTTGACACCAAAGGGTTATTGATGAAATGGTTATGAATATGCCGTCTGATGCCTAAGATATTGTTTTGGTCCAAAATACGTTCTTTAAAAATACATTCATGGTGCAGTGGTACAGGCACTGAAAGCGTTTTATGGCACCACAGTAAAGAAATCGAAAAAGTCTCCATTTAAAGGGTGATGTAAAAACACATGTAAATATAAGCATGTCTTTGGTCTTTTCACGTATTATGTTATATAATAGATTAACAACACATGAATAGTATAAAGAATATTAAAATATCTTTAAATATAAAAAAATCTTTGTGTACTGTTTTGCTTCTGAAACTTTTACTCCGCCTTGAATTTATTTCAAAATGATTTGGGCCTTTTCTCAAAGCTAATATACAACAGTCAGTAAAGCACCAGGCAGTGCCTTTCTTACCATTTTATTTTATCATTTTTCTGTGTGGTAGCTTTTAGACGCACTAAACTAAACTTCTGGTTCTTTCCATCGCAGCTGTGACAATTTCTCAATATTTAAAAATGGCTGAATTACCCATTAATGTTGATTTGTTATAATTACCATGATGAATTAAGTCATATGTCATATGTCATATATATCATTACATATAGAAAGTTATACAGAGCCTGTAAACAACTAGTCTATAGTATAATGATGTGAACTATGTATCATGAAAATGTTTTATATCAAGTTTTGTGCTGTTTGCTATATTGCCCACCTTTATACCAATGTATAATGTATAATGCAGTGTTGTAGCTCTCAGCACATCAGCTGGAAAACCCTACTTTGCCCTTTCAGACCCTGCACTGTTTGTGCGTGTGTGTGTGCGTTTGTGATTCACAATCCAATTCGTTCACAAGTCCAAAACCTACAAAAAAGAAACAAACTTCGAGCCTTGCTCATATCCGCAGAGTCAACACAGCCGTCAACAAAATGGCAAAGGGAAAGTTATCGCCCTTCTGCAAGCAGTTACACTACGGCTGAGTGAGGACTACAGGGAGACATTAATAAGCCTCAGTGGGCATTTATTGGGGGATTGTTTATGAAAGGTTTAATGGACTTTTCAAGATTGTTTTATGTTTGAAACAACACACAAAAAAATAGGAAATGTACTTGAATTTAATGGCCTTTGTTTAAAGCCAAACAGAAACAGCTGTTGCCAGAGCCAACGTTAAAAAAACACAACTACAGGAAGAATAGACCTGCTATAATTTAGCGGATCTATTTTACTGCTCACATACCCCTCAGTGGAAGCAAGAATAAGTGTCTCATTTATTGTTGCAGACATACTATAAAAGGGACCACCATACTGAGAGGAAATATGCTAGCCATGTTCTTTAAACACAGGCCCTTAGCTTACAGCTACTAAACACATGCAGTTATTCAGCACCAGGCAGTCTCAAATGCATTTAAAGTAGACAGATATGAGAAAAAATCTAGGTCACAAACACAGAATAACTCTCTTATTAAATAACACTGAATTGAGAGAAGAGAAGAGGATATTGATCTTTGTCTCAACATAAGTCTGCCTGTTGGCCTATGTTTATTCTGTGGTCATGACATGACTTAGTTCTGTTCATCTAAGTGCACAAATACAGAGCCTGTATATCTGAAGATTGAGTATATAGACATCACATTTACAGCTGGCACTAAAGTGTTAAATGAAGTGTGATCAGATGCTGACAAGCAGGGGTTGTGTTCAAATCACAGCAGGATGTATCAGAGCATGTTCTGAGACAAAAGGTTGAGGGAGGTCAAGATCGTGAGTAAGAGCAAAAATGGTTCACTCTGGAAACCATTTTTCCCTGAAATGATAGGAAAGCTTGAGGGGAAAGAGAACACTATGGCACTCCTGAAAAATCTTTTGGTGCAAAGTGTAGATGGATGAGTGAGGTGGAGTTCATTTTGAGTTGCAAGAAGAGAGAGAGCCACATTGCACAATACAACAGCACAAGCCACATAATACACAATACAGTATAAACTACAAAAAGTCTTAACAAAACATGGCACAATACCACATTTTTATATCCGATACCGATATTGTAAATTTGGATATCTGCTGATACGATACAAATCTGATACTTGCTGAGTTTCTTTTAAACATAAAACAAAAAATTATGCTTTCAAAAATGTCTGGAAACTGTGATATAATAAGGGACAAACATTGCACAAGGAACATGGTTTAGTAAGATGTTCCCTATGGGGTGCCATTTGTAAAAACAGCTAAACAAATTTCGAGGCCCCTCCCACAACCTTTGGGGCAAGGGCTGGGGTCCACTCAGGGGCCCACTGTCCAGGGCACCCCCCCCACTCTTCCATCCCTTCGGGGTCTCCTCCGAGATGGAGCCCATATAGCACCCCCAAAAAAATACTTGGGGAATGTCCCGGGGCTCTACAAGCATCCGGAGCGTCAGGTGGTCCAGGACCCTGCCACCGAGGCAACAGAGATGGTGGAGGTAATCCCGAGGCAGCAGGAGTCACAGCAGAAGCCAGGTCCTCAGGAGCAGGACAATTTGTTCCTTTAGAGCAAAGATTCTCAAAGTGTGCGGTGCAAGATATCTGGGGGAAGGTCACACAGAACTAATGGTAAACAAGACTAAAGGAAATATGACAAATTTAGAGTAATGGCGACAGAAGAGCTATTTCTGCTTTAGCAGATGACACGGTATCTCGATAAATGGGTCTCCTTGCTCATGTCACTGACCGCTTGAGTGCCTGTAACGCCTGTTAGATTCATAGACATGTATTAGGTAGACGCCGCATTCACTGTTCTCCAGTTGACACGATACGACAGCGCGTCAGCCATATTGCGGGTGGCAAAAGTGCTGTATAAACTAATACAGGTAGATGAGGAAAATGGGTTTTCTGATGAAAAAACAATGTTTGAAAAACAATGGTTGTGGTATACACTACAGATAAAGTTCAAAAACCTGTCAGCTGAAATGAAAATTGTCCTGTCCTGTTTTGAATTTACAGAAAACCAAAGCTTTCACATGTATTTGCCTATAGCTGTTTAGCCCTGCCAATTCACCATGAAATACAGAGCAGCCAATCGGAAGAGAGCTTGTTTACATAAAGTCATTAAAATATTATGTGGCTTGAATGTATGTGTCATGGTGGCAGGGGCTACTCCCCCACGACCGAAAGCTCACTTGGAAACAGCAGACTGGAACCCAGGGGTTCATTCTGAAGTGTGTTTATTTACAACAGGAAAACAAAAGGGCACGCGGGCCAAAACCAAAATACTGGAGTTTTAAGCAAGACAGGAACGTGGTAAAACATAAAGCTCTTAAAGACATGCGATGGACCGATAACCAGAGTGACACCCAAGCAGAACTTAAATACAGAACATGATTAGCTGCAAACAAGGAACAGGTGAAAGATGTGATACACAGACAGAAACCAGCTGAAACAGAAAAGCACATGACACATAACAACAAAACCACGTGACAAGGAACACGTGACAACAGCATAAACATGAAACCAAAATAAAAGTCCCAAAACATGAATAGAAAAGCAGTGGCCCTAATGGCCACTGACCGAACCGTGACAACACTTAAAGAAAATTTAAAGCTAAACCCGTATACGAATTTAAATTCCCCGCAGAGATTTGCAACTTGGAAGGTTGCGGGCCAAAACGAGGTGAGCGGTTTTCGGAGACTAAAACCTGATCTACTCGGGCTAAAAATACAAATGAAGGCTTGTTCTACCAAATCTACCAAACTGTGGAGTTTAAAGTGTCAGAGTGCTTTCCCCGCCAAGATATGCATCTCGGAATGTCACAGGACAAAAGTATTGGGACACCGTGGTGAGGTGAACGGGTCCTTTTCTGTGAAAACATACAGAAAAAATATATATTTATTGCCACAAAAAAAAAATCTGCGTGTGACTGAATCCGCGACTCTTGATTCGCATAAAACTGGGGGGTTACTGTAGACCTTTTACTGTTACAGTAACTCTGTAGTACACTATGAAATAGAACACCATCCTCTTTATGCGTTCTGTATCAATTGATTAGCTGCTCACTGATGATGTTTTATGTGTACCAATGGTTATTTACTTATATTTATCTCTAATCTAATTTTACACACTCACAAATCAGTGACAGTGTCTTCCAAGAAAAAGTGAATGAGAGAGCTTCGGAGGCTGTAAAGGCTTTTAAACATATCAGCAATATAGTTCAAATGTCAATAAACTTTTATTTCTGTATTTATTTGATACTGTATTGAAATTATTAAACCTTTCTGGGGTAGACACAAGGAGGCTCAGGATTCCAGCTTTTACAGTTCTGTTCTTATTGATGTTTGTACTGTAACTAATGCACAGTTGAGTGTGTGGAAAAACATATTCTTCATTTGCTTTTTTTAAAGAATCTTACCAGAATGATGTTACTAGATTATTAGATTATTGTTTCCATTTCTTCTTTGGTCAATTTTGAATAGTTTAATCAATGTTGCATCATTATTTATTGGGTAAAACCAAGAAAAAAATGCTGCAGCTTTTCTCAATGTAACACTGTTGCTGTTTACACACTTGAAAGTCCATGTGATAAATGTAATGGTATTTCAGTCATAATACATAAAAATGTCATAATACATTTTACATGACCCTTTTCTGACCTGCCTTTATTGTTTAAAATTAAGCAGGCTGTACATGTTGGATGATTTCAAGAGGCAGGTACTAATATAATGTGTCTCAAAAGAAGCACGTACTAGCTTTGCTCGCCAGATGTTCATAGTATTGCATGATTAAGGGAGTCCTGGGTAGGGTCAACTAATGAGATGAAATGTGGAAAACACGCACATATACTCAAAACTGCCAAATTTAGCTAATTTGTTTTCATATCTGGACTGTATGTTGTATGAATAGATGTATGACAAGTAGACAACAAATTTTGAATATAATGGATCTAAACATGTTAGCCAGTGTGGTGTCTATTAGTTTATTAGTTTTAGTTTATTAGCCTTTTTATGCCCTAATGAATTAGGTATTTTAACTGAAGACACACACTATACTTGATGCCTTATCCATTTTCTCAAAGAATGAATAAATGAACAAATGAACAATCAAAGAAACAAACAAAAAATAAATGTACAGTAAACCCCAGTCATACGCAGATTTTTTTAGAACCAAACTCATAGTTTTAGGCGGAAATCCACACAACAGGATGTTTTCACACAAGGGGACTCAGGGCAGGCTATAGCCGCCCTGGAAGCACTTTTTCGAAGCACGATGTCTGGCGGTGCAAGCACTCAGATACTTCAAACTCCACAGTTCGATTGATCTCCAGGAGACCTTTCCAGCGAGCCCTCATTTGTATTTTTAGCCTGAGTAGATCAGGGGTTATTCCCCGAAAACTGGTCACCTTACCACGATTACCTTTACATTTTCTTCAATGGTAATGCATTAATCTGTGGTTGAAATAAAATTAAAGTGTCCTGGGAGCAACGCAGTTTTTCACTATACACGGGTGCTCTTGAAACGTCACCCCCGTGAAAAGCGGGGATTTATTGTACACATTTATTGAAAACCCACAAGATTTCTTTGCTATCAGTATGTAA
This sequence comes from Brachypetersius altus, assembly GCA_037974465.1. Lineage (NCBI taxonomy): Eukaryota > Metazoa > Chordata > Actinopteri > Characiformes > Alestidae > Brachypetersius > Brachypetersius altus. Next base: position 3,653,249 of record JBBPDB010000036.1, on the reverse strand, counting down.
AAGGGTCAAAGAGTGAATCTGGAAGACTTTAAATTAACTGTGCAAATTGTAATATTAGCAATATTTCAAGGGTTTAAGGGTGTCCATTTTTGTAGCTCCTCTATTCCTGTGCCAGGCTGTAGTTTAAGAATAATGATGCTAAAAGCTGCAAGCACTCTTGCAAGCATCAAACACGAAAAGCCTTTCAAAAATATCCATGGTCTAACCACTGAAGTACTGCAGAACATCCAGAATTCCTGGGTTTTCCTCTTCAGGCCTCAGATGTGTATACCCAAACAGTTGCATTCTATGCATGCCTCAGTGTTCTGGCCTTGTCCATCATCCTCTCTTCCAGCAAATCAGGCTTTTATCGGTCCTCTGTAAATGCTTCAGTATCAAGTATGCAGAATATGATGATTTATTGGGGATTTTCTCACTAGGTTTACAACCTGGCCCCCTGTCATTACTGTATGTAATATAGAAGAAATGTGTTTAGTCTTTTTGTTTTGAAATTGACAGTTCTTTTGGAACTTATTTCAAGTCGTGTTTTTGTACAGTACTTGTGGAGAGGGATGTTTGTTCTGTTTAGTCTTGCTTGCATCTAATCCTAAGAATGGGAAATTAGCACTGTAGAAAGAAATCTGCAAGGATGTTTCACAGCCCTCATGCCTCTCTGAGGAAATCACACCCTGATGGGTCTGCTGGTACCAGGCATAGATGCCCCAGGGCAACCATGAGACTTGCTCAACTGCCTCTCTTAGCTACAGTCATAAAGAATAAAACTCAAATCTGTTTTGTTCTGGCTCCATGGGAAGCAAGCTGAGAAGACTTTGGAGCAGGATGAGAACATGGCATGCACAGCACATGCTTCACAGCTACTGCAAGACTAACCATTGACCAGACCTCCATCGGGGGAAAGAGCTAGTGTTTTAAGACCATATTTTCCTGTGTAGCCTTTTAGTGAGGTACTATGCAGTTCCAGGTTGGGTGGAAAGTGTCTTTTTCTTGATAGTGGATTGCACTATTTCTTATGTTACTTATTTCGTTACCTATTGATTCAAGTTTTTCAACGGGGATGGCCCAAATAGTGTTTCACAGGCTTTTTACAGTACTCAAATACTTGCTCTCAAAATCACTCTTAGAAATAATGTTTAGAATTATAATAATTTTGTCCAGTGGGTCCTCGAGCCACAACACAGATACATTCTTTCAAAATTGATGTAAACCGAATTTTGGTGGAGTCGAAACATGCCTAAGCCTAAGTCACTTACCTATACTGACACAGTTGTAAAGTCATAAAAACTAGTGGTGGGCCGTTATCGGCATTAAAGTGCTGCGTTAACGTGAGACGCTTATCGGGCGATAAAAAAAAATATTGCTGTTAATCTATTCACAAAGTTGGGTTGGGAGCTGGGTCTATACTACGCAAGCTATGA
>JBBPDB010000036.1:3628732-3641968 GCA_037974465.1 Brachypetersius altus | reverse complement strand
TGGTTTTTGTAGAATATGAGGCTTCTTTGATTAAATATCTAAGGATCGTAATATTCAAATATGTCCTGTAGGAACTCAGTAAACACTTTACAGGACCTGTAGAACTGTAATATATATATATATGTATCAAGTAAAAAACAACAAAAGACACATCCTGAATTTTAAGCATTATTTCTGCTCTACATATTTTTAGCTGGACTGTCTGAAGGAACTGTCTGAAGTTAACCTCAAACCAACACAACCAACACATCATATGACACACTGGCTGAAAAGCCATTGGTCATCTAATTTCAGTTTCATTTTACTTAGCTTTCTAATAGCATAGATTTGCACGCACATCGTTTACTCATAGGGGCTCCTCTCTAATTTCCTGCAAGAGCAAGAAACACTAAACGACGCATGGTGCATTTCAGCTGCATGCCTGCACACATACTGTAGAAAAGTGGGTCCTGTAATTCTGACATGCCTTAAATTATTGCATTGTCATAATTGTGCATATTTTCCAATGCTATCTGGAATAATTGCTGTAGAGTATTTGTACTTCATGCACAGTGGAATAAAATCTTTTTAATTTTATTTTAACAAAACTTTTGTTTGTAAAACTAAAATTTAATGAACAAAAGAAAATATTTTACACTACGTTTGATATTGTAGATCTTTAGCCAGCTTATACATAAGGCTGCCAGAAAGGGTTTGTTAGTACCAATACCATAAAAGAGCCAGTCTTAAGTTCCTAAAGAGCCTTTTCTGTGGGTAGTTTATGTTAACCAGACACAATTGCAAAGAGCCACCACACAATTTAAAGGTTCTCTACCAAAAGTATTGCATAAGGGTTTTTGTAGAATATGAGGCTTCTTTGATTAAATATCTAAGTATCGTAATATTCAAATACGTCCTGTAGGAACTCGGTAAACACTGTACAGTATCTGTAGAACTGTAATAAATGCATGAGTATGAAGTATGATTTATGAAGGTCGGGTCAGTAGATGTTGGGACGGCTTTTTCACAATTGTGCGCCCCATTTACATATGAACATATCACTTGAATGCCATGGCCCATGTACGGTTTCTCATGTGTCTTTGTTTTAGATAAAAGGGGAAGTCAGAAAGTCAAGTAAAAAAAAAGAAAAAGAAAAACACCAAAGGAAGTAGCTACAAGTAACTTAAAATGAGGAAGCGCACCAAGAGTTCCAGTTAAAGCTGTTGCTTTTTTAGACTTGTGACAAGTTCATATACTGTGTTTTGCAGGGCATTTAGCTTCCGACCGAAGACAGGCCTCGGCGTTAAAGATCTTCTCTTAGAGCGAGGTGTCCTGCTGGTGCTGTAGTGTTTGAACTATCCAGTTCATTTTTGGCCATACCACATCCTGTTTAGCTAGTCTGCACTTCAACATGGTCGCCATCACGCACTGCCACAGCCTGAAGTAGAAGAGCATTACACAAGTCAAGCAAGGTAAAGTCAACTTTGCTTCAGTACAGCTATATTTTACTCTTGCAGCAGCAGTTTGATCATATGGGCTTGTGATAGATTTGACCTGTCTGTCCTTTCCTAATTTGCTATAGTGGATATGGCCACAAGTGGCCAAGTTCTCTTTCAAATATGCGTCTTTTCAGTATTTTTAGTTTGATTTGTTTAGCTGTTGTGGTGGTTGTGTAGAGCGATGCATTGTAAAAAATGTTTCTAATCCGTTATTAATTTTTTATTTGCAGCAGTGTATCAGTTTCATGAAAACCATTGAGTGACTCCAACAGACAATTCACATGCAGACTCATAAAAAAGCTCGCAATGCCACAAGCGCAGATTCTTGTGAAATTGCGTTTTTATGAAATATGCAAGCTTTATTCTTCATAGCATGTAGCGGCTGTGTGTTGTGGTGGATATATCTGATCTCTTATTAGTTACTCACTTTGAAGCAAACATTCAAAGCTTTTGAGTGGAAATATATTCAACAGCCATTTGTGTTAAAAACATCTATATTGAAATTGGCTCATGTCAGATATCATAAGCAGTAAAGATATTTATTTTGTGTATTTTTGAGTTTATTATGAGTTCCAAATCAACTGCATGATAGTAGTTGATAGCCATTCATTTGGTTTAAAAGTGGAATTCATAAATAATCAAGATAATTGCATTGGGATCTATTTATTCATCATTGGGAACTATTTATCTACCAATGTTAGTTTTTACTTTCAGCCTAATGAATTTATACTATTTTTCCAAACCACTATACAGTGCCTAGATAAATGAATTGGGAATCGTTTCTTTACAGCATTGCTGTATGTTAGTTTATACATTCAGCTTCATATATTTATATCATCTTTATAATCCACTATAGTGAGTCAAATTATGCATCTGCCAAATTATCCATCTGCCTCTAGCTTTTTGGTGCTATTACCATTACATCCATTGTGTCAAAGACCTCTTAGAGTACAGATAGGCGGTATGACATACAAATAATATCACAATCATTCAACAAATTATTACGATGCACAGTGCGCCACAATATTAGTTTGTGCCAACATCTTTTGGAACAAACAATAGAACAAGTTGCAATGGACAAAGGCAGAACAAGTGGTCCCACAATATCATCAAAAACCATGAGAACAAATGATTTAGCAAATGTGTTTAACTTAACAGGCCAGTTTCAGTTTTTAAAGAAATCATGCAGGTCAGTGTTTTTTTAAGTACTGTATATATCCACACAATGCTCAGAAAAGAATATTTTGACATATATGATCTTGATAAAAATAAGAATTGTTATTACTCTATATTAGAGAACAATGGTGGAATTTCCATAAGAACGGCAAAAGCTGAGAACGAGGTCTTTCTGATGAATGCATCCTTTTGTATTTATTCTTGTATCACTTGTGGAGTTATCTTTATTTTACCTTTTTGGTTTACAGTACTATACAGTTCTATATAACAAATTATAGATAGGACTATGTAACAAAAGAATACATACATAGTATCAATGGTGAATTGGTTTTCACATCTATATAGTGAAATATAGATGGTAAACTATAGAAGCACTGGCTTCCACATCTGTTTTTATCATTCTAAAATAGTTGTACTAGATAATGAGATCTTAATGAAAGTAAAGTGCTGGTTGGTTTCTTTTGGACCAGTGATCCTTTAGAGTGTTGACGCCTTTTTACTTTTTGGTTCGAGATGCCGTTACCAGAACAGTGACCTTTCATGCCCAGTCAGTCGGCCCCCTCTGTATGGAACCTTTTGCGGTGACAGCAGTATGTTCGTCTGTACCTGCGCTCGCCTTTGTCTCTTTCAAGAACAAGTGTAATGCTGAGGTTTTGTTTCTGTCTCTGCGGTGCGCTGCGTGTTTGAATTGTGTCTGAAAAGGACAGCAGGATGTGTACTTTTTAACTGCACTGACATTCAGCTTATATGCAAAAAAATGTTCAGTCATCCTCAAAAAAAGCAGATGAATCCAGAAATTCTGTCCATATCATTTTTCGCATTCCAAATAAAGTCAGATCCATAGTGCTCCTGGTACAGTGTATGTTACAGTGTGTCCTTGGAGTGGCCGTCTAAGAAACATTTATTCTATTGGATCCAAAAGCTCTGTGCTCAACTTGGCAATTCAGTCATGCATATCTTTAACTCTTGGGTGGGCAATATGACAATATTATCAATATTATCTTCACTATAAATGACACTGAAATACACTTCTGAGTGAAGCATTAGCAATTCAAGAGCACTGAACAGCTGCATGTATCATAAAAAGGCATAGTTGGCTATAAACAGCAAAAAAAGGCCAATTCCTAACAAATTGTTAAGATGGCAATAAAATGTCCTCAATCTTGATTTAGATCATTATAGCCTGTAAAAAACACCAACCATTGTATAAAATGTATAGTACCATGTCTATGCATCTTCATACAAGTAGCTGATTGTATGTCATGCCAAACAGAATTACCAATAGTTCATATTTTTAATCTGTCCTGTGTTAAATTTTCTTTTGTGAATGCATTACTTTTGTCAGTTCCAGGACTCTATAAAAAGTCCCAGGTTATAAGAAATCAATTTAGGAAGTGTATTCAAAGACAATGGAGGTTGTGTTGGCACAGCAAGTATTGTACTGTGCAAAAGCTCCTGTACAAACTATTTAAAAACATTTATCTGCACAGTTAGGGCCATGAATGCAAACAAACAAGAAAGCATGAAATAATATCGAGATTTGTTTTATTGAAGTTTAAATGGTTAGGAGAACAGGTTTGGTTCCAGGTTTAACCTTCAGTCTTTGCATGGATTTGTAAAATGCCATCAGCAGCTTCTGGTTTAATCTAATGAAGAATAGATTGAGCTGAACCTGGTGCTGTGCTTCCATGAGAAAAGGTCTGGGAATAGTTACATATATAAAAATCTTGATTTACTGTATCTATATTATTTGTATATGTTCTAATATTTTCTTTCCCAACATAAACTGCTCAGCTAAACAGGTCTGAAATACATTTTTCAGGTGTCTTAAGACTTTTGCACAGTTCTATTTGTCTGAAAACTCGACTGGAGTGATGCATTTGGTCAAAATACAATTGTCGTTTTTTAGGGATTCCTGTGAAAAGAGAAAATGTATCAATCCGTGATCCTATTTTATGCAGCTCATTCAAATGAATCTGAATCAACTCTTTTTCATTGTAAGTGTATTATTGCAAGGATCGACCCGTGAACGTGTTGGTTAATTTTGGAACCATGCTACACAAAACACTCGTTCACAAACCTCCCAGTAAATGTGTTCATACTGTGAGGATGTTTTATTTTGTTGCTATGAAATCTCTCTTTATTTTTTTATATTCAAGCCTCCAGGAAAAATAATTTCCTGCAAAAACATTTATGGATCCATTCATTGTTTAGATGTTTTTTGACTGAGAAGAAAATGAGCTAAGAAGCAAAAAAAAATGTGTTAAAAAAACAGGCGTGAGCGACAGCTGACGAGCCACGCAGCTGTTACCCAAAGCATTACTCACACCTATTACTGAGTGAAATATATGCAGAAGCAGAAAACTGAACTGTGACCATAGTGTCGTACAGATGAAGAGCTCTGCACTTTAATACAATACCATCTTCAGCATTTGACAGGTATTAGGATTTTTAATTCTACGTTTTATTGAACTGGTGCTGATTCAGGTTTGATTTTTAATTGACAGTATGAATGGCTTCTCTTTGCAACTCCAGCTAATTTGTGGAAGATCAAGAGATTGTTGCTTGTTTATGGAACTTTACTGCAACTTTATGATAGTCTTGAGTTTTTGTCTTTATGAAATTGCTCATTCAAATAACCAATCTCAGCTACATAAAAGAGAAATGCAGGTATCTACACTACTGCGTAATGGCAAAAGTAGCTTAATACACTACAACTTGTTCCTTCATGTCAACAGTTTGTGCGAAATGTTTGCCACTGTTTGAAGACGACAGCATGGGCTTGAGAGCTTGTCAGGTACTGCAACAGTAACCACTGGGGACAGAGCATAGCAACCTGTCCATTCTAGCTAAGTGATCTTTGTTCATATAGGCTTAGAAAATTCAACAATTTAAAAAGGTGTTGCTTTGAATTCTTTATTTGATTAAATCAAATGCATATGTTGTTAATTAATTACATCAACACACTTTGTGTCAAAAGTAAGTCAAGCTTTATTAAAGAGGAGCCGGAATATACTTTTGAATCAATTCACTTCTCTTTTTGTCAATGTAGCATTTGTCATTGCTGTGAGTGTTAGAAAATAGCAACACTACCTTCACAGATGGATAGATTACTTCTCTTTTAACTGAGACATGTAGTTCAAATAATGCCTTTGCGACTAGTAGCAATGAATCCCAAAGGTTAAAGAAAGAACGACAGGGGTTCTCCATGTCTGAAAGCCCCCAAAGACTTTCCTTTAGTACGGTAGTAATTTTAGAGGTTGGTCTCCAGCTTCATAATGCAGTGTTGAACTTGTGAAACGTCTAACACTGTGTTGCGGTGCTCAAGAATACTCTTGAAAATGAAGCGGGTGAATACACTGATGAAAAAACATCCTTTTTTTCACTAAAGCAAAATGTTTTCTCTGGTGCAAAACTCAGAAGATATCAATATGTATATCAGTGCCAGAAGCTACATAAGCAAGCCTGACTGTCCTATTTTATGATTTTATTTACCAAACACAATGTTTAATCAAAGGTGTGGGCTAAAAAGACGTCTACTTAGATTTGTGAACCCTTAGAAATGACCAGTAATGGCCAGAGACAAAGAATGTCGTAGTTTTATATTAATGTGGTTCATGCAGAGAATGTAAATCAATTGCAATTTATTACACAACTTTTAATCTAATTCTCTAATTATGTCAAATAATTATTAAATATACATCAAATTAGGCTAAACTACAATAACAGTAGACAGCTAAGGGATCACTGAAACTGGATTAGGCAAAGTTGTAATTCTGAAAATAATTTATTCCAGTTTAAATTCTGGTTCTCTCACATGTTCTTGGTGGTTGTATCCTCACTTGGAACAGTAAAGAATCGTTACGCAAGACTAAATGGGAAGGAAAGTGAAGGAAATATTCCAACTGAAGCTGAAAAACAAACGCTTCTGTGTTACTTCTGTGTAAGATACATTATCCAGTAAATACATTTCTTCATCTTTGTCTCATTATTTGCATTAGGAGAGCATGAGGGCAACTGTTAATGCTATCTCATGGGGTTTTAACAATGGTCATCAGACAGGGAATCAGTAAGATACAGTGACTCTTGTAGGCAGGCCGGTTGGACAGTCCAGCAATTACAAACTAACGAGAGAAATCTCTGTTCTCCCTCTTTCAGGTGATAAGAGTGGGATTTCTCTGGGCACTCGCAGAGAGGTGAGCAGTCATGGCAGATAAGGTGCCGACTTTGTCTTTCTTCTATGGCAACATCACTCGAGAGGAGGGAGAGGACTACCTGAGGCAGGCCGGCATGAGCGATGGCCTCTACCTGCTGCGGCAGAGCAGGAACTTTCTGGGGGGCTTTGCTCTGTCAGTGGCCTACAACCGCCAGTGCTACCACTACACCATCGAGAGGGATCTGAATAACACCTATGCCATCGCGGGTGGGAAATCGCACCGGGATCCAACGGACGTGATTGACTACCACGCACAGGAGTCAGACGGGCTAATCTGTCTGCTGAAGAAACCCTGCAACCGGCCCCATGGTGTCGTTCCCAAAGTGGGGGCCTTTGAGGACCTGAAGGAGCAGCTCATCCGGCAGTATGTCAAACAGACCTGGAACCTGCAGGTTAGTGACCGTACACCTTTTTTTACCAGCTGGATCCTGCATCCACAGCAGTGCCATCGTACTCCAGTCCATTTCATGCTGTATTTACAGCATAATTTTCTTAGCAGTGCAATAATACTCATAATTTTAGGTTTTGTACGTACTTCTGTTCACTTTTACATTTAAAACAATGTAAAACAACATGAAATTGGGATTGTGACTAGAAAATGACTGCAGCGATCTTAAATGATTGTGGTCACATGCAGGCCAAGTGCAAAATATAGGTTTTACATACAGTAGACCCCCAAAATTGTGAAAAACTGCGAATTTGTGATGTGGTGGTAAAAAAAAAAATATGCTCCCAAAAAACATTGCTCTTACAAAAAGTGTAAAGGTAAATTCATATTCATACTGTACAGCAGTGGTCCCCAACCTTTATTTGGTCACGGACCGGTTTAATATCAGAAACTATTTTCACGGCCCCGCCTTTAAGGAGTAGCAGATAAATATACGTATTTACACAAATCAATGATACGCATAAAAATGGGGATATTTTAAAAATATAATAATGAGGTATCTTTAAAATATAATAAATGTAAATCTAGTGTGTATTCGCAGCTTTATTAACAGCATTTTCATAACAACGAGCCACAAACATAACACGAGTAACATCCACAGTTTTTTTTCCTGTGCAGCCCGGGGTTTGGGGACCACTGCTGTACAGTGTACACTGAACAGCTGTCTCCCGCAGTACTAGAATGTAAATACTGATGTTCCCCGTGTATAGACTGTACTGTAATTCATGCAGGCATGTTTGCTTTGGTATACGCAGGTAAAAATAATAATAATTTCATTTCTTTTACAGTAATGTAAATACAGGGCTTTAAGAAGAACTAAATGAAAATTACGAGAACACTCAGTGACATACTTGAGGTAGCTCCACACGGGAAACTGTTATGATGCAGGAATGAGGGACTGCAGCTGCCTGAGATGCCTCACAGCAGCCAGTAAATTATACATTGGCAGGAAAAAAGCTAATAGTTTGCAGTTTCTGCAAATTTGCAAGGGTTTCTGCGAACAATTATTAGTTAGGTTCTAAGAAAATATCTGCAAACAACCAAGGCCACGAACTCTCCGAAACTCTCCAGAACTTCGCAGGGGAAGACTGTATGTATACATACATACATACATACATGTAATTTTCATTTCTAGTGCCTCTGTAAAGTAATTTGCAAAACAATCTGTATAACAACTTACCATGTGTATACTGGCACAAGCTGTGCATAAATAAAACACTATTCAATGCTTAGGGATGTGTTTTGAAGGTTCTATGAAAGTTCATATGAAAGTATTAAATCACTGAACTGAGAATGTTCACCTAACCACTACTCCCTATTCACTGATCACTATATTGAATACAATTATAGGGGACGCAATGTATTAAGTAAAGAAATGCATTTGGTATTGTTAGATGAGCTCATCATTCATCACTTTGCTACAGCAGACTCATTAATTATATTTGATGCCACACATCATGTGATTTACTATAAATCGTTTGTAATCTACTAACAGGGCACTTGGGGATTGTAACTGTGCGTGATATTCTCCACCTTGTTTTTGAACACCTCTACAAAACACCTCCCAAAAAGCATGTGTGCATCTGGTAAACAGGGTTTAGGTTTAGACACGCCAGGGTATTCTGCACATAGTCAGGGAAAACGTCTGAAGCCCTCAGGAAGATCCCAGCTCTACAGTTCTGCCATTATTTAAGTAACTTCCTTAAGACCATCCATATCTACTCCTGACACACAGAAATTACATAACATGAGAAAACTTCAGTTTTTCACTCTCAGACGAGAGTCAGTTTGTGCTTACGCTTAGTGGACTTGCCACTGTTTCATAACTGCATGCTTTACATATAAGTTTCTGAGTAGTTTCCAACCAATTCAAGACAGCTGCTGAACAATAAGCCCTAAGCTTAATAACTGAGTAATAAATGTGAGGTTGAAGGCGTTAAAAAGCGTAGATCATTTAGAGTTGTTTGTTTTTTACAACTTTTTAACCAACTGATTTGATCTTTGTGCTTTTTTTTAATGTTGAATTACTGTCCAGAAATTAATTGCATAAAAGTATAATGACTATAAAACTCAGTTACTCTTAGCTATATTTGCAACAATGTACAAAATGTACAAAAAATGTATTAATCGTATTTACAACTTTTATAGAAAGCTTGTGTGAAAAAACTCATTTTTTATCACTTTGCCTGACACTGATGCAACAAAATGATGTCAGTCCTTGATGTCTTGTAGGATTGGAGGTGTTTCAAAAGTTTACAAAGTTATTTGTATTTTATTAGCTTATATTTTTTTATGAGAAAAGGTTTAGGGATGGGTTAAATATCTTAAGTGCCAAGCTGATGTCAAATCAGGGTTTACTAAGTAATAAAATAAAACTGCGAGTGATTTTTGTTGCCATTCGCCACAGTGTGTGTTAATCTCGGAGCACAACGCATCTTTTGTCCAGGGTGCTGCGCTGGAGCAGGCCATCATCAGTCAGAGGCCTCAGCTGGAGAAGATGATTGCCACCACAGCACATGAGAAGATGCCATGGTTCCATGGCATGATCACACGTGAAGTCTCAGAGCTGCGCTTAAACTCCAATTCGCGCACCAACGGCAAGTTTCTGTAAGTGAAGAACGCGTGTTTCACTCATACAACCGACACCAGCACTTCACAGCAGGCACATCATGGCCACATGTGTAAGCTACAGGATGAGAAGAGATGAGAATAGATAGATAACACTCTCTGCTTCTATTTAGGGATTCCAGATTCTTTATCCTCTAAAAACATTGTGGTGAATGACTAAATATGGCTCCGGACCACTGCAATTTATTTATATATGTGTATGACAATCTTTTCCTACACAAGCACCACATTCTGCGGTATGAAGTACAGATCAGTGATCACTGAGTTACATCTTATTTAATGAGGAAAAATATAAAACACTGCTGTAATTGACTCTCTCCTTTCACAATGTGACCAGTTGGATTGCAAATCACTACTAGAAGTATGTCAAAGGTAATTAATGCCCTTTTGTTTTGTTTTCATTGAATTATTTAAGTAAATGCTGCATAATTTCTGTAAATGCTGCATAATTTCTCTTATTCTGATGTTTTGTCATTTCCTTTAAAACTTTAAATAACAATCTTTGTGTTTGGAAATTAGGTGAGATAGTGTCAGCAATTCTTAAAAACTAAGGCAAATCTGTTCAGTTCAGTTCTTGCACCTATACAAGAGAAAACGTGAGAAATCAATTAATTCTCTCCCCACAATCTCCATAAATATTCATGGAAGAGGAACATGGAAGCATAAACATGGAAGTGACATTTTAGATTTTAAATTCAAAGCTTTTCAAGTCAAGTTTATTCATATAGTTCAAGAATAAAATAAGATTAAACATGCGATAGATGTGCAGTTATTTAAAAGGAGGCAAAGGAGAATATTGCGTTTTTAGCAGCTTTTTAAAGCTACAGTTGGTGCAGATCTGATATTGATGGGCAGTTGGTTGGACAGCATAGTGAATAAACACCATTTCACCAGGTTTAGTTTCACCACTAGCTGAGCAGCTCCTACAGATCTAAGAGACCCACCAGGATTACATACTTCAAACGCATCTGTATTCGGGGCCAAAACCATTAAGTGACTTGTACTATGAGTAATGCTGTGAAATAAATTCTGTACTGAGCTGGAAGCCAGGGACCTGCAGGGACCTGAGAACTGCTGTGAGTGCTGTGACCTCTTTTCTTGTTTTTGGTTAGTGTTTCTACAGCATTGGCTCTTCTGATGAGTTACTGTTTAATAGTCTGTTGACTATAATAATTAATTCAAATGTTTCTGGTAAAGTAAAATCTGTGATGCTCTTAAAAACCAGGCCTTACTGTTGGAGAAGAAATAAAAGCTCAAATAAAAGCGAAACTAAAAGAGGAGCTGAGTGGCACAGCAACAAAAAAAATGTCAAGTCATTATAAATAGTCCTTTTATTGTTTGTTTGTTGTAACTCTGGCTCAAACATCAAACATTTTATTAGACTGTATTGCATTGTATTTCAATTTCCACAGAAGTCTGTGGTTTTAATTTGTTGTTACATGATTTTTCCTTCTTACACCATTTATCTCTTAGAATGTAACAGCTGTTTCTGTCACTGTGCTTTTAGGGCTGATATATGTAAAGGAGCTTTGATCTGACTGTCTGCAGTTTATCGTGCTTCGTTCAAAAAGCAGCTCAGAGTAAAACACTCCATTTAACTTCAGTGTTAATGGGTTTGGAGCTAAACTGCTGGAGACGCAGAAAGGTCTGCTTCTGTAGCTTAGTTACAAAGCAAAGACCATGTAGACTGAGAGGTGAATAAAATGTTTTGATATTTGAAATTTAAAAAAGAATTCCTGCTACATCACACTTTTTAATTTAAAAAAGTGAAATACTTTTTTTCTGTGATATAAGCCATTTAAGTATTTTTACACTCTTTCTTATGCCATGTGACACGTAAATGAAATAGCACTGGACAATAATATGAAAATCTAGCCCTGCATGTGGAGTACTGAAACTAAATTTGTCACTGCATAATTCTTTAAAAGAACTTTTGTGAGTTACTGAAGGTATATAACAGTTAAAATTCAATATGAGGAAATTTTTCATAGAATAAATTATGCATCATGTTAAGCTTTATATTTTGTATGGGTTGACTGTATGTGGCTTGTGTGGGCCACTTCCTACGAAAATGAGTGCCAGTGTGTGTTTGAGCTTTTTAATGTTCAAACACACACTGGCACACACTCAGAGAGAAAGCGAGAGAGAAAGCGAGAGAGAGAGAGAGAGAGAGAGAGAGAGAGACAGACAGACAGTCAGACAGAAAGAAAGAAAGAAAGAGAGACAGAGAAAGAGAGAGAGAGAGAGGGAGGTGCTGTGGTTTCCGCTCTCAGAGGACTTCCTGAAGTGACCAGAAAAAAACAGAAGGAGGAGACTGTGTATTAATGTTTGCGAGTATATGTATGTGTGCGTGCATGAGTGTGTGTGTGTGTGTGTGCATAAGAGAGAGAAAGAGAGAGAGAGAGAGAGAGAGAGAGAGAGAGAGACTTTATGTATCACTGATTCTTGAAACTTTGGCAAAAACCGTCCCACTAAGAAAACTGCTCATTCTGTTGGAAATTAAAAACATTATCATGAATAAAAATAATCAAATAATATATATGGTTATTTCATAGGCTTACTTTAAATTTTTATTCATTTAATGTTTGTATGCTGGCCCACTGCCTACAAAATCAATTGTCCTTGGATAGGAGAAAACAATATCAACCTGATTAAAATTTATTATATTATTATTATATTTTTTTACCACATGAAAGAGTACATTGTAATATGTATTAAAAACTACAAACATTTTGAACAATATTTACTATTGCTTTGTGGTTACTGTCACAACCATAACGTGTTACAACGCGTCCAATATACAGTTTGCAGTCCAGTTTACAGAAGAATATACAGGAATCCCCCAGTTTTACGCAGAACAGGAGTCATGGATTCAGTCACACACAAATTTTTTTAAAGAACCAAACTCATCATTATACGCGGAAATCCCCACAATAACCCTTTATTTTTGAGAACTGAATCGCTGCGCTGGTGGCATAAAAGCTTGCCTGTTCTGTGTCTTGTCCTTGTATTTTAGGGTAGAGAGAGAGTTATTTCAGTGTTTCTTTTGTGTATGAGTCTTTACGCACTGCTAATGCTAACCGCTTAGCATTAACAGTGGGTTTTCTCTCACCTTACCTCTGTCACCTATCACACCCACTCACTCTCTCACTCTCTCACTCTCTCTCTCTCTCTCTCTCTCTCTCACTCTCTCTCTCTCACTCTCTCTCTCTCTCTCTCTCACACACACACATACACACACACACACACACACACACACACACACACACACACACACACACACACACACA
>JBBPDB010000036.1:3598054-3614693 GCA_037974465.1 Brachypetersius altus | reverse complement strand
CACACACACACACACACACACACACACACACACACACACACACACACACACACCTACACACACACACACACACACACTATAACAGATACGCATACACGAACAGACAATCAAAAATACACATGGCAGTGAAAAGAGTAGCGGTAAGGCTAAAGCAGCACAGGACAGAACCACAGGCTTCCGGCTTCACACGCTTTCTAACCTCTTGCTTCAAGGACCTTACACACAAGCACATAAACACACACGCAGAGTTTCTTTCTTTTTTTAAGCCGTGTATCGGATTTGAGAAGAAAGAAGCACGTGTGCAAAGAACGAGTGCGGTTTTGGAGTCTTGAGGCATATCGCACTGTGTTTCCGAGAGTGGCATGGAGATGGGTCAGATAGGTCACTCAGAGGCCTGGAGTGGTAAGGTGGAATCGATTGTTACATAATTCCTCAGTAAATTCAAGACGGGTGGGACTGTGTTTAATGACTGAGCCAGTTCAAGTTTGCAGGACTTCATGCAGTGATGCAATTCAGCCAGGCTATGGTGACAATATCACTATGGTTATGCCTCTAAACAAAGGGCAAATACTGCAAGCAGATCTAAAATAAACCATGCAGATGCTTAATGTCTTTTTTAACCCCTTCTATCCTTATTATTTGGTTATTTTTCTTTTAAGACTTATTTCATCATTTAAATGAAATTATTTAATAATTATTTCTTTTTCAATCATTATTATACATTTAATTTACAGATACTATACGTACTACAATGAAATAATAAGGCCTTTATGTAGTTTGAAAATGAAATGAAGGCCCACATATAGACCCTTAGTTGTGGCTGACCTTGGTGGTCTAAAAGCCTACAGGTAAAATTCCTAACAAATCACTGATAATAACAAAAAGGAGGCATTATGATATATTTGTGCAAAGAGGACTGAGTTACAGTTCAGTAAGGATGCTTACATACATACATGCATACATACACACACACCAGGCACACTACAGACATGAATAAAAATGACTCGTATTGATGATACTCTGTTCACTCTTATTAGCTTCCATCTATTCTCTCTATTACTCTATTCTATTAACTCACTGTGTTTTCAATTCAGAATTTGAAAACACTTTACACACCGGCTCCCCTGGGGGCCTCACCTCCAGCATGGAGTAAAGGTGGGATGAGGCATTTAAAACGTTTGTTGAGAAAACAAACAAATCCGTTAGAGAAGAGTGCGAGAAAGAAAAGAGAAAAGAAGAAAAAAAAGGTCTCTCTGTCGCACATCTGCTCTTACTGGAAGTCTCCCACGAGACTAAACGGAAGCGTGTCGGCCCCGCACATCAGCGCAGGAGAAAAGCATCTCTCTTTACGCAACCCCACCCCGCCACCCCCTCCACAATCACACGCACATACACAAACCTCCTCCCTCTTTCTGTGGTGGGATCCCCTCGGCCCTAGCAGCATCTGGGACATCTGCCGGAAGCAGGTCACCCACAGTGAGGCGAGCGTTTGCCTGGGGCTGAAGCCACAGCACAGGCCTGCAGCAGGGCCCTCACGCACACTGGCTAAGGCCAGGCTGCCTGCAGCCACCTGATAGCGCCCTTCGGAAGCCCAGCAGAAGCCAGACGACAGGATCTGACCAGTAAACCAGAACCTATTTCTGTTGATGCTGGGCTTCTGCGGTGGATGGGGGGTTGGTCGGGGAGGGTCGGGTGGATGTCATCTGCTCCGTGTCTGAGAGGGCCTGTGGGATTTCAGTTCGATGGGAGCGAAACGGTGGAGCTGACACAGGTGCTTCAACCGTCACCTTCAGGTTCACTGCAATTCAATTGCAAACACTGCAGAGCGTAATCTGGAATGAATTCACTCCATAAACTGCAGACATATCATTTGTTGACCTCAGTTTGGGCCCAAATTTCCTCCAATTTCATGCTTATTGATGTCCATGCCACCCCTTAAACCCTCTGCCTGTGAGTTATTCAGTTTGAAAAACAATATTGTTAAGGAAATAATGAACTACTGCATTTTTTATGAATTATAACAAAAATAAGTACGTTATGCTGTAAGGGTTTAAAGTGTGGACCCACACTTTGGTTTGAACAGAATAACAACATTTTCTAACCTATATACTTTGTACAAACATATTCTTTCATGTTTGAACCTTTAAAATGACGCTTTCTTAAATCTCGCTTTAAGAGAAAAACTGTGGCCACACTTAAATAAGGCTTAAAAAAACAGCCCTATTTTTCCAACTGATATAAAACTTATAGCAATAATAAGCATCTGGAGTTTGGGCTCATCCAAACACCTTGATCAATCAGGAGTTTTCAGGTTAATCCATATTCCCATTGCACTGCATGTGTTCACTGTTGGTTCCAGATGCAATAATGTCCAGTGTCTCATTTACCTAATCATTGATCTAAATGATGTCATTTTTTGCCCTTGATTTCAAGTTAAGCAGCTTTACCTAAATGTTCAGCACTGATTTAAATGGCAAGAATCTTAGAAATCCTGATACATGCTCAAATGTGCAAAAATTGAACAGGAAAAATCTATAGAAGTTAAGCATACAATTAATGACTCAGCGAGATCATTTAAAATAAAATGAACAAAATAGGATTAATAGTGTAGTAATACACTATTTATAAACTATTAATACACTTGTAGACATTATACGCGCGCGCACACACACACACACACACACACACACACACACACACACACACATACCTGGCGCTAGCTCTGACTTTAAATGAGCTCCTCTTTAATGGGATTAATGTAGTGCTTTAACCACTATGTTATCTAACAACAGGGGTGAGGGACTAAAGTGTGTGGTTCAATGTTTAATTTATTATGCAGTGGAGCAGCTGCCAGTTTAAACCACCGGATATCCATTGGAAGTCTATAGAGTCTTCCCTGGGCCCTAT
Source organism: Brachypetersius altus (assembly GCA_037974465.1). Taxonomy (NCBI): domain Eukaryota; kingdom Metazoa; phylum Chordata; class Actinopteri; order Characiformes; family Alestidae; genus Brachypetersius; species Brachypetersius altus. Next base: position 3,611,786 of record JBBPDB010000036.1, on the reverse strand, counting down.
GTGGTTGGCCTGCGGTGGAGCCACATGGGCTACGGCTCACACTGACAGACGACAGCACTACTTTACTGCGGAGGGGAGAGGCCAAAGGCCCATTCTCTGCACAAATGTGGCCTACATGTACTTACAAAGATCTGATGTGACTTTTAATCAAATTTTCTAGAAATTCTTGTGCAGCTGTGCCATTACATTAAAGTCAGTGTGCTCTTGTCTCACACTTTGACTGCATTCCATCATCTTCAGCTGCACTCTTTTAGCAGTAACGCCTATCAACTGGTGATCCTACTACTGTCCCATCTGCAAGTACGTTCCATGCCATCAAACACTGGCACCAACACCTTGAAAATACTCTCGCAATTACTAGCTTCACAGATGAAAAAAGGTGAAACTTTCTCACATTTTGCAATAGAAATAGCCATTAGTCCCAAAATTAAGAGTTAAACTATGTTTTTAAACAGTAACATTCTACAAACAACCTATACATGACACCTTTTTGTTCATTTGATTTCCAGCCAAATTGGCTATTAAGTTCATTTTCGAAGACTAAAATGCAGAATGCAATTATCAAATCTATCTGTGTTATATTGGTCAACTCTCCTTAATCTCAACTCAATCTCAACTCAAATCTCAAGTTACAGAGAGAATATAATCCAGTTGTAGTAGGAAGTTACATATAAAGATAAAAAAAAAGATCAGCCACGTTATTTAAAACACTGAGAGGTAAAGTGATTATAGCAGCTCCTGTCAAGGTGGTGGGATGTATTAAGCAGTGGGTAAAAAAATCTGGTCTTTTAGTTGATGTGAAGAAGGAAAAATGGGCAAGTGTAAAGATCTGAGCCATTTTTTTTTCCTGAGGAAGAGGTTTCAGCAGGATGCACCATGGGAAGACAGCAATTGATGCTCTGGGCAACGCACTGCAGGGAAAATTTGAATCCTGGCATGCTACCTTGGTGCGTACCACCTACCAAAACATTGTTGAAGTCCAGTTTCCCAGCTTGTGACCTGTTTCAGCAGGATGATGCACACTGTCACACTGTAAAAATATTGGAGTAATGGATTGAGGTACATGACAAAGAGTTCAGGGTGTTGGCGTGACCTCCAAATTCCCCAGATCTCAGTTCGATTGAGCATGTGTAGGGTATGATTCAGATTCAGATTCACCTTTACACATTCAGACTTTCCTCATACTTGTGGGAATAACTGTAGTTTCACACAGTGAGTGACCTTGAGAGAACATCTGAAAGGAAACTTCAGAGAGATCCAACATTTGAAAAGGATTTCAGGGAAAGCCATGAGACTAATTTTAGTTAATAGCTTACAAGAAATGATGTCTACCCTATTTCCCATGAGTCACAGTTTCAATTCATTGCAAAATTCAGCAGACATAATGTTCATTGTACAGTCCAGTCGAAGACTTTGGCACACACTTAAATTTTCTGCAACTCTCTTAACATTTGCTACAAATATATTCAACATTTTTGCACATAAATACATTTACCATGTGTTCACCATTTGAGTACCCATATTTTTCACTGTGATCTATAAAGAGCCACCTAATACAGTTATAATGTGGATCATGTGGAAAATAAAAATTCTTACCTACTACTTTTTGGCATTCAAAGACGAACATAAAATGTAGGCGTTACTGTGCCAGAGGGAAGACTAATCACAGAGAGAAAAATACACTGTGGCCGAGGACACAAAGCAGTGGTTTGTGGACAAAGCTGGCAAGGTTCTCTGAAATCTTCAAGCTTCTGCATTCAGACAATGTAGTCACTTTTGTAAGAGTGAGCATCACACACTGACTTGTCGCAGATTCAGCTAGATAGGCCTGGAAGGCCTGCTAGCGCAGGTTTAATCCTAAACAACTGAGTGAAGTGGAAACCAGCAAGGCCCTGCAATGCAACACTATCTACAACATTTGGCCTAAGGCTCTGACATTTAGCACCATGCACCCTTCAGATTCCCCACACTAAGACTCTTCACCACTGAACATTTTAACAATAGAAAGATTGCTATTTGCAATTAGAGAACATGCTTAAGAAGAAATATCTTATAATTTCTGAGAAACTTTCATTGTCTTTAGATGTTCTTAAGTGACAGCCAATGGGATGAAACAGTTCACTAGTGCATTAAATTTGTCTCTGCTTCACCACACAACAGACATGCACTCACATGTTCTTTAAATTTTGTAAAGGAAACTTGTTTTATTTGACATATTTTTATGTACAGCTGTTCACTCAACAATGCTTAATAAGTATGAACATCTGTGCAGAAATAAATGGATAACTGAAGTAAACCTGTGGTGTGCAAAATCCTTTGACTGGTAGTGTGTGTGTGTAATGATGAGTTCAACTACAGCACACTAAAGACTACAATTAAAAAGAAGGATAGGTGCTTGACAAAGAAGACAGCACAATTTTTAAACAGGCCTTTATAGACACCTGTACTTTTACAGTAATAATGACTAACAATGACTAAGTTTCAACATACGATAATGGAACAATAAACAATAATGATAACTTCCTGTATCATGGGTCTCGGTTTGCATTCATAACAAAATGTAGGAAAAGGAAAGAGTGCGTGTCTGCCCAAGCAGGGCGCTTCTTTAGCAGCCAAATAACAATAACCTATTAATACCACAAGGGGGCCCCCAAGCCGCACTAAAATGTTCTGCTGTCGCTATTCTTTTCAGGCTGTCAGAACATGATTCTGGGTTTTTGCCCAGGGAACAGTCAATAATCCCATTCCTTTTCATTCCTTTAAGGTGGTTTCTAATGAGTTTCATGACAGTTCTATGACCAGAATTCTCAAAAGTCCAACAAGAGAAGCAAACAAGTCTCAGTCTTTTAATGGAGACTGTCCAGGGCTGGCAAATTTGGGCCGACGCAAAATCGCGGAACGACCTCGAGAACGCCAGCTTGGTTGGCCGGTCTTGGCTCAAAATGCCCGGGTCGATTTTTTGTCCCAGTCCAACCCTGAGACTGCCTCATATATTTCTTCACATTACAAGCCTGAACTATGTGTACTGAGCTTTAACAGGCTATGGTGTTGCACTGTAGCTTTATTAGACAGGAAATGATGGTTGGCATAGCCAGACCCTCACGGATGATTCACCCATTTGCTATGTAGAGAGATTGCTCTCTGTTCATTCTGTCCCGTAACATTACATTGCTGTAATACTTATGCAACACCCTAAACTTATCTAAACAAATTAAACCACAAAGATTGCGTTGAAATATCAAGGGAAGCGGCCTACAGCAAGTATTACTAAATACCCCCATAGGCTGTACCTCATTAGTGGGTTTGGTTATGAAATGTTCCTGTACTGGAGTATTTCAAAAGACTGATAGCACGCCAGTAAGGGTAAGGGGGCATTCAGAGAAAAACAAGCCAAGCCAGTAATGGGCACTTTGTGGAGACGAGAGGGAGGATTAACTTCAATAGATCTGATATTGAAAGAATTCTTATCTTTTTAACAAAACTGCCCAAAGCTGGCCCATAAGAATGTTTAGTTTGGCCAGAAAGTTAACCCTATCTCATCAATCAATACAGTTTATCTTAATTGCCGTTAAGATATGTATTTTTAAAAATACGTTATTAACAAAGAAAAAGAAAAGGAAAAAAGTAATGTACCTACTTTGTATATTATGATATAGTTTTGGCATTACAAGACGAGAAACGTAGGCATTACTATGCTTGAGTAATGAATAATCGCAGAGAGAAAAATACACTGTGGCTGAGGATACAAAGCAGTGGTTTGTGGACAAAGCTGGCAAGGTTCTCTGAAATCTTCAAGCTTCTGCATTCAGACAATGAAGTCACTTTTATGAGTGTGACCTTTCGCTGAATCAGCTAGATAGGCCTGGAAGGCCTGCTAGCACAGGTTTAATCCTAAACAACTGAAGTGGAAACTGGTGGGATCCCAGCAAAGCCCTGCAACACTATCTACAACATTTGGCCTAAGGCTCTGACATTTAGCACCATTGAGATTCCCCACACTCTTCACAATTTAAACAGGAATATAAAGGTTGCAAATAGAGAACATGATGAAGAAGAAGAGTAATAGTCATTTCTGAGATACTGGAGATAAATCCCCCATTCATTCTCATAGATGTTATTAAGTGGCAGTCAATGGGATGAAACAGTTCGCTAGTGTATTGAAATTTGTACTAAGACCCTTCAGCTTAGAACATTTTATCAATAGAGAGATTGCTTCTTGCAATTAGAGAACATGCTTGAGAAGAAGAATCTCATCCTTTCTGAAAAACTGGAGAGAAATCCCCCTCTCATCATCATAGATGTTATTTAAAACACATGCTTACAGCATTAAAAGTCTTGGTTCTAAAATGGGTCGTTGTAAATCCCACAACTTGATTAGACATTATGAAGTCGAGAAATAAACTGGCAGCCATGTGACTTAATTTGTGCAAGCCAAGCGCTTGAGATTCTGGGAGTAAGTCCAGTTTTCATAAGCTGGAAACTACCTCTGTAACTCCACCTCTCCTTCTCCGAATCCCTTCCCTTTCCATTTATTGCAAATACCAGACAGAGTAAAAAGCTGTTTTTGGCTGCATTTCTCTAAATTGAGCAAGGCAATCATCATTTACTGACAGTACTTAGAGAGATATGATTGCTGAAAAAGTTGTTGGGTAAAGTTACCGCCCTCACTGAAATTTATTAAAACCGTCTTGAACATGATTAGTAACGAAGCAGTTTTCCTAGAATACTCCTCAAGACGTTGAGAGTTACTGCTATTATTTGGCTCTGCTATTAATAATTGCATAAGTAAATGACATTCCTCAGATTAAAACCTTCTACTTAAGAACACAAACATGGCATTGACTGAATGTTTGGAATCTGACTTTGCCTGTCTGGGCGAGCTCCAAGTGTGGAATAATAATTAAATGTTGAAGTTTTTTGGGGGGGAATTTTTTGTACAGTCTTACAATGGTATTTGTGCTATACCAACAAAGCTCTTGGCCTGACAATCGTCTATTTACCCTCCAGGCTCCTGTTTAGACTCCTCCATTCATTGGGCAAACGAAGCCATGTCTTGAGGCACTCAAGCCTTCCAGAGTAAGCAGACATGGAATGCCAAGAATATTCTCCAGCTCTGTAACAAGAGACAGCGAAGTTAAACCACATTGAAATCGCACAACTCACCGCACCCCCCCCACCCCCCACCCCCGGCCAACAAGTCGCAAAGCACGTAGAGCTGCAGCTGTGAATGCAGAAAGATGAGACCATATCCATTTAGTGGTGAAACTCTAAAAATAGCTAACTCATCAACAGGCTGCATTTTGTGGGAATAAACAATTCAGAAAAAGGATACAAGGTCAAAGGTCTGGAGCTTTTTCTATGAACCAAACTACTGTACAAATGCAGTAAAACCCAGTGAGGAGAACAAACACTGGACTAAAGTCTTTGTCTAGCAGCATATCAGTGGAATGCAGCCGCTTAACCCAAAGTCTGGACACTCGGCCTGAATTGAGAAACTCAGTCTGAGCAGGTTTCCCTTATGTGCCTGAGAGAGTCCAAAAAGAAAATGCTTGGAAATACTAAAGCAGTCTCAATGGCAAACCCAGGGAAATGTTTATGTGATTTTATAAATCAGTGACCTTATTGTCCTAATTAAACTGAGTCACATTGTATGGCTTTATTAGATGACAGCTGAATCGATGCTGTGTATGTGACTAAGTGAAGGAGTGGGCGATTTCTTATCATTATGTAAAGAACGTACTACTGGATAAACTTTTTTCAGTAAACTGTGGATTCCATCAGTACATCTGCATGCGCAAAAAAAGACCAATTATTAGAAGCTATTAACAGCAACAACTAACATATAATTACTGTATGCATAGAAACAAGTAGCTGAATGACTTTTCTGTTGAATCTTTTGAGGAGAAAAAGGTTTTTTGAGTCCGTTTTAAAATAGTCGTTTTTTTGATTACCTTATAAGCATTATATTATATTGCATGTTTGCCATATCAGCTACCCTTACATGGGTGGGAGCTTGTGTATTGTATAGATGTATTATTATTTATCATCAAAGTCCAGCTGTACACAAAATGAATTGTAGACTCTAGGTCCAGTAGACTGACGATAACAATAAAAACACACACAAAAAACAATCAAACGGCACCAACTCATTTGAAGGCTACTGGCATAAATCCAAGGAAGTGGCTGGGACAGAGCTGGGGTGAACTGGTGGCACAGCATGTGGCCGCCAGTCATAATGAGCCCCGTAATCTGGGTAATCAAGGCAGTGTTGCATAATGTCTCTTACACGTTCTGCTCCTCGCCGCTCATGGAACCCGGGATTAACGCACATCACACGCCTGAGGTTCAGGCCTCCTCATTGTTCTTCACAAGCACTATCAGTGTCCAGTGTTGTTTAACAATGGATGGGGATATGAAACTCACTGACAGTGTGTCAACACAACAACACTGCAATCACAGTATAGTTTCTAGATCATTAATCAGGTAGAGGATAATCGAAAAACCCACGTGTAAAGAAAGAAACGTTAATGCGGTTTGACATACACCAGCAATTAAACAGCAATCAGTCCTGTTAAATTTCCTTCAGTCTGTTTTTTCCATATGAACGAGGCCCAAAGCCAGTAGAGCCTTTCCCACACAGCATTATATTACAGCAGCCTACTGTATAACTGGCAGCTCACTGAAAGGGTAAACCACGTTTGAACAAGGTCCCAATGTGGAACAGCTGCACAAACCACACACAATGCAAAGTGTGTGTGTGTGTGTATTTAGCTCTTTTTGGCAATCAAATCTCCTCTAGATAATGAAAAATGAAAACTTTTTTAATGTCCCCACTAGTATTATGGTTTATTTTACTTGTTTTAATGATTTTTTAAAAGCAAAAAAAAAAATGTTTTTGGTTTCCAAAACAGAGTTCAGCCAAGCAACATTTTTGCTTCAGCCCTACAGAAAGCAAAGCAAGTGCACCCACAAAGGCAGGAATACATACTGATGTGTGAGTGAGTGTGTGCTGAACCTGTTGCCCCCACACGCGAGCACCATGAACAGCCGTGACTGGCAGGCCACGTGAGGGGGCAGCTCCGTGGTGGCCTCGCGCTGCCAGGATTAACTCGCGGCCCTTCGCCAGTGGATCACCCGTCAGTCAGCAGACCCAGTTCTGTTCAGTTCACCAAACCAGTTCTTTCTGAATCTTTCAATGAGTTGCACATCCAAGTGAATGAGTCACAGTTTCTGCTTTAGTGCAGATTTACAGTCAAACACACAACAGAACGGAAAGATGTACAGAGAGGAAAACACTATATGGACAAAAGCATTGTGATGCCTGACTATTATACAAACAGGGACTTTAATGACACTGCATTCAAATACATAGACTTTAATATGGAGTTGGTCCCCCGCCATGGCAGCTACAGCAGCTTCCAGCCTTCTTGGAAGGGTTCTGCAGGAATTTGTGCCCATTCATTCAGGCACGGGACGGGACAGCCTGGCTCACAATCTCCATTGCAGTTCATCGCAAAGGTGTTGGATGGGGTTGAAGTCAGGGCTCTGTCCAACCATGCCTGTATGGACCTTGCTTTGTGCACTGGGACACAGTCATGTTGGCATAGAAAAGGTTCTTCCCCAAACTGTGTCCACAAAGTTGGAAGCATGCTGTTGTCCAAAATGTCTTGGTCTACCGAGGCACTAAGGTTTCCCCTCACTGGAAGAAAGGGGTCTAGCCCAAACCTTGAATTAAGAGGTGTGCCCCAATATTTTTGCTCATATAGTGTACCACAGTTGTTATGTGATGAGTAAGGATATGTGACGCGACGAGAATCCATGTGCTTTGTTGGCTGTTGCCCAGGTTCTTTTTCATAGCGCATCAAAAAGAAAAGCAAGAAAGTTATCCCTCTTGTGTTTAACTGGTGATTCAGTGTTTACTGCGTGGCACGTCAGCAGGCCCAGGGATGAGGGGCTAAATAAAACAAGCAGGCGAAGCATGAGTGTTTTAAACAGCAGCGGGTTTGAGAGCCGATGTGGTTCCTAGAAGAGAACAGAGATTAATGCCTCGTGTGACCGTGAAAACTAGGCTACGGCTGTTTTCCTGAACTATTTAAAGGGCCCCATAATCATGGAAAACCAAATTTCCCTCACACTTTCTGTAATAAAAGCCCTGAGAAAAAAGAGCTGCAGTTATAATAAAATTAACTGCAATTATACAGCAGCATAATAAAGGTTTCATGATGCTTGTAGCAGCCAAATGCAGTCAGACTGCAGTTTCAGTAATGCAGGTTATAAAACAGTCCTTTTTTGTGTCAAAAAACATTTTGCTGTAATTTTAATGCATTTATTGCAGATGTTTTTCCGGCAATAAACTTAATACTAATCCTGTCTAATGTGCCACCAAAAGAGCTCTGACCTGTTGAGGCACACAATACATCTGAAGGTTTGCTGGACTAAGACATTTGCAGCACATCATTTAAGTTCTGTTAGTTGTGAGATGGAGCTTCCATGAATTGCTCTAAATTGTGCAGCACATCATACAGACAACTGGACAGATTGAGATCTGGAGAATTGGGACACCAAGTCAACACCTTGAACTCTCATCTTCCTCAAATCATTCCTGACCAATTTCCGCTACAGGGCACATAATCCTTCTGAAAGAGGACATTGCTATTACGGAGTATCGTCACGAAGGGTGTACTTGGTCAATGTTTAGGTAGTCGGTATGTGTCAAAGTGTATCAAATCACAGGACATTTTGTAGACACTGACCACTGCATACTGGGAACACCACACAAGATCTGATTTAGAGATGCTCTGTTCTAATCATCTAAACATCACAATTCGGTCCATCAAAGTGGCTCAGATCATCGTGTGCCCATTTTTTCTGCTTCCAACAAATCAGCTTCAAGAACTCACTTGCTGCCACTTCACCAGTCAGTGGTGGCTCAAAATGTACTGTTCACCCTCAGTCTGGATAAGGAAACTAGAAAAAAAACATTTGCAAAAAACATTTGTCCATTCATTATATATTTAAACATCCGTGCATATACATAGATCTACCCAGACCATAACTGTTTAGCACTGAAGTGGTAAGGTGTGAGCTGCTATTTGAGGTCAAATATCAGTCTTAAAGGTACAATTGCTAAAGAGAGATAGAGATATGTCTATAAATCTTATATTAAAAAAAGTATGAGTGTGTCACCACACAGATGTCATAAGCTGACCACAGGAAAAAAATAATACAAGAAAACTGCAAAATAAGAGACTATGAAATAACAGGCTATTATCCTTAAATAAAAAGCAAGAGAGAAAAAACAAAGATAAACAGATTTTTCTTCAGGGGCACCTGTGCCTCTCAGCTCGACTGGAAAATATGATCATTTTCACATTTTGAAATTGTTACAAAAAGAGATAAAACACTGATTTCTGATTGGTTTCTTCTATTAAGATGAGACCCTCTGGGTCACAAAACAGCAGCACACAGCAAGAGCCAAGCAGAAGGTAGTGGAAATCCACTACTTGCGGGAGAAGGGCAGCCAGTGTACAAGCTATGAATACATTTACAGTTGAGTAAGTTGAGTAAGAATGTGGGAATCATAAACACCTTTAGAGCTCTGGGCATGGAGGGAATAAGAAAACATTCACCGCTGAGAGGACAATTTCTGCATAAAGTGCCAAAGGCTGCTGGAACAACAGTCATGATTTAAGAGGCTATGATTCAGCCTTCTGAATGAGTTCTGTTTCATCTCTCATGAATGGATGAGTGAACAATTCACAGGCTCAGGTTAGATCCCGACTCCACAGCAGGCCTACAGTTTTCTTTACTAAATATAAATCTGTTAAGAGTGAACTGCTGCAGCTGAATCCATTACCTCCGAAGGAAAACGCGCCTTCTCAAATATCCCGTGCTGCGAAGTGTTATTGGGCTTTAATTTGCACGTTTTCTCAGGAAAAAAGAAGCAGCAGATTGGAGCAGCGGATGGTGTGATCGTGTCAGCCTAAACTCTGCAGAGGAGGGCACCATTAAGAGGCCTGTTTTTTTCAGTGTTGTGTTGCTTTGGCGTGCTTGAAGAGAAAGTAAGTGAATGAATGAGCTCCGAAAAGAAACACCAGCGAGGATTATGCATATGATGGAAGGAGAACATGCAATGATCAGAAAACATGATAAAATGACCAATATAATAGTTCAAATTGTTATAAATACTCCAGCCATACCATGTTTGGCCACTGTCACAGGAACGCAGTTCACCTTGTTGTTCACTAGAGACAAAGCTGGCAGGAAGTTATTAAATTTTTATGTTGCTCTTCCAACAAAAATAAATGTGCCCCAACCCATTTCTGTGATTGTTTTACTGTACGATCATGACCCAGAACAAATGAGGAAGAGTTTATAATGAAAAGTTTGAGATAAAAAAATATATTTGCTCTAGTTCATGCCATTGACAACAATAACAGCCAAGGTCCAGCGAGGTGTTGATCTTGGAAGATTTACTGGTGTACTAGATGACTTTAATTATTTTATTGTATCACTTTGATCAAGGTGCAATATGTTGTTTACCTTAAAGTGCAACAGATTTATATGGGGTGCTGTGGTTTGTATTCGTAGGAAATGTGCATTCTTAACCAGCCATGTGCACACGTGAGCAGTGCTGCCAAGCAGATAGAGTAGATAAGCGAGTGAGAGCCATTCTGTATTATATGACTACCAGAGAATATGAATCATCTCTTACAGGAAAGAGCAACAGTTAGATCAACTCTTTCTTAATTGCCTTGTTTTTTGAGTCAAACTGTCATATCAAAGTCTTCCCCTAGCAACATGTGAATATGTGATGTAGTTTGTAGCAGCAAGCTCATATCGCATTCTGGGGTTGCTATGGTGACCACTGAACTTGCTAGTGGACCTGAGTAACCTAGAAGAACTAACGTCATTCCAAGACATATTTTAGTAGGTTTTTTTGGGGGTGGTGGGAGAAGTACGAGTGCTCACTGTTGAGAAAGCCTGAGAGAATGAAATGGAGGGCTTGCAGCGCATCTATCGTTTGAAAGTGGCCTGCGACAAATAATAATGCTTTGCGTCATTCCGCCTAGTTAGTGCACACTCCCACTCCTCGCCCCTCCGCACGGTTGCCGAGCAACGCATCTTTACCCAGATCCTCACACATGTGAAGGTAAAGTAGCATGTACTGATCAAGGTCCTTCATCATGCGCCATCACTATTTTTAACCAAGTTCACCAAGTTTGTTTTCCACACTGAGAGTACACAACCCAACAGTCTGCCCTTATATCTGGCTAAATTGCATGCAAATTCAAACTGTTCTATTGAAAGGCAAGAAGGTATCATTTCCACTCCATATCTGTCATGCGCATGTTGTGAAATATGAGAGAATCCAGATTCGATTTCAAAAGCATTTCTTGGAACTTTATCATAGCCTTTTCCTGCAGGATCCCTAGTGGGAAAACTGACTGTGCTGGCTAACTTCACGCTGTGTGATGAGCAAGCTCCTGCTGAAGGGGCCGGTGCTTAGATGGCTGCACCACTTGGGAGCTCAGATATTTTTCATAAATGTAAATTTTTAAAAAACTGTTAATTTCCCCCATGTAACTTCAATCAGATTAACTAGGACACTGCCGGCTCTCTGTTATGATTCTGTTGTGAAGCTGCTAGTGAGCAATGAGGGGAAAACCTGTGCATTTAAAACTATTCTCCACAAAGATGACCATGATAAAATAAAGTGAACAGTATGATGTTTAGTTTTTGTATGTGCCACAACAAAAAGTAACATTTAAACACATAAGAAATGCTTTGTATGCAAACAATCAAAATACATTAATACAGAATACAGAACAAAAAAGCATGGTTTATTGTCGGAGGATTTGTTTAATTGCTATTGTGAAAATGAAGATAATTGTAAAGGTGTTTTGCTGTAAACTGTATTTGGGTCCTTTTCTATTCCAGCATGACTGTGTCCCAGTGCACAAAGCAAGCTCCATAAAGACATGGCTGGATGAGTACAGTGTGAACAAACTTAACTGTCACAGAGCCCTGACCTCAACCCCATTCAACACCTCTGGGATGAACTGGAACCGACTGTGAGCCAGGACTTCTCGCCCAACATCAGTGCCTGGTTTCTACAGAATGAATGGACAAAATTCCCACAGAAACTCCAAAGTATTGTGGAAAGCCTTCCAAGAAGAGTGGAAGCTGTTATAGCTGCAAAGGGGACAAACTCAATATTAAAGTCTATGTATTTAAAAAAGCGATGACACTAAATCTGTTAGTGTAATGGTCAGATTTACCAATACTGTAGCTTTGTGGCTGATGTAACTAATAAATGATGTAGGGATCACAGTAATATCTGCAAAGGGCTGGTGTGGATGCAGGGTTTCATTCCAAATGAAAAGAAGCTCATGCCCAGTTAAAGACCAAGTACCCAACAGAGTGGAAGCAGGTGAGCTTTTGTTTTATCGGAATGGAAACCTGCAATTCCCTTGTGGATAAGATTGGTGAGCCCTGAGATAGTGAAAGCTTTTGAACAGCAACAATTAGCAACATGGAAGCTGTATGTCTAATTCATCACACTCTTGCCTAAACCTGTGCCGAGCTGTGAAAAGACTTGATTATGTTGTCTCTGACTCCGTATGACATCCTGTTATCTATACAAAGAAAAACAGCAGGAGCTTTAAAGCCTGAATGTGTGTCTGTAATGTTGCATGTGCAATGCTGGGTGATATTTTAGTGGAATATTCCTTTAAATTTCCTTACTGGAAATAAACTGTGGTCTTATAAATGGATAAACAGAAAAAGCTCATGGTCCTATAGAAACTGCTCTAAGATCATACCCAGGGTCCACCCACAAATGTGTTCTTTCATAGCAACTGTTGCCAGGTGTAAGCTTTACAGACCGTTGGCAAAAATCCCACTCAACCAAAAAATTCAGCTTGGGGTTTAGACTCCCTTCCTACACTGACTTTAAAGTTTCGCCACCACACTACACTATATTGTTGTTAATCAAAACATCGTCTTGATTACACAACAAAAACAAAACCTACATATGCAATCTATCTTCATGGTGTGACCTTTCACACAAAATGAATATAATTTGAAGTGTAAAACATGATCTAAATTTGAAGAGCTCTTTTCCAAAATGCGATAAACACTAATTTTAAAAAAACAGTTGCCACGCCATTCTGCTGTTTACTGAACCTACTCCATCAACCTTTCATGTGAAATGGCTGTATTTCCTTTTTTAAAAGATTGTAAACTGCAGTTCTTACCCCAAACTGCGATACTGCGATAAGTGACCAATCAGAGATCAGCCAGCGCAGAGCAGTTTTGCTTGCTTGTTCAAATAATCTTTAGATACTTTTGAAAATTATAATAAACTTTAGATTTATAAACAACAACACTGTTATTAGATTCGACAATTATTGTTGAACATGTTCAGACTAAGCCATCTAACTATTTTAACAGGATAAATTAAACATTTGCAAAATGTGCGAGACTGGGTAAATAAATCGCATTTTCCTAAAAACTATTCAAATGGATTTAGAGCGTTTTGGAAAAGAGCTCAGATTTCCTATGAATTGAAATGGGATGGCAAGTTCTGTAAAGTTGCTGAATGCATTAGAGAGCAGAGCATGGATGTGTCTATAACATTCATATTCATATGAGGGGTAAAGAAATAATTCTACATCAGCACGCCCTCATCACAAGGACCTATGCAAATGTGTGGGGCAGCAGGTTTTTC
>JBBPDB010000036.1:3580554-3595554 GCA_037974465.1 Brachypetersius altus | reverse complement strand
AACAGAGAGAGCGAGACAGGTTTAAAAGGGGCGCGATCAGGAAAAGTCACGAACGAGAGACAGAGACAGGCAGACAGAGAGAAAGAGAGTAAATCCGCACAAAAAAAACAGGGTGAATGTCATCATAGCTTGTGTAGTACAGACCCAGCTCCCAACCCGACTTTGTGAATAGATTAACGGCTGTAACGGGCCTGGTCAGTGGCAGGGGTTAGCCACTGCTTTTGTGTTTGGGTTTTCTGGGTGGTTCTGTTCTGGGGTTTTCGGGTCTTGTTTTGATGGTTCTGTTTATTGGGGTTTCTGTTCATGCACTGTTTGTTTATTCCTGTTCTGTTCTCCCTGTGTCATGTGCCTGTTCCTCATGTGGTTTTGTGTCATGTGGTTTGTGTTCCCACCTGTGTCGTATTCGTGCTTGTGTCACATGATCTTGAGTTGCCACCTGTGTCCTATGTCATGCCCCTTAGGTTTTGTATTTAGTCCTGCTTGTGTGTCACCCTCATGGTCTGTCCATCGTCATTTATGAGCGTACTTCAGTTGAGCACCTTGTGTGTTGCCTCGTTTTCTGAGCCTAGCGTTTGTTCTGGCCCACGTGCCTTTTTGCTTTCTGTTTGGAATAAAACTCACAGCAGAATGAAGCCCTGGTGTCCAGCCTGTTCTTCCCAGGAAAGCTCTCGGTCATGGGGGAGTAGCCCGCACACCCGTGACAGAGAGTCGCATTATTAGTTGCCTTTTTTGCAGTTGCCAGTTTTTCGTATTCGCCATACGTCTCGCGGTGGCTTGTTCTTAAGTGCCGAATGAGATTCGTTGTATTAAATGTTTTGGACAATGCGCCTCCACGTGAGATTTCTTTGGAACATCATTGTTTCTTGGAACGTCGTAGTAATTCCACACCCACGATGACATGACTGTGGCGCCAAAACATTCACGTCCCTGCTCACCATGTACGCCCTCACGCATTGACGTCATCAATTGTGATCGGTTCCTAAGATCAGCCAAGTTGAACGAGTACCTATCGATTCATAAAATGTAATTATCGGCCCATACCGATCTTTGGCCGAACGATCGGAGCATCACTAGTGTTTACACTTGATACTCAAATGTGAGACTGAAGATTGAATTCAGTGTAGAACAATGAGGCAAGGTAAAACTGAATTATACTGGAGCTTGATTTGCACTGTGACAATAATGGGAGGGGTTTTGGTTGTAAATTGTTTTATTAGAGAGATGGTTGCATTTAATCTATTGAACATGTGGCCTGAAGAAGTGGGTTGAGAAATCCAGAAGTGGTTAAAAGGCTTTTTGGGTCCATTTACACCTGCATTTTTATGTGGCTTGACCTTATTCAGACATAATCCTGACATTTAAATGCATGAAGTGAATAGAATCCTTTTAACAAAGGGATATTTGGATAATTCAGAAAATTTAACAATTCAAAATAAATGTGAATAATGTTTATTACCCATTCATAAGTAACATGTTACTAAAGCCTTAACTTCTGTGTGATCAGTCCCAGGTTCCCGCAGCCCAGACACTGGTGCAGAATGAACGGGCCCTTGAGTCCGAGACGGGAGCCCATGCCTGACCTCTCGTGTCTGCAGCAGTACAGTGAGTGGCTGGCCTCTAGACATGAAGCCAGCCTGCTGCCCATGAAGGAGGACCTTGCCCTCTGGATCAACACAATCCTGGGTATGGAAGTGAAAATAACAGTGAGTGTGGGGAAGTTGGCATTAAAAGAGTTTTTTAGAGTTATTTGTCTCCTGTCTTACTATTTTAAATGTATTAATAAGCTTAAGTGTGTAGGTATGTGGGCCTACACACTTAAGTGATAAGCTTATAGACCTTGGGGTGATAACTATACAACTATACAGCAAACTATACAACAAAACTATACAACTATAATACAACAAAAGCGTATGAATTATTCCTTCACTCATATCAGAAGATGGGGAACACTGTAATAGGTGTTATTGTACAGACTAATAATCTGAGTTCCCAAAATGTCACTGGGCATAGGATCAATGGAAAGACGTCTGCTCATTTTCTAAAGAGCAGTTAGGCTTTCACAACTAAACCAGGACACGTCTCTGCCTGTACTGGTCTGGATGTTTTGACATGTGGCTGGCTGAGAGGTTGAGGAAGTCAGAAGGTGACAGAAGCATTACATGTGAGAAGACATCCATGCCATTAAAGCAGTGGAGCAGAGAAACCTGTGAAATAGTTGCTGGACTGAAACTCTGGGTAATTCATTTGACACACTTACCTTGCTGACATACCTTGTAGGTAGTTAAGACTAAAGCTTATCCTGTTCGAAGTATAGTTTGATTGGTGGTCAGTGTAATTCAATTAATGGATATTTTGGTTTGTCGGGCCATTCAAAACACAAACACATCACACACTACCATGCTACTCCCATATTTCTGCCACTGCTGTGTGGAGAATGGTCCACCACCCAAACATTATCAGTGGTCTGCAGTGGACCTATGAACAGGGTAGAGGGTGCAGACTTTACAAAATATTTCTTTAAGAGATGCCATAGAATAACAATTTTAGTTCCATAAAAAGCCATTTCAGCGAATGAAATATGTGAAGAACCTGTAAAGGATACAGCGACCCCTCACATAATGTACTCATTTGAATGTTTTTCTAAGAATCTTTACATTACGTGGAGGTTCTTTAAGCTAAAGGTTCTTCACACTCACATATCTCATTCTCAAATATACAAAAACGATTATTTTGAGGGGTCCTTCCATGGCATTGTGCAGATAACTCTTCCTGGCTGCCTTGTTTTTTAAATTGTGCAGCAACACATGGCTACCACACACCTGCAAAGTTTATCTTTATGGTAGGCGGAGCCAATAAAAAGGCCAGTGAATGTATGGACAAGGGAGCTGGGTCAAATAAACTGGAAAATCAGTGTATTTTCATACTGGATTATTAAAATCCAGGCTTCTATTCAGCTGCTAAACAGCCAGTCTTTCTCTCTCACAAACACCTCCGCAACATTCTCCTTCATTCTTCCTGTTTCTGAATGATCTCATGGTGCCAGTATGGCCATGTGGGGACTGCAGGAGAGCACTTACCTTCATTACCTCCATCTCCAAAGGGGGGCGGCTAATGACCATCCGTCTTTACCCTCTGGTTTTGTTGTGGTTTTTCTCCTCTTGAGCCCCCTGAAGGCCTCCTCCTCCTTGCTCTTCCCTCTCGTCCCCACCACCTAGTTACAATGTGTGTGCATTTAACACCCAGGCACTGGAATGTGTCTACAGGCCCATGTGAACTCAGAGGAGGGGGAAGGGGGGTGATGCTAGCAGTTAGTGTACTTAAAGGATGTTTCTGAGCACCTGTGAGTTGCCCGAGGCACAGGAAGAATGCCACTCTTGGTAAAGAAAGGAGGAGTAGAGGAGGGAAGGATTTACAGAAAAGAACAACAACTGCCATGAAGGAGCAAATAGCATTTTACCCTCATGCAGAAGCATATACATTCATTAACAAAACTCGTTACTTGTACGTATTAGTGAACGGTTTGCTTGAAATACAAACTTTAAATTCTGTGAACGTTCTTTAAATGTTTAAAAGAGTTCTTATCGCATTCAGAAACATGGTGCTTTGAAGATCCATCTGGAACCAAAAGTGCGCCCTTTTTATAAGTGTAAGGTTCTTTAACTTGGCTATTCATAGTACTCTTACCAGTACTGGCAGTGAGAAAGTGTGAGAAAGGGTTCTTTAATAAAGAATATTCCTTGATTGAAAGGTCAAATGTACCCCATTTTTACTTTTAAAAGGTTCATTTACAAACATGGTTCTTCGGGGTAATAAGATGGTTCTTCTTCCTTCAGAGTCAATGTCTAACTGTGCAACACCTGCTCCAATATTGATTTCCTCAGAAGCCCTTGATTGGCTGAATCAGATGCATTAGGTTTAAGTAAGAGGAGGTATATGATTGTGAAGATTGGTGATCACTAGCGTTGCTTAAAGAATTCTTTGCAGCTTCTTTTTAGACCAATATTTCTTTTCTGTGTTCCTCATTTTCTCTCTGATCTTGTTGTTTTAGGGCTGAATTTAACAGCAGAGAACTTCATGGACATGCTGGAGACTGGTGTGGTGCTCTGCCAGCTGGCTGAAGAGCTACAGGAAAGGATGATTCTGGCCAACAACAGCAAGGTGTGCAAAGCAAAACCCTAATTGCATATTCATAACTGAAGCTTCCACTCATTAAAATTACGTTTTTTGGAGCACTGACCTAGAAAAACCTTCCAGTGGGGATTTGTTGAAGAACCATCTTGTCTTGGAATCCAAGAATCCAAGAATAATTTCAGAATATTTATTTTTAAGTGTATGTCATTTAACACTATCACTACTTCTAGTACATATGTTCATAGTATTGTAGTATTTTGTTTTGCTCTTACAAACAGTATTTCAAAATGTGAACTTTTGTGTTGAATTATTGGATGGTTGGATAGATGAAAGGATGGATGGATGGATGGATGGATGGATGATGAAAGGATGGATGGATGGATGGATGGATGGATGATGGATGGATGGATGATGGATGATGGATGATGGATGGATGGATGGATGGATGGATGGATGGATGGATGGATGGGTGGATGGATGGATGGACGAATGGATGGATGGATGGATGATG
Source organism: Brachypetersius altus (assembly GCA_037974465.1). Lineage (NCBI taxonomy): Eukaryota > Metazoa > Chordata > Actinopteri > Characiformes > Alestidae > Brachypetersius > Brachypetersius altus. The sequence goes on along the minus strand of JBBPDB010000036.1, from coordinate 3,590,912 downwards.
GATGGATGGATGGATGGATGATGGATGGATGGATGGATGGATGGATGGATGGGTGGATGGGTGGACGGATGGATGGACGAATGGATGGACGGATGGATGATGGATGGATGGATGGATGGATGATGGATGGATGGATGGATTGATGGATGGATGGATGGATTGATGGATGGATGGATGGATGGATGGATGGGTGGATGGATGGATGGATGGATGATGGATGGATGGATGGATGGATGATGGATGGATGTATGGATGGATGATGGACGGATGGATGGATGGATGGATGGATGATGGATGGATGGATGATGGATGGATGGATGGATGGATGGATGGATGGATGGATGGATGGATGGATGGATGATGGAGGGCTGGATGGATGATGGATGGCTGGATGGATGATGGAGGGCTGGATGGATGATGGATGAATGGATGGATGATGGATGGATGATGGATGGATGGATGGATGGATGATGGATGGATGGATGATGGATGATGGATGGATGGATGGATGATGGACGGATGGATGGATGGATGGATGGACGGACGGATGGTTGAAAGTAGTTTGGGCAGATGATCATGCAGTAAGACAGTAAGACACACAGACATGTAACTTGAACTTTGAATAAATCTAAACAGCCCAATTCACATTCTAAACTACTACAACCAATACAGTATGTGGCCACACAGAAGTCTGTCTCATAATCATATGAACAACACCACTTTGTAGAATGTGACATAAACCTGAATGTAAATGTATCCCTTGGTATTACTTTTCTCTAAACCTGCTGCCCCATATACCCTATGGGTGGCTTAGTTTAATCGGCACAGTCTGAGATGTGTGAACATATAAATAGTTTTGAAACATAGACCTGGCCTTTCCGATGCACCCACATAGAGGAGGTATTCCTCGAGGTGGATTTAATAGTTCTGGAAGCCGGCCATAGCTGAAACCAAAGAATAAAGAGAATAAAAAGTCCCTGGCAGGATTTATCCACCATCTTATAAGCCATCTGTTTGCCATTTGTTGTGTGCCTCCACACCAATGCCTTATTCCCCTCTCTCTCTCTCTCTCTCTCTCTCTCTCTCTCTCCCTCTCTTTCTCCCTCTCCCTCTCTTCTCATGCTGTTCTTGAAAAGAAAACATAACACATTCCACACTCGTATAGGCCAAAAAAATGTGCTTAGTTGTGTTTGTTGAAGTGATACCTCTCTTTATATTTAAACGTTAATTCATGTTATGATTATAAATGTATAGATTATAACTGTCTGGTTGCTGTGCATTCTGTAGCCCTTCATCCGGCGTGTGATTCGCTGGAAAGAAGATGCTACCCCTGGTTCCTTTTTTGCTCGGGACAACGCAGCCAACTTCCTGTACTGGTGCCGTAAAATTGGGGTGGGCGAGTCCCATCTCTTTGAATCAGAAGATTTAGGTGAGCGACCAAAGGTGCATCCTGTGAGCTGAGCATACACACAGATGTGTGAACTTTACACTTCATATTTGTTTAATAAGCATAATCTGAATGTCTGAAAAGGAGATATTTGGAAAGTTAAATGAGAGAATTGTGCCTGCCTAGGCTTTACTGACTCTGTAATACTGAGATAAGCAAATAACAGTTTCCAGAGACCTTAAAGGGGAACCGCCACACCAAAATGAAAAACGTACACCTGTTGTAAACTTGCCTGCTTGCCTCTTACACTGGTGCTGCAAAGGTCTCAAGAATTAAATGCTCTTGTTAAAGACTATGAACCACCCCCTCTAATGATGTATCTTGAAGGTGGGATGAAGTTTACTCTATTACTCTATTGAGGATGGCTGATGAAATAGTTTGTTTTTTTCTGAAAAGGAAGCCAGATAGCCAGTATTACTGCTAGGAGGCCACATATCACCTACTACCCTCTACATAAATGACTAGCAGTCAAGATCTTTTGCTGAACATTGTGGTGAGAGAACACAAATAGACCAAAACACAAAGAGAAAAAATCATGAGTCAATACATATATTACATGAAAAATGGGTACTTTTACGTAATATCAGATTTCCCTTCTACCACTGTAGCTGGATCCCTGGAAGAAGAAAATGAGCATTTAAAGGTAAATAAAATGTTGGTTGCCAGAGTCCCGGCCACTTCATGCATGAAAGGTGTGCTCATTTCACCTGGTACCATCATTCCAGCCCACTTAATTTATTTATGTCTTCAGCATGTTTATGTATGACGGAGTATTGGGGAATATGTCTGAATATGCCAGATTCAGTGTAGCACAGTTTCAGGTCTTCAGTGTGCAGTCCAGCACAGACAGCCTGAGTGTGTGATGAGTCAGAGGTGTGACTGTAGACTTATTTTCACTACTGAGACGCCTGTCTGTGCCAAAATTTTACTTAAAGGAACCTTTCAGTGGAAAATGTACGCAGAATGGGGTTTCTGATATCGCATTGTCTCACAATATACATGTATCGCAAAACACATGTCCATGTTCGGGCACCAAACATGTCTTGTCTGATTCAGGTACAAACCTGTGTACATTTCCCTTATCAGTAAGAAATCATGTTCTTTCTTCTCTCTTTCTCTCATCTGAAGTCTGCATCTGTAGTGTGTGGCATATTACAGATCAAATACTATTTAGATAATGCCTTAGCCTCAATAGCTTCACTTGTTATGTTGGTACGACTGCTAGAGCCTTTGCACAGCACACATAGAGAACCCCTCACCCCCCTCAGTCTCTTTTCTTCCCTCCGTTTCTATCTCTGTATGAACTCCGCAGGGAGCAGAGCTGAATGGCAGCGCAGTATCAGTAACACTCCGCACGACCCCTTTGGCCCCTGCTGTCACTGTATTTTTATAATGAAAAATGGAGAGAAAGACTGAAGACAAAGGAAAAAGAGGACAGTGTTGCTGGGTCAACAGGAAAAGAGATGGTTCTGGATCAGGCAAAGGGAACAGACACTTGAAGGAGATACAAAAAAGACGATTCGGCTGGAAGATGATGGGCACAGATAAAATCGTAGAGAGGGGAAAATGTGCCAGGAGTAAACTAGTACTGTTCATTAGTTTGTATATGGATGGACTATAGTCTTTGTTTCTAGGAGTGATATACATACAATATAGGGACAAAAGTGTTGGGGCACACCTGTTTTTCATGGTTTAGACTAGTCCCCTTACTTCCATTGAAGGGCAGTTTTAATGCTTCATAATACCATAATACCAAGATCCAACTTTGTGGACACAGTTTCTATTCCAGCATGACTGTGTCCCAGTGCACAAAGTGAGCTCCATAAAGACATGGTTGGATGAGTTTGATGCAAAGAACTTCACTGGCCACACAGAGTCCTGACCTCAACCCCATCCAACACCTTTGGGATGAACTGGAACTGAGATTGTGATCCAGACTTTCTCATCCAACATCAGTGTCTGACCTCATAAATGCTCTACAGAATGATGGGACACAAATTCCCACAGAAACTCCAAAATCTTGTGGAAGCTGTTTTAGCTGTAAAGGGGGGCCAACTCCATATTAGAGTCTGTGTCTTTGAACACAATGTCATTAAAGTTCCTGTTGGTGTAACGGTCAGGCGTCCCAATACTTTTGTCCCTATAGTGTATTTTAACATACGTTTAATGTTTGCTGTTTTTTGATTAGTAGTGACAGTGCATAGTGCATAGTGCATGTCTATATCGAAAAATGGTTCTTGGCTTTGATGTCCAGTTCAGGGAAAATCCTGTACTTGGCACAGAATGACTCACATGTTCAAAATAATATTCTTTGGAATGTCATTCAGTGAAAGATTTTATATGAAACTAAGAGTGCTTCTTCTATAGCATCTCTCCAAACAGCCCTTTTTGATTCTCTTTTTTTTTTTAAAGTGCAGTGTCGGGCAGATGTTGCCCCATTTTAGTTGTTTGTGTACAGCTCTTTTTGGGTCAAGACCATAAATATATTTTTTTTGTCAGTCAGTGCTATTATTAAATGTTAGCCTCCGTGCCTACGTTTTTGTTTACGCCGAAGAACCCATTTGCAGACTACAACCTGCTTATTTAAGGAACATCATTAATCATGACTGCGCATGGTACACATGTTCCATTCTTTTGTCTGGTTTCTTAAGAAGTCCTAACAAACACTGTTTCACGAGAAATCACATGTCAATGAGGAAAAATAATAAAATGGGCAGTTTGGGTTTAAATCTAAGTGATGCATCTAAGACAAGTTTCAACACAGCTCAGAACAAACAAGAGTTAACTTTTCTATGGGAATTATCTTTCGCTTGCACAACAGTGCAATACAAATAAACACAGCTATGTTTTGTTTGCATGTGGGTTTCAAAAGCCTCAAAAACGAGGTGGAGGAAAAGCGTAGGTATCTTTTAATCAGCGCAAGAATTTGCAGTACTGTTGATGATTAGAGACACAAAATACAGAAATGCAGCCCTCAGCTTGCCCATGTTTTCCTAAAGACATGTGCCCAGCGCCTCAGGGAATTGGGCAAGTCTTGAAAGAGTAGCTGCATTTCTTTTTAATTTGGATATTTTGTGCCTCGTCACCTCAGGCATCTCAGGCTGTAATAGACTGTCACTTCTTAATTCTGCTCAGTGTCAGTTTGTTTTTCCATCGGTGTATCATTTTCCATCATTTTTGTGCTTTTTTCATCTTGTGGGATAAAATGCCTCATAGTCTGTGTCCTGTTGCTGTTTCCCTTAGTTCAAGCAAGACTTGACTTAAACTAGATATCTACAGTAATATGCACATCTAAGGCACATAAAAAATTACATTTAAAGTTTGGCTGGGCTGATAATAAAAATAAACATTAAACAACATTAACTTGTGTTTTTGCTGGCAGAAAGACACTCACTGTGGAGATAAATGGCTTTAAACATTTTTTATAGCTTCCTAAGACTTCTGCACAATTGTATAGGTCTTTAACCAAAGTAATGTAAAACTTTCCCACACACTCCTTAAATCCCTACAATCCAGTTAACTTGATCGCTCCTCTTTCATGTTTACTTACGTGAATAAGTTACAGATGAAATCTAGCCTTAAATTAAATGTAATTTGAACTGCAATTTGATAAATGATATCATCCTGAGAATTACATCAAAACAGTGGGACTGTTACACACAAATAGGACGCTGTGTATCCTCTGGCGTCAGGCTGGCCATCAGTTAATGACTGTTGATCTCAGAAGGAAAGCACATCTCTCCTTTAGTTTATAGCCTGTTGCTCAATGAATGGAGAACTCTATCATTCTAAAATCATTCAGACCGCACCTTTATAGTTGCTTATTGATCATACATGTGTTTTGTCAGTTCTCCACAGGCATCCCCGCGATGTTTGCTTATGTCTCATGCAGCTTGGGAGAATTGTTTCAAAGTAAGAACTTGTTATTTTTATTATGATTTTAGATTTAATTGATTTTTAAAAGGTAAACCACACTGACATAGGATAAGACATGATAAGACAGGGTGAGGTAAAATAAGACAAATACACCAAAAGAGACCGTCCCTAGGGTTACAGGCTTAAAAAAAGGCATAGAAAAAAAAGCTACATCTGACACGGAATAGACCAACAGAAACATTATCAACAAGATTATTTCAATAAAGTTAAACAGATTTAGACTCCAACTTATAGACCTCAGTGACATCTCTGCCATCACAACATTTAAACAGTGATGAAACAGATATTGAATTAGCAACTATAGTTTAATTACATTTGATTGTGTGGAATGTGTGATTCAGAATCATTTTTAAAAATACACCAAATGCTAAATTGTAATTGGGGGTATAATGTACACCATAGTAGTGGTCAAGTGACCTTTTTCTAACTAAAATGACTACATATCATCTGCAAAAAGAACATATTTGTGATGCAAAATTTGCTGAATTTAACATACTGAAAACAAAAGTAAGACACAATTTGTATTTTTTGATTTATTTTGGATTCCAATCGATTTTAATTAACAAGTAAAAAGAAATTGTTCACATTTCCAGAAAAACTGGTTTTAAGTTTATTCAACAAAACATTGTTTTGTTTCATGAGGGGTGCTGCAACTTTTGAATGTTCTTCAGTTTCTAATTAGAGTTTAAAACTGATGTTCTGATCGTTTCTCACAGGTATGGAATTGATGCCCCAGGACTTGTCAAGCTGGAGAGAGAGATGGAGAAAGAAGAAAATGGGTCTTTCTCTCCATGTCTGTGCTTCGCCTCACCATTACCTTCTCTTCCTTCTCCTTCTCTTTTCTTCCCACCTGCTTCATCACCACCTCCACCTTCTTCACCCTCGCCACTCTCTGCCTCTACCTCTTCCTCCACTCCACCTGAATATACTTCTCCCTCCACTCCACCTGCCTCTCCGCCTCCAGCTCTGTCTCCGTCTCCACCCCCCAGCCCCTCCCCTCCTCCTACCCCTGTTCCTGAGCCTGTCATTCATCTGGAACCTGAACCTGAGCCTGACTCACCCATTCCCCCATCGCCTGTTAAAGCACTCACGCCCACATCGCGTTGTCTCAGCAAAACCAGTGGGAAAAATAAGGGCGCAGACAGCCTGCTGGATGACATTGTGAGTGGAAATGAGAATAAACAAACATATGACAGTGTGTTTAAATGAAAAATCCACTTTATGTCCGAAAATACACTCTTAACTCTCAACTTTTAACAATTAGAAGTCAATATTAGCCATTTCCAAGAAACTTTTAGATGGTTTGTAAGTAGAAGGCGGCATATTCAGTTAGGATTTGCATACATTCTTGTTTTTGCCTTTTTCATTTGGCATCTAATCAATTGTGAAAGCAAACCAAGCACAATGCAGTTAACTATGTAATAAACATTGTAATTATGTCATTATATTTCAATACCAGAGAAAATGTTACAATATAACTGTAAACTTCATAAAAAAAAAACTAATGGATTCCAAATTCCCATTAAGTTTGGGAATGTAAGGGAGGTTTAGCCTACAATTCAGGACTGTCTTACTGTTTGACTTTAGGTGAAGCAGATTTCAGAAGACCCGCCATGCAGATGTCCAGTGAGGTTCTGCATTGAGAAACAGCCTAAAGGCCGCTATCGCGTTGGGGATAAAATGCTGTATGTCAGGGTAAGTCAGGGGAACTCCCACACTATGTCTTTGTATTTCAGTATCGCCAGGTGAAATCCACTATAACGATGTGCAAGGCAGGTATACGATGAGGCTGGATGTTTTGCAAGTCACTCTACGTTCTATTCTAGTTATCAGCAGAAAAACAATGTCAAAGGCAAACAAATGATGTGTTGATATCCTAGAAGAATGTGGAAGTAGAATAAAACATTAAACACTAACTGGAAAAAGAAATACAGGGGCCCTTGAAACACACCCTATCACACTTACCTATAACACAGTTGTAAAAGCATAAGCTAGAACATAAAACTAAGTCACAGAAAAAGGAAAAGGACATAAATATACTGTACTTGTACACTGTAGTAACAGATACAATGGCAAGAAGTGTAAAAACATACTGGGGAACGCCAACTCTTTCACTCATGCACCGCGTATTCTGTCTATTCTGCATATACTGCGCATTCTACCACTGCATGCAACCCAACTAGTACTGAAAGTGAGCGTTGTAAACTCAATTTGGCGTATGTCAAGACTGTTATAACCCAAGGAACCCCTGTCCCTGAAAAACTGATACTGAACAAGAAGGCCTGTCTTTCAGCTGACTTTCATACTATCTGACAGATGTTCCTTTGGGTTGAGGCTACATACAGGCCATTGGACTTCCTCTTCAGCAAACTCAGTAAACCAGCCCCAAACTGTTGCCACACAATTGGAAATGTATACTTGTCTAAAATGTCTTTGTATGCTATAGCATTGACATTACCTTCACTAGAACCAAACGGCCTAGATCCAAACGCAAAAAATAGACCTAGCCCATTATTACTCCTCAACCAAATGGTACCATTGGCACTAAGCACTCTCGTTGGAAGCATCCACCTAGCATCCACCATAATTTGATTACTACATCAAATCTGGCAGATAGTGAAGTGTGATTAACCACTCTGTGAGTTTATATTATCTATTGCTTCTTGGCTTCCTTCATCCTTGCATTTGACAAAAATAGCACTTACAGATGAGCAGGGCAGACCTAACCAGGCAGAAATGTTACCATTTTTTACAGCTTCAGTTTTGCACTGATGCTTCCAGTCTTTTTATGAATTTATGAAACTCTGTCAGCAGTTCTTGAGTTAATTTAATGACGTGTCTATTGAGTTGAACCAGGTATTTGAGGTATTTGATGAAAACTACAGAGTAACACAGGGCTTCCACGAGGAGAGGAATGATTACATAAACAAATAGACGTACATACATACTGCACAGATGTCTAAGATATATATTCCAGGGGTCAGAACTACAATGACCAGAAGGGGGTAGAGCCTGGAAATTGAAACATGACATCAATCAACAGTGACTACAGTTATTGGGTAGTTATGATCTCCAGGTGATGCAGATTCTCAACCTTTTTCAGCAAAGAACTAGGCGTAATCAGATTCCTGATTAACGGTGATAGTCATCCACAACCTTTGTTTCTCATTGATATGCGTGAAAGACAGATTAAGCAACTCAAATTACGCTCCTGCCGTTAACATCTTACTGAGTCCTGCTTGGCCTTCTTATGCATTGTTAGTTTGGACTCTGCAAGCGTGTGGAACTCATTCAAAGGCAAAGACTCATGGGAGGCTGGGTTGCCTGGCAACACGAAGAAAAGGTTCACACCTTTTGAATGGGAGAGGGTAAGGCAAAAAAAAAAAAAAAAAAAGATTCCAACTGGCAAATGGATAAGATCAGACAAATGAGTCATTTAACCAGCTCTCTCACTGTAGGCAAACAATGCATGAAATTTACACAAGGATAAAGCTAAACAATCATATTTGCAGTAAGATGGCAAGCAAAGTGAGTGTTAGGACCTTTTCTAATGCACTGGGATGATGATGAGCTACTAAGAATTCCGAACATCAAAACAGGCTTTCTCTTCTTTTACCTCACTAAAGCTAGAGCCAGTTCAAAGCAGTAATGGGGATGGAAGAGCACTTCAAAGGATTGTCACTTTATCTAATTGGGGACTTCCTTAAAAGTCTTATCGGAAACCACTTGTTTAAGTCTCACTATCTCTGACGCAATATCACTAATCAATCGATCCAGTTCTGCACACAGCTTAACCTCAACAGATATCTTTTGGATATAATGCACATCCGGTTCCCTTCCCAGCGACTGCATTTCTCAATTATCTAAAAAACATGTCCTGACAGTTGTTAAAGAGGAAGCTTGTAAAAACTAAAGTGAGTGTTTTACAATCATCTGGCATGCAGAAGGATAATTTATATCATATTCATCATATTCAACTGATATTCAGACCAGTTTTTCTGATCAACTGAACTGGATATAACCAAGACATTCCTGTGGATCTGCTGGACATTAAATTCTTCGTTCATTCCTGTTTTGAATGTACATGCATTCGCATGTTTAATTTGCTTTCAACATGAAACATTTTATTTTCATGTTCACGTTTTATCTTATGTTCTCCCTAAGGGAGACGCCTAAAATAGATCCTGGGCTACATTAGCTTTATTATATTTTATCACGGAGAGGCCTGTGTGGATATACAGACTGTGGTTGTCTCAAGCTGAGTTTAAACCTAGACCTATGTTGGGCCAAAAAATAAATAAATCAACATTAAAAAGTGTCAGCTAACCTTGAACCTATGTGACCATTTCATGAGAAATGGTCCAACCGAAACCGTCCAAACAATTTAAAATAAAATATCTTTATTTTACATTAAGAATTAAGAACGTTTTTCTCTTGAAAAGTAACCAGTTTGGAGATTTTGATGGGCAAACCTTCCAGATACTCCAGATTCCAGAACTCTCTGGTGAACAAGTTTCTCACTTTCACAAGTAGATTGGCAAGGATAAGCATATTCCAAGTCATGGTCATCATAGAACATAGCTGAACCTCTTAAATGCCCTAAATGCCTTTAGGGAGCAACATGTCCCATCATCCATGATTTAGGAGAATGTTTATTGGTTAGTGGCAGGCTGTAAAAAGGGGGGTGCAGAATTTATTGATTTCAGTTGTGAAGTCATTAGCAAAGTGATTACTCCAGAAAGCTTGTTAAAGAGCGACAGCAGTGCTACCAGGACCCGCCCCCTTCCTTTCTCTTGCTGTGCGATTTTTCAATCAGACGATTCCTCCAGGGCTTCTGCACGCTCTGCTGTGGAAAGTAAGCACCATCTTTCTATCAAGAACCCAATTAGCAAGAACTAAGAGAGAGATAGAGAGAGAGAGAGAGAGAGAGAGAGAGAGAGAGAGAGAGAGAGAGAGAGAGAGAGAGAGAGAGAGA
>JBBPDB010000036.1:3559623-3571070 GCA_037974465.1 Brachypetersius altus | reverse complement strand
ACACACACACACACACACACACACACACACACACACACACACACACACACACACACACACACACACGTGTATATACACACACATAGATATGCATATTTATATTTACATAACATTTGCATAGTGTATGTTCTTTAATATTATAATTTAATATTATACGGTTATGTTGTATAGTGTTTTGTTCTATTGGTTATGTTCTACTGTCGACTTTTGTTCAGCCCACTTTGTTGCTGTATGAGTTAGATAGGCACTCAGATCAATACACTTGCCCTGTTCACTAATATATCCCAATCCTTGGCATTTTAAAGAGATAATCAATGTTATTCACTTTTTCTTTCAAAGTTTTTAATGCAGTGGCTGATTGGTACTCCCCGACATTTATTACTTTGTATAGCCTCTCCTGTACTCTGGACACTCAGTCACCACCTTTCAATTTACTGTCTGTATGCCTCTTAACAAGAACTGTGATGCAACATATTTATTCATGTGTCAGTGATTGGAATGTATGAACTACAACATTTTTACCATGTATGTTGTAATAAGGGCAGTACCTGCGCATAGCATGCCTCTTCAATTGCTAATCCTGTTGTTAAATCCACCTGGGGTTTGTCAAAAGAGACAGTCAAGATATAAACAACAGTAACACAACACAAAATGATTTAACATGAAGAATGTAGACATTGCAGTTTTTGGTACACTAACATGCTTGTATCGTTGGACAGTTTTGAAAAGAGAAACAGAAGCAACAGTTACAGTTGTTACAACTTGTTTAATTTCTGTAACGTAAAATGGATGACACTTAAATGCCAGATTACTAAGATACCTTCAGAGTACCTTTATCAATAACAAATAAGCTACTTATTTATATCAAGCTGTTCTGAGCAGCTGAACAAATGTCATTAACACGTCCCACTCAGAGCTGAAGTGGTCTGTATAAACCTGTGAGACTTTCCGGTGACAATGGGGAAGGACAAGAGACCTACTTTTATAGGTTACCTTGGCATTTCACTGATCCAGAAATACCTCCCCAGTCACACTCCATGCTAGACAAATAACCTCATTTCTGAGTTCATGTTACAGACCCGTAATAGAACCCTTTTCACACCAGTTGAACAAAGACGTCTCTTGCCTAGGTGATCACGGAAAAGTAAGCTATTTCAGCCCTTGAACAACAAACAGGCCAATCGCTGTTTGATGCTTACGCTTGTGTTGATGTCAAGTCATGATAAAAGTGTGGATCAATGTAAAAGATACAAAACTAAACAGAATAAGTTTTCATCTGATTCACTATTAAATGACTTCCGTCCTACTCACAAGCACAAATGTGGTGTGGAAAACCTGCAAGTCTGAGAGAAACGTGCTTTTATCACCTGTCAGTTCTTAGGAACAAAGCTTAATTGCGACTTCTCAGGAATAAGACTTTATTATAGGGAGACTTTTCCATAGAGCATACTGCTGCTGTTTTTTCTTTTTCAACTTGACTTTTAAAGACCAGCTGCTCTTTACACTGTCTGAACATCTTTTGATGAACTGGACCTAAAAAAATAGTCCAAAATCACTCAGACTAAAAATTTTATACAAGTTTTATATAACCTTCACAAGTTAAGTTCAGCCCCCCAAAAAAACACACACACACACACACACACACACATTAATTAAAAATTAGCGATTAATTAAAATTAACTAGTTAATCGCAAATTGATGACTTAGTGTGTTCATTATATATTATATATTGGGTTGACATAGAATTGCGATACATTTTTTCCAGATTTGCGATTAATTCGTTAGTTTTAATTAATCACTTTACAGCCTTAATATATATATATAATATATATTATATATTATATGTATATACAACAGGAATTCTACATGAGTCTCCAACTGTGGAATTTTACAACCTGAACGTTTTACCTGGAAAGTTGTAAATAGTTATGATATTTGAGGTTCTGAGCTGTGGCGTGTCCCCATTGGCTCACATGCCCTTGTAATAAAATGAGAACAGATCTGAAACAATGACAATAAGCAGTAAACGCCATGGTGGCGTCTAGGTGCTGAAATAAAACCCAATCAGGAACTGGGATCACGCTGCCACGTCTAGCGCAAGAGTAATCCACGGTTTACTTACACACAGCGTAATAAACCTCTACAGTGTAAACACAGTCGTTATTCCATACTGTCTGCTGTACTATTACTGACCTGGCAGTCGTGCTTGAGCGGAGCCTTAAAAACAGGCTCTATTTGATCACTGATAAAAATGACAACACTTGTCAGGAAAGCAGCTTTACTAATGACTTCCTTTGACCTGAAGGCTCTACGGTGTTGACAGCCTGGCCCCTGGGTTCAAGGTGATGTCATACAGCAGACTCTCGCTGGCATCCAGAACGGCAGTCAGACGTGACTCTCCCGTACTGGAGCTTTCAGTAGCAAGCTTACAGCACATTCAGACGACTCTAGCTAACATGTCCAGCAGGCATGCTAAGAACTAAAGCCTAGTGCTCCTGATCTCCTTAAACCAAAATGAGAATGATTAGGAACAGCTCAACATTAGATCAGCTTACTTGAGGCAAAATTAATCATCAAATTATATACAAGAACAAAAGTCCTTTTAAAAAAAACAACTTAACACCCTGCTTGTCTAGACAATATGGACTAAACAAGCATTCTGAAAGTTTGCCCACACACAAATGAGCATGACAAGTAACCTCACCTCTATGCCTTGGTTGATTGCCAGCTTGGCCATCCTGATTGCAATAGGTCCCTAAAAGAATAAGTACAGAATTTCATTAGAGGTATGCAGCCTTACTGGTTTCCTCCAAACGCATCACAGCACTCTCAAGCAGCGAAAAAGGACTTACCTTCAGAAGGTCTCATTAGTAAAATCAGAAGTGGCCCCTGCAATTTCTGAATCCTGAATGTTTATTTTGTTGTCATTTCTTTACTCATTGAAAATGCCAAGAGTGAAGTATATTCTTGTTTACTGTCTCAACAGATATATTACTGTGATAATAACAAGACAGACTCGCCAAGATTGCTGGACTATCAGGCAAAGACACTGTGCCACACTTCACAGCCCAATAAACTAACAATAATGGAGTGCATCCATTAGAGATTGATGAGAGTGGCTACTGCAGTGTTTTTACTTCTGTATCACACTCGTTTTTCATTCATCAATGGCTTAATACTTCACTGACAGGGGCAAACTGGTGTTAAAGGACTCATATCCTACATGCCTCTGTATTTCATTATCCCAACCAAGTCCTGTTTTCACAGTTGTGTGGTTCTATCTATGAAAAAGACTATTTTCACAGGACCATTTATTTTCCATTAGAACGAAACAGGCTGGTGGTGTTTCTGTGCCTTTAAGTCTGATCTATGTAAATGACTTCTGTTCTGATCAGAAACATAATGATAAACACTGAATATGAAACACTGTTTTCCTTGTCCTTCCTTCTGGCACCAAATGCTCATAATGTAGACAAACAGATACAAATACTCTTTTACTCCTTCAGCTATTATGCTGCTTAATGGATAATGGACTTGTATCTGCATTGTTTTTGTTAGTGTCCATTGCACATGTTTTGCTGCAAATGAATTGCCCTCTGGGATAATAATAATGAATTTGAACTTGAGGAAGACCTCTATTTGCAGCCTAAGAATATAAAGATATAATGGCAGCTTTTGAAATTTTAATAACGCATCTATACTGCACTTTTATTATTAGAATTCATATTCCAATTATATGAACCCTTTAAAGTCAAGTAAATGCAAAGTGGTCTTATAGTCACGTGTGGAGACAGCACAACACGTGTGAAACTCTTTCTCTCCATTTAACCAATTCAAGTGAAGCAGCACACTGCCAACAATTGGGGAAGCCCAGGGAACAGTGTGTGGGGACAGTATCTTGCTCAAGGGCAGCTCAGTGGTGCCACTAGCAGCCCTGGGATTTAAACCCATGACCTTCTGATCGCAGGGGCACTAGCTGTCCCAAAAAGAGAGCTGCAGGCATTGGCCGGGAAATATCAAATGAGGCAATGTTGTCGTCTTGCAGGTCGGTACCTGTGGGTTAAACTCGCGGGCCAGCTCCAGCGCCCTCAGATAAGCCGCATCGCCACTCTGGTTCTGCTCCACAGCATGGTTTACCAGGCCTAGATTCTTCGCCTCTGTACCATCAAACACTCGAGCAGCAAAGATCAGCTCCTTAGCCAAAGATACGCCTACACTACGTGGGAGACGCTGTGTGCCACCTGCAGAGAGAGAACAACCTAATGCATTCAAGGCCTACAGAGACTGTTTTTGAGTAAATAACTGTGGGTGGAAAAGAGTGAAGAAGAAAAGTTAAACACTCTACGAGTAGGTGTGTCTAAACCTTTAGTGTAGACGCATAAATAACACTGTGTGAATTCATGAAAAAGGGTTCAGTGCTGTACAGACAAGTGGAGGTGCTCCAGGAAGAGCTTATCTTCCCAAATAATTCATTTAGTTGGCTCCATTACATCAGTGCACTAGCTTAGCAAAACCTATTCCCCAGATGGATTATTACGATAATGTCAGCTACCAGGGTTAGACAAGCTATCATTTTCGCAGCGCATGTAAGACACACCAACATGGCACAGTTCTCCATACACTTGGCAGGAGCCTGGTACAACTGTTAGTCAGACATAAATAATCATTAAAAGCGAATGTGACATGCAGGGCTAAAGCAAGCCTTGTTTAGTACCATAATATAGGAAAGTCACAGTTCCACTGTATGATGCAATTGCTGTTTTTGGCAGACTGGTGGGGTGTATGGGCTGGAATCCATCATGCTGCTCAATGATACTGATGTTTGCAGTCCAGCATCATGGCTGTAAACGTATACAAAACACAACTGACAGTTAATGACTTTCTCTGACCAACTGGTTTACACTGCTGACAGACCGGGCCCCGGGTTCAAGGTGATGTTACACATGAGACTCTCACTGGTATCTAGAAAGAGAGCAGGCTGTTTCATATTTGCAAATCAGTATGAAAGTGTAAAACATTTAATACATTTCACCCGCATGGCAGCATACCCTAAAAGGGCTCTTTAGCAGAGGTCACAAAGAACCAGGAATACCATTTGACAGTGAAACGTTAAAGTGATCATTCTGTAATTCTTCCACTGCATTTAACCCATTCACTAAGTGAAGTAGTGGACAGCCAGGGACACAGTGCCTGGGGAGCAGAGTGTGGGGACGGTACCATGCTCAGGGTACCTCAGAGGTGCTTAGCAGTCTTGGGAATCGCAGGGTGAACGCCCTAATTACTAGGCCACCAGCATTTGAGTACATAAATGGTTCTTTGACTGGTTAAAAGGTTCTCCTCTGTAATTGAAAAGCTTGTGCAAATCATTATTTTTAATTCACTGTTTAAGTAACCTTATTAAAATGCTTGCACATTGACTGTATAGAGCCTGTATGTCTTCTTCATAAACCTGAAGCTATCACATATTTTAAAAATGCAAACAATGTTCTGCATCACCGCTTAAATATAATTACAGCAACAATAACGATCATAATAATAACAATATTAACAACAGCAATGCAGTACTGACATAAAAAACATTATTACTAATCTTTGTGGTGGTCACTTTTTGTATTATTGCACAAATTCCATTGATTTGTTTTGCCTTAAAACTTTAAAGGAAGCTGAAATACTACAAGGCGAAACACCACTAATATATAACACAGGTCAAAACCATCACAGATAAGTTTATGTGGGTTGTGTAGTGTTTTTATTCAGATTTCAAATCTGTGTTTAGTTTTTCCTGCATGTACAGTTTTTGTGATGAAGCTAGTTATTTACTGCATGATAGTTGGTATAATTAGCCTATAATAATCATATGCTGAGCGTTTTTGAAGAAACAGTGGGTGCTGACTGACACAGATCAGTATATCTATGCCACAGTGTGGCCTATCTGACTTCACACTGAAAATATTGAAACAGTTACTTGATTGGTGCTTGTGGTTTAATAAAAACTGCATGCAACTAATTCAAAAAGTTGAGGTGACTGAAAAAAACTGAAATCAGCATGAAAAACGTGTTTAGAAGAGTGTGTTGTGGTTTTTGATGATTACAAAAAAAATATAGATAAGACACTTCTATCAGGGCAGACATTTAGTGTCCCCATAGTTAGCACTAGTAGAGACAGACCGTCTTTTGTCCCTCCTGATTCATGGTGACAGTGTGGAAGATATGTGTTGTGCAGGTGTGCTTTTGTGTTGAACAACTGTGTTGTAAAGCGACTGTAGTCCATTCAGTAGCAGAGATAACAAGCAAATCCCTTATAACGGCCCCACATAGGTGTACCTGGCTGAGCTATGGGTGGGATTTGAGATCTTCATTCCAGGTTTGGTCAGGTTAAGGTCAAGGCTTTAACAATTTATATAAGTAAGTAAGTGTGTAATAATGTACTAATAAACAGAGACATTTGTAAGCTAGCTAAGAAATGTGTTGATGAAGTTAATAGTGGTAATAAAATAACTGTTAGTAGACCAATGTTCATTTAAATCATTATTTAGCAGTAACATTGTTAACTAACCTACTTTAGCAGGATTCAGGCTGTTCCACCACTGTCACCAGAAAAAAATACTGAAGGCTGTCAGTTCAGTTTCTGATCTGTGTATCTGTGTCATCATACAACACTTTTTTCCAGGGGTGCAGAATATAAACTTTGCAAGACTGTTACTTTAAAGTAAAAAAAACTTTAAAGTAATTGTTTAGTAAAGACGCAATAAATAAACACCACCTAAACATCTCAACGTTCTAAAACTACATCCAGTCCTTCATTAAAGTCTCTCAGACTATACTTGAAGTATTTTAGGACATAGTGTGATTATAGACAACCATTTCAGACAACACCAGCTGGCTGGAGAGGAATGATCTTGGATCAAATGTCTGTTTTTATGATGGTTATTGTCTAGATCAGCACTCCTGCTCCTGAGGTAGCTTGTGAAAACAGACCCAGTTGTCTAAACAGGCTGTCTGTAGCTCAGCTACATAATAAAAGGTTTGTTCTTTATTAAAGAAAAGTAGTTAGCTAGTTGAGGTATTAACCATATGTCTTGCCTATTGAACATGTTTTATTGTGTATATACTTGAGTCATGTGTATTCTACAAACCGATACAAACACAATACAAATGTGGATCTATTAATATGAGCTGCGGTAGGACATTTCCACAAGGCAGGACAGTGCATTACTATTTGCCTACCATTTTCAACTGAGAAAACAGCAAATATAAGAGGATTGCGGGGTTGATTTTGGTTGCTCCAGCTCAGGCTTGCTCTCTCCACTCACCATTTCAAACAGCTTGGCTAATTAACCATTCGAGTTGGGCCAGCCAAACCAACAGCTCTGTGGTGTCCAAACTTCTGTGTGGTATTTATGCATGTGAACGTGGAAAACAGAATATGGTGCAACGTCCTCATGCAAGAGTAGCATAGTGGAGTTTTTTTTTCTTTTTCTTTTTAACTTTTATGACTCCCTCTAATAGACTACTTTAAATAGAACTACAGAACATTCCAATTATTTTCAGGGTCTGATATCACACGTTTTGTGACATAAAATGTGACTGCGTTTAATTCACAGTGCATATTTTTGCACAACCTCTACAATTAAACAATTCTAGTTATACAGCACATTCTAGTTATACCAGCACATATTCCCAGACATGTTGGTGCCTTGCTGTATCTTTTTCAAAGTAGGCTTTACGCCTCAGCCAGCTAACCCAAGGCTTAGTTTGATTTAATATGGATGTTTTGTCTCGATGATGGTTTTATTTTTCAACAGGTTAAATAACCAGGAAGGTTAGGGTTTCAGATCATGAACAGCTCTTTGACCAATCAGGGCCAGCCTTCCAACAGCGGACCCGCTCCTGTCCTCCGTCCTTAACAGAGAATGCAGTAAACCACTGCTAAAACCAGTGAACCGTGGCTGCATTTGTTGAAAGTAAAGAGAACGTGCTTCATGAGACACTCCTGTTCTCATGAATTTTACTCAGGTTTTCAGCCTTTTGACAGAGTTGCACAACTCTTACACAAGCACTTGAGGGAAGTATGTTTACACTTGAAGAGGCGAAGACACGTTGCATAAGGCTCGACGGCTGAAGCAACTCTAAACTTTCACCACGCTAATGTGCGCTGCTAATGTCTGCCTCTAACCTTGTCTTCTTTCACTCCCTCTCTCTCTGTCTCTCTCTCTGTCTCGACATGAATAAATCATACCAAATCCAGATCTGGGCCACAGTCTGTTCAACTGACAAACTGTCTGTTGTGTTTCCAGTTTGACTATTTTTGTCTGAACTCTGTTGGAACGGTCTCCATGTTTCCTAAAACTTTGGCAAGACAACTCGAAAGGGAGGGAAACAAGGTCCCTTAGCGCCTTCTCCAAACACTCAACTGTGAAGCAGTGTCACATTTGCAAAAATAAGTGTACAAATCTTTAAATGTGAATTATATATTTATGCCAGACAAACAGCCATAACTCACGGTGTGAGAAAAACTAAGCTCCACTGTTATGTCAGACAATTAAGCAAAACAAATGAGGCTTAGTTATTAAGTTCATTAAACAAGTCTGGAGGGTTCTTAAGGTTTTTTAGTGTGTTAATATCTACTGCCAGGCAAGCGCATACATAAGAGAAGATGGGTATCTAGCAGTGAACTTATGGCCCAGTGCAACATTGTGTAACAAGCAGTTTTTTTTTCTAATGTGCCAGATATTTTGCAAGAAATTCAAGGAAATCCTTGCATCACATCACAGTCATAGCTAGTGGGAAAACGGGGCCGGTTCCTGTTACGGTATATGGACAACAAGAGGAGAGGGAAAAAGGGTGAAAAATAAGCCCGGTGCCTCAACATGTTTGTGAAAGTATGATGTACTGACAGGGCGGCTGGCCTGGAGCTTTGCCCTGAGCTGTTTTGAAATCGTCAGCAAGGGCCAGTCAGCGAGAAGAGTGTAACATATTGTGCTCAGAGAACGGCTCAAAGGAGGCCAAGAAATTGGCCGTCGTCGTCTAAGCACGCGGCAGCTGTTCAGGCGATTTCAGGGGAAGAACAGAAGAGCTCTTGGAAGAGCCATTCAATCCCCACGGGCTTTAACCTGTTAGCATCCAGCACTCAGCACTCAAGGGGGTGACGAATGCAGCCGTCACACCAGCACCATCTGCAAGTCCAGGTCAGGTGATTTATGACACACAAGAGAATCATATGGACTTTCTAAGAACACGCTGGGGCTCTGAGACAGGTGGAAAAGACTGTTCTGAGCTCGCTGCGGGTGTGTGCTGATAACTTCATATGCTTTAGTATGTATGCATATTTCTATATAAACACATGTGAATATGAATTGTATTAATGTGCCAAGTATGTCATATGCAAAAGTGAAAATAAGTACAGGGAATCCCCATATTGTGTGCCATAACTTTTGCACAGGCTGTACACACACGTTTTATATCTAATTTTATTAAACAACCACTGCTGTGATGAGGCCTCCATTGATCTGACTGTAGCACATCCCTCAGATGCTTCTTTGGTTTGAGATCTGGGAATACTGGAGGCCATGTTCCTCAAACCATTCATGAAGAATTTTTGACCAAAGCCATTACGGAATACTGTTGCCATGAAGGGTGTACTTGGTCTGCAACAATAAAAGCCCAAATGTAAGCACATATGCAATGCAACGCAGCACAATCCCATACGTGGTAAGTTGTGATGAACTGTGTTCTGGTAGCTTTGTATCAGAGCCAACATTAACTTCTTCAGCAGTTCAGGCTACAGTAGCTCTTCTCTGGGATTTGACCAGATGGGCTGGCCTTCGTTCCCCATGTACATCAAAGAGCGTTGGGAACTCATGACCTTGTCGCCGGTCCACTGATTTTTTTTATCACTTTTGGTGGGTACTAACCACTGCATACCAGAAGACCCCACAACACCTGCCATTCCGGAGATGCCCTGACCCTGTTGATCACCATCAGCTGCCAAATATATTACCCCTTGACAGGTGCCACAGTAACAAGACAATGCTATTCACTTCATATGATCAGTGTATACACACACACACACAGGTTTTGTTCATTAAGATTTAAAAGCCTTATATTAGAAGATTGCTCTGTTTTGCTCGAAAAATGAATGAAAACAGACACATTTAAACACACACACACATACAGAAAATGAAAGTAAACCTTTACTTTACTAAATAAGGCAATAAATATGAGAAAAGGTTACATGACAGCTACACTTTCTCTCTTTTCACCAAGGTGATATCATATACTGCCTGCACACGCGCACGCACACACACACACACACACAAATACAGAGGCCTCATGTGGAGCTCAGATTACAGAAGGCCCAGATTGCACTTTACTCACTCCCTATTACACAAGCATCTCTGTCCTTCACAGCACGCTGCAATACAGAGAGCTGTCGAGAGGCAGCAGGGAGTTAATACCTTCTGCCTGTCGACTGAAGCACTGTAAGACATCCTCTCTAGGTCTAGTCAGGAGAACATTTGTTACTTTTTATGACCTGGCTTGTGATTATAAACAGATACATGCTAACACTAATATACAACATAAGCTAAGCTAAATAAAGGAAGTTTATAGCAGCGGTTTGGCATTTCGGACCCTAATGTGATTAGGGTGAACATAAGTGTAATTTCCAAGCGTAATTAGGAAGAATGCAAGCAGAGCAAAAAATAAAGGAATGTACTTTTTTAACTCTACTTTTTTAACTCTACTGCTGTCAATAGGAAACAAAGAGGATCGGATGCATGTTTAGGACTCATTTGCTTGCATGCTTGGTTACAGCAGAAACAGTCTGGGTGGTAGAAAAAGAGCCTTTTGTGACAATCAAAAAAGCCAGCTTTGAAACTAGGAATCTCTGAGCATAACAATATGAAAGCTCACTTTGGCCATATGGTAATGTACACTAAACCTCTTCACAGGGTCAAATTCCACTTGATTTGATATTTTGACTTGAAGGACAAAGTATTATGTATGACCTGCACCAAAGTCAGCCATATAAAGCACAAGAGATCATGATGTAATTGTTAGATCTGTGCTCTGCAACTTGGTTGAACTTCTCAAGAGCATATAAAATGTAATTAACCTGAGGCTGGCCTCAGCAGCGGTTTAAACACTCTGGATCCTCGCTGTTTTTTCCACAGGTTCTCAGAAACACCTTAAGAAAATTAACATTTAAAGCACTTTTTTAAGGAACAGATTACATTTCATTTTAATTAGTGTTTCAGTTCACACCAGCTGCTCGTAACATGCATTACGTCCATCAAAACACGAGCCCTCCTCACATGCGGTGCTTTTTTTCCCTCACTTGAGTGCGAGCGAAATGTAACCTCCACACCAATCACATCACACACACACACACACACACACACACACACACACACACACACACACACACACACACACACACACACACA
>JBBPDB010000036.1:3510003-3537155 GCA_037974465.1 Brachypetersius altus | reverse complement strand
TGACTGCTCATGTACATGATAAGGTAAATTTTACTTGATTCTAATAAGTAAGTTGCACTCGATTTCAGCATTAAAATGTACTCAAAAAAATTGAGTGCAAATTGTTACTAAAATTTTTTTAAGTAAATTCTATGAGTTATTTCTTTGAGTGTAGGTGGCGAAGTAATGTTGCCTTATATTTAGAAAAAAAGTCATTTTTAAAAAAAAATACAAATCCATTGAAGACATATTTCATTGTAACTGAGTAAATGTTAGTAGTTACTACTGACACTTCATGTTGGACATTAATGGTCATTATTATTATAAAGTACAAATGACAAACTTAGCTTTGAACATTTAATAGCAGCTGAAGAATAGCTGGTTGTTTTATACACCCCAGTATGTTATGGATTATAAGTCATTTATAATCATATTAAGAAAAGTGTTTTATTTGAACAGGTTGTCTTTTATTACCAACTGCTCATTTGAAAACATATTAAATAAAAGAATGTCTGGCAATGTCCCAAGCCTGCAGAAGCTGTGTAACACTTCTGCTGCAAAGATAAGCTGATCTCAGCGAGATATATCACTGTACAGGTTCTGGCAGTCAGTTCATGCTTGTAATACACAGGAGAATATGCTATGAAACACATGCCACCACAGACCTATGAGCCCACAGCGCTGATCTTCACTCCTATTTATGTTAAATGACTGTGGGAAAAATGGTTCTATGAAATGTTTCTTATCTGTCTGGTTGAAACCACCCCTACATACAGTCACTGTCTGAACAAAATCTCATATCTCCATATTTGAATTTGAACCCAACTATCCTAAATTTCATGACTTTGGATGAAATTTACATTAACTTACATTATAAGTTAATACTAAGTTACAATTTGAGATAAAAGGTTTTGCTCTGACAGTAACAGTATATTAATAAATGCAAATGTCAAGCTCTTTCTGTATTCTATCATGATACAGAGTACAGAACATCTTTAAAAAAAACAAAAAACAAAAAAACGAATGGAAACTGAACATGCAGAGAAATCTGCTTTATTTGCAAATATTTCTGTACACACCAGAACACATTTCATGCAGGAAAGGACGTTTTCTCTACACATCTTGCCCGAAGAAGGATGAGCCCTTCCTACTCCATAGTACTCAAACATTTTGGGTGGCTTGGTGGTCTGCATGGAGCAACGCAACTGACTCCCGGACTCTTTGAACGGAAGGATGGATGATCTCCCAGTTTTTACTGTCATGCCACGCTTTACTAACTTTGTAGCGTAACTTGTGTGGTAAAAGCGGCATGACCGAGGCACGCTCAGTTCCTTTGGTTGTTTTCATTTCATTACCAATCTCTTTAGTCACTCTGGTGAACAGACCACTGCCCCCGACATGGTCTTCAGTCACCTGAGCATGAGTAGCACCACAGCCGGGCTGGGTCTCGACCAGCCTGGGCTCATGAGGTGCCAGAGAAAAAGGCCCAGAGTAGCTGCTGGGGTAAAAGGTCATATTTGTGCTCCTGTGGCTTTGCATTGCCTCTCTTTCAAATGTAAGAGGAAAACCACTTGGGCATGCAGGGATTCCCAAGTAACAGGTCACGTTTCTGTCCCTCTGGTGCATGTTACCCATGACACCGGAGGTCAGGATATTGGGAGAGGTGACGTTTTCTAGGTCTGGGCCCAAACGCTGCCCTTGACCTCCAGAAGCAAATGAGTAAGGAGACTGGGTGTCAGGTCCAGGGGTTGAGAAATCCACCAGAGAGGACAGGTAAGACTCCCTGGAGGGTCCTTGACACACAAGACGGTCCACCAGGTGGTTTCGCCCCCCGGTGTTGTGGCAACGCGCGGCTGAGAGCGCAGCCTTCAGTGTCTCGTTCTCGCGAAGGAGTTCTACGGCGCGCGCCTCCAGCAGACATTCCTCCATGCGCCTGCGCAGACGCGACCTCTTGGCAGACTCGTTGTTTCGACTTCTTTTGAGCCAGTAAATGTCGTCTTTCTGCTCATCAGGCGTGAATTCTCGCTTGCGACGGCTTGCCGGGGCTCCCCTCTCGGTCGTGACCGAGTTAAACCCATGAACAGAGCCTCCATAACTGCTGTAACCGCTCCGAAACTCGTCGAGCCGAAGCTGCTCCTCCAGCCCGGAGCAGCAGGTGATGGAGGAGTACATCTCAGCCAAAGTTCGCCCCAGGACGCTGCTTAACTTCAGAAAAAAAACATGCGTGTCTTCTTAAAATGAAGAACAAGGAAAACGCAAACATGTTAAATATAAGCCACCCACGCCGCAAAGAACCGCACCTCCAAAAACGCCCACTTAGCAGCCATTGGTTCCCCTGAACCCCCTCAGCCCTCAGGGCCAGCTCTCCAGGCCCCATTCATTTTTTAAATACTTTGTTTATAAAACAAATTAAATTATTTATTTGTGAACTATTATTTACTATTTAAACCTCACCCTAAAAGTATTGGGACACCTGTTTTTTTGAAAGTATGGGCTTCTACCAATGAAGGGGTGTTAGTGTAATAATCAAGTGTCCCAAATATTTGTCGATATAGTGTATTTATTAACGACCATGGGCTTATTTGCTATTCTTTAATTTTAATTGTAATCATTTATTTCACTAGTGTATAATAATTTTGGTCTAAAATGGTTCAAATGTCTTACTAGTTTATATAAACTTTTATATAAAGAGTGTCAAGTTTTTACTTGCACTAATAACATTATACTTGTTAAATATACTTGAATTTCTCATATGCACTGATCGGAGTATGAGATACATGTAGAGATACATGATGAAACATGCTCGTGTCTTTGCATAACAGCATTAGAACACTTCTAGTGGTCAGTCTTTTGTCTCAACATAGAACTTTCAGCAAGCAAGCAAGCAAGCAAGCAAGCAAGCAAGCAATCATGGTTTATGTACTTATTGTGCCAAGATCCATTCATAATAAGTCATGAGTCTTCTTTAACTTGTCATTTTGACTCAACTTTTTTGCTCATTTGGTTTCTCTATAAGTTGTGGTGGTAAAGTTCAACTTGGCAAGTTCATCTGGAAGTAACTTTCCTTTTGTTTGAGAAAGAAAATTGACAGCACAACCAGAATGGTGATTTAAGACCCCCCTTAAAACGATAATCAAAACATGAAAGCTGCTTTTATCACAAAGGCAAAAATCACAATATGTGTCACGTATGACTTTATTTGAAACTCCATTTCGCTGGATGTACACAATATACGATTAAGTTCTGTTATAACGGATTGGTAAAAAGCAAGTATCTGGTTTTAAACAAAATTAAAGTAATATTGCTGGCTAAACAAACTTATAAGAGAGACAAAAAATAAAAGGATCACTTATTTCTTTAAGAGAATCAAATACATAAATTACAAATCTTTACAGAGTTCCAACCTAAAAGCAACTATGTAAAAAAAAAAAAAAACAGATGTTTTGGTGCTAACATCTTTTGACCTCTTGTTTTTTCCATACCTCAGTTATATCTTATGAAATTTGTGTGTACAAAGTGTTGCATAGTTCAGGACAGTCACTTCAAAATCTATTACCTAAGCCCTGTGGCTACATTCAGTCTCAGTGGGACATAGCCTACAGAAGCATTGGTGCAGTAAACATGGTTAGTCTCTTTCTCATGTCACTGAGAATATGGGATAAACATTAGGTATTTAAATCGCTTAACCTCTCCTATATGATGATCCTGAAGTGAGACGAAACAAGAAACCAAAGACATCAATGGGTGGCAAGAACAGAAACCCTTATAAAAAGATATAATTGTTCATGTTGCACAGCAACAGTAAGAACACAAATTCCTCTGAATGGCTTTGCAACAAGTTTGATTCAAGATTCAAAAAGATAAACTGTTCATACATCTTGCCAGCAACCCACCTACTGTAGAAAGGTGGGAAGTTAAGATTCTTCATTGTAGACCTCTAAAGGCAGTTCAACGGTACAGCTTTCACCAGTCCTAGAGGTTCAGCCTCCAAAAAAAAGTCATGACTGCCAAAAAATCTATAAATAATCTTCCGCTTTTCTCTCAATCAATGGTTTCCCTTCACTGTTTTCAGACTGATGTTCAGCTGGAAGACGGTACGAAGTCACATTTCACAAAACGGTTCACACCGACATGGGGTCCTAAATGGCCTGCCTATGCCTCTGAATGCATCTCACTGTCATTAATCTGTGGGCTGTCATTGTCCCCTAAAAGCTCTGTTTCAAGGACAGATGTGTCCTCGTTGTGCAGGCCATTCTGGGAAGCACCGTCAGCCATGTTCTCCTCAGCTGCCTTCGCGTCCTCACTCAGGAGGCCGGCCTTTTCTGTGCCCGAAGCATTGGATGGTGCTGTAGTGACATAGCCAGTGCTGGTAGAGCCACTGCCACTGTGATGCGAACCTGCTTTAGCTACCATTTGTGGGTGCATCTGCTGCTGCATTTGCATTGGGATCTGCATGGGGTAGAAGTTCTGGAGGTATGGATAGGCTGGCACAGGCTGGTAGCCATTAACAGGGATGTAAAGCTGGGGTGGTACCATGGGCCTCATCTGGCCCTTCATGGGCATAAACTGAGGCTGGGGGAAGGGTGAGGCTTTCTTGGGAGTGACATAGCGAGCAGCACTGATGTTGCTGACCGGGCTTGTGCTGAGGGAGCTGGTCTGGGTGGTGTTGCTGGCTCCAGAAGTCTGCGCCGAGCTGTTGTAGTTGGACAAGCTTTCCCAGGTGCGCAAGCGTGCATGGATGTCCTTGAAGCGTGGCCGTCGTGCAGGAAACTCATTCCAGCACTCTAGCATGAGGGTGTAGACCCAGGAAGGGCAGTCATCTGGGCAAGACAGCACTTGTCTGTTGCGCACCATCTCAATCACATCTTGGTTGGAGTAGCCACAGTAGGGCTGTAGGCCATAACTGAAGATCTCCCACAGCACCACACCATAAGACCAGATATCAGAGTCTGTGCAGAACTTGCCATACATAATTGCTTCTGGGGACATCCACCGAATGGGGAAAGGACTGTTGCCCATCAGCTTGTAGTAGTCAGCAGAGTACACTTCACGGAATAGTCCAAGGTCAAGAATCTTCACATTGAGCTTGTCACAGACCAAGATATTCCGAGCGGCCAGATCTTTGTGGACCACGTGGTGACTGGACAGGTATTCCATTCCAGCTGCCACCTGGGTGACGATGTGTAGGAAGTCTGCCTGCTCAAGGGTTGACTTAACCGTTTTGTCATCATCAGAGCTGCCCACGTCAGAATGTGGGGAACGCATGACTAGGAATTCATGAAGGTCACCATGGCCAGAGTAACTGAAGATCATGCTCATGGGCTGCTCTTTGGTCACGACACCCAAAAGGCACACAATGTTGGGGTGCTGCAGTCGAGAACGGAGCATAGCCTCATGGCGGAACTCTTCTCGCAGATTTCCCTCGTCCTTGTCTTTCACCGTTTTAATGGCCACCACCTGGGTCTGCTCTCCTGGGGCGGTGCCATAGAGGTGCCCTTTGTAGACCTTTCCAAATCGGTCCTCTCCAAGCTCCTCCATAAACCGTACCGCTGACAAGTTGAGTTCTCTGAGCTTCGCCTGAAAAGGAAAGTTAATTGTTTTATTAGTAAATCAATTGATGCAGCTATATTGTTCATACAGCATGCAAAAATAGGAGAAGAGCAGCTGTTGTGTTGTCTGTTATCAAATACATCACATGTGGAGAATATTTCCTTGTGCGAAAGCAAATAAGAATTTCTTGCCTAAGTCTAGTGATACAGAATAAAGTTACTCAACATGCAGTATACCATACAATACACTTAACCTGAAAAAAGAGCAAGAGCATCCTGTGCAATCAATTTTGCCCATTTCACAAGGAAATAAAATATGTACCAAAAACAGTATAGGTTCCCTGGTGTGAGCAATACCTGATGCTTGTGCTGATTGAGAAGCGGCATCTCCATGTCCTGACTGGGAGAGGCTGTGAGTTGCCGACGTGGAGGAGTACAAACCGCTTCCTTCTGCTTGTTACGACACATGCAGACCAAGAAAAAGAGGCAGGCAATGACCAGTGGGATGGCAATACTGGGGATCAGGATGTAGAGGATCTCCTTTTTCACGTTCTCTGGGGGTTCTAGAATTGAACATATTCAGTGTAAACCATTATTAAATATTATTTTATAGGACTTTACTTATGTGACCTGTCTCAGCACTTAAATTCATAGATGAATAAAAGTGTTATGCATGCATTGCGTCAAGTAAAAGTTTTAAGTAATCATTTGTATGAGGTTCTACTAACTGCATGGATGAATGTCACAGAGATCCACTCTCACACGGGGATCAACAGTGAAGCACCACGGCCCTTCCATCTGCCCCCCAGGGTTCCTGCAGAAGTTGTGCCCTCCTCTGAGCTCCGGGTACTCCACAGATGACAAGTGATGGCTGTGCGGGTACTGGGTAGTCCATGGCTGGCAGTGGTATCCAGACTTGGTTACGCTGACAGTGCCTCTGTAATCGGCACCACTGCCATTATAGCAGCTGTTATCTGTGGGAGAATCTTTCACAAAGTTTGAAAATTAGAGGAGAGAAACATACAAAACCACTGTCCCAAACTGAGAAACTGGTCACGATATGATATTACACTCTGATGTTAATAGTATGAAACTGGACAAATACAAATAAATGAATGTAAATAAATAAATCAGACAAAATCAATACCACATTCACCACTAGAGGGCCCTCTTGACTCATTTATTTAAATAATGGAGTGTGTTTATGCTTAGCATGCGCAAAGACAATCAGTATGCTAACATATAGAATATCAATAACTTTGCAATGTGGCTGTGCAAGTCATCTTGCATCCTTAATAGATCAAGGCATCCTATGCAGGGTACTGCTTGCAAGCTCACTTCTTTGCTGTACTTCTGTTCTTTTCTCAACTGATCCAGGTAAATGGAGCTCTACCTGCGGGTTCTGGAAAGTGGGGCTTCATTGTGCAGTGGATTTTACAAAAAGCTTATTGTCAACAACCATGGACTGTGGAAGGTCCACCTACATTTCTCCAGACGGTCGACGGGCACACCAATGCGCATGCAGCTGGCGGCATCGGGGGAGCCTGGGTGGGGCAGCAGGTTGCAGTTAGGCAGCTCCAGCTGCATGAGAATGAGCGGGTTGGAGCGGGCAATGGTGTACTCTGTGCGGCACAGGTTGTCCTCCAGAGCCTCACACTCATCCCTGCAGAGCTGCCGCTGCCGTGGACCCCTGGTGCCTTCCTCACACAGTGGAAAAACATAGTGGCAGAAGGAAGGGATGGCGAACTGGGAACACTTGTCAGACAACTGGGTTGAAGTGCCGATCATGGTGAACGCAGCTAAGGAATAGAGAGAAAGTGATAAGGGTAAAGCAAGGTGAACAGGCAACATTTTATATAAAAACATCACACAACTCATTTATGTGTGACTGACCATATACTAAACTCCCCTTTAAAAAGTATTTTTTAACTGATCTACTGGGATAAGAGCAAGAAATACACTTGGACAATACAAAGAAACTTGTGTTTATCAGTTATGATTGTTTAAGTGAATAAAGTATCTCCGATAGTTCTAATGCCCTTTCAGGTTTAATGCTGAATGGCTCTGAATAATGTAATTCAGTCCTAAATGTTTTATTTATTTGTCCTAAATTCCTCTGGGTCTGAAGGACGCAAAAAGCAGCAGAAGAAAGTGGTTTCGTAACTTGAGCCTTTTCAGTTAGGGGCATTTTTCCATTGGGCTGAACACTGAACCTTTGGTTGAGAGAGATTACATGTAAATAAAAGCAATGAAATTACACAAACTCAATTTCCTGAAAGAGGAGAAGCCAAACATGACATCAACAGAGTGACTTTGGGATAAAGAATGGTAGGACCTTATTTTCTCTGACAGAGTTATTACAAAAAATCCATTTAATTTTGGTACTTCATGATAAGATTAAAGTGCAGACATTCAGTTTCACTGTTATTCCGGTCTCTTAAAGCAGAGTTACTATAGCTGACTGTGGCAGAACAGCAGGCAAAAGAAGCATCCATTTAAATCTCTAACATGGCTATTTAGAAATGCTTAAGTATCTGTAACACATGATACATCCAAAGGTCTGCCGGACCAATCCTCACCAATCATATCTAATGAAAAACACACTTAAATAAATACCTTACATACAAAATTTCTGCAGATATCTGCCATGCTTCATGTGAGAGTCCCCTACAGTCTACATGGGCGCAGCACACAGGGCACAGCACAAGTCTAATTTACAGCTGGATGATATATTGTCTACACCAGTATACAATGATATTGAAATACCTGCTGGTTTTTGTTTTTTGGTCATATTTTATGCATGTAACTCATCATGTCCAGGACCTGACAGTTAACTGCAGTGTATTTCACTTGCTGAGAGCCTCAGATTTTTTTGTAAGAACAGCTTAAAACAAAAACTAAACAGATTTAAAGCTTCCTTTCTAAAATGTGGTTTCCATCTGGTTAACATTTACAGTACTATATAAAATTCCCATTAGTGTAATTTTAAGAGAGGAAAACAACCAAAAACAGCCCAGTTACTTTTGTAAGAGATCCTTTTAGTATAACATAGCAGACCCCAGGACGGATGGTCTCAGAAACATTAATGCACTTAAATATCATCCGACGCCATGATACCATTAAAAAAATAAGTGATATTTAATTTCATATTGTCCAGTTCTATTACCAGCAACAGTTACTGCTTTCCACAGCTGTCCATTGCTGTTTCTTCAAAGGAAACGTTTCTTGCTGAAAAGTTTAGTTTTGCCTAAAACCTGCAAGGTATCTGCACTAAACGAAAAGCCCTCAAATTAAGAACAGCTTTAAACTCGGCAATTAAATTAATATGAGAATACCAGAATGGGAGCATATAATTTAAACCATCCTGAAGACAGTTAATGAGGAAAAATGCTTTTGAAGGAAAAGGCAACTTTCAGTGTTCCGAGACTGAGAGCTCAAGCAAAGTGGCCTTGCTGTCATCACTTACCCGTGATACGGTTCTCACTTTCCCCCTGCATCTGCAGAGACTCCACATAGATGCTCCTGTTCCCAATAAAGCGTGCGCAGGCGATGCCCCGGTATGGCTGACAGAAACCTTTCTCATGGGTCCTGGGAAACACAAAACAAAAATTAGGTTTAAGTGATGCATATATACACTAGACATTTAATACTACACAATAATGCCACCTGCCATCTGTAGATAATTTCTTACCAGCAAATACAGGCATTGATTCATTATTAAGATCTGGCTCATATTTAGTGCTTCTACAATGCAGTTAAGTGACTGTAAATTATGTTCTATTTGAGCCGACGGTAAATTAAGTTCTGTTTGACTCAATTATGGGTCTACAATGAGCTACACGGTCCGGCTATACTGTTGTCTTCTGAAAACTTGGTTAAATTGTCCCTATATTTATACATTACACATTACATGCATCATTTTTGCTTAAACCCCATAAAATGTAGGGTTAGTATGCAGTTATTGTTCAAGACATTTAGTAACTCCAGAAAAAGTGTCTGTAACTACCAAGCAACTTATGTAGATTTAAGGAAAGGAGGCATTATGAACATTCTGGGTTGATATTTGTTGTGTATATATATTCAGTTTATGTGTGTTCAGATCCTCAGATAATACACCATAGCATTCGTTTTTAGGGCAAGATTTGGGGATGGATATCCTGACAGAGTGAAACGTGAATGACTGAATCTAAATCCACATTCTGTTGATGTGGGAGGCAAACCTGAGCTAGACAATAAATGGACTTCCAGTTTTATAGTAACACTTAGAATAACATTGTAGTTGAGCTCAGTCTCCAAATTACAGATTTACTTTTCTTTCTTTATGGTGGGCATAGTTTAGAGTTGAACATGTACATAAGCTGCCACATCCAAAAATTGCTACAGTTGTGTGTATATAAATGGTGCCAAGGGAAACATGTCGTATGATATTTCACTCCTCATAACTGCAGCGCAGAACATCCCACATTTCTCTAGTGAAGCCTAAGGAGTCTCACTGATCTGCCCCAGTGAGAGGCCACAGAGTCGATAGCTGAAATGCTATACCTCTCTTATGAGAAACCACCATCAAATTGGCACCAGGCTGGTATTTTAATTAGACAACTCACATGAGAGGAAGTGTGCGCAGTGGAAAGCACAATAACATCCACAAGAGCATACACACACAAAACTAGGTACACTGACATTTGCCCAAAAATAGCACACGCATTCTCCAAAGCAATTACAAGATCCTTAACTAATTGGTATACAGGTGGTTGGAACGTGAAATCGAGCTGTTAAAAGCGGTTTATACACATTCAAACCACTTATATCAATTTAAAGAAAAAAATATCTGAACAGTGCCAGACTATGCATTAAATAATGCATTTGTGGCCAACCACTCAGTTGGCATACATTTAACTCATTAGCACCTTTCATTGGTTTTCCATTGTGGAGGAACTGCTGGAGAGGGGCGAGAGAGGAATAAGATACAGAAGGAGAGAGAGTCTAACAGCAAGCAGCTCCTGATAAGCTGCCATTCACAGACAACCACTTCACAGGCCTCCTCAAAACATCGAGGCACAGCCTAACCAGCCTTTACACAAGCATGTGGGACTCAAACGCTGAACCAAACGCCCGCAGGCCCTGTGGGAAGCACAAGCACCCCAGAGACGCATCATGTCTTGTGACATAACGATTTCTGGAATCTGGGACAGGGTTTTAATTTTATATTTGATTTTACTTTCTGAAAAGGAAGAGTTGGAGTTTAGTTATCGTGTAGATCAGTATTTAATATTTGATCAGAAACTGTGATGTACTTTCACAATGCAAAATCCACATCCTTTGTACACAGAGAGAACTATAACTTCATTCTTGATGGAAGGTTTTCTTATTTTGTTTTCTTTCTTCTTGCTGTAGACATAGTTTTATGTTTTTTAAAACAACCTTTTTTATGTTACAGTTAATTAGTCAATTTCCCCCCAGAACATTTGGCTCACACTATTCATATTATTCAAGGTTAGAAACCAAGTCTGACCCATCAAACTTCTGTCTGAACCCACTGGAACCTATTAATGTTATGTCTGAAATGACTGTAGCCTGTAAAAGGTCTGTCTGAACTGACCTGTAGGCCATCAAAATTCTGTCTGAACCGACTGTAGCCTATTAAAATTCTGTCTGAACCGACGGCAGTCTGGCAACTCAACCAACTGAACTTGATTGTAGACACACACAATTACATTAGAATTGTAGCCCATCAGAAATTAAACTCTAAATCTGCCTACCAGAGAGACGGGTAATAAGAAAAGTAAAAAATTAACTTAATCTGAGTATATCAAGTATTCGAAAAATGATGCTCTTTACATCAGCCACAAACAGTCAGGTCCTGTTGGGCTCTGAGAAATATTACAAGCCCTAATTCATGTGGAGCCAGCATGGTGCAGCAGACTGTGGGTTTTAGTCAGAGGAATCCAGCATAACTCACGTCGGATGTTTATTGCACTACCTATTGTTTGCTGTTATTCTCATCATACTATGATGCTAGAATCACCATCAAACTGATACTAGAAATATCCTTACAACAGGGATGATTGCTGTTCTGTACTGATCACTGCAGACTGGCCAGATATCTGGCTAGGTTTTGTGATTAAGCGATTCAGAATTGGATGTAAATTATACAGACCTATATAAACTGCGTCTTATAGCACTCTAGGGCCGCCTGTCAAAGACCTACTTAGCAGTTCAGTGGTAAGGGATTGGCAGTGACGTTTGTTTTAGCAAAAATACAGACATTTTCCAGGGCAGCATCAGTCATGCTGTACGCATTAATCCACACGAGCCTTGAGTGTACGAGCATGTGCTCCACAGAACTGTAGATGAAATCTGATAGCGGGGCTTGGTGATTCTTCTCCATCAACACAAACTGAAGGCTTTCTGCATAATCAACTCCAGAAGCCTCCATGTGAACATGATGGTGGACTTCAGAAGGTAAAAGATACCTCAAGATACTCTAACTGAAAGTGGCAGATATGACCAAGTCCACATTGCTTTGCTTTGAACGAGACTCGGCCTGTCCAGTGCCATTAAAGCCGCTCTATTGTGCCAGTCAGGAAATAGCAATGCAGAGACACGGTGGAACCACTGCCTGCTCTGGAGGCCATTTTCTTTACGAGACAACACGAGCAGATATGATCTCAAACAAGTCCAGCAAAACCCTTAAGAACCCAAATACTGGTGACCCGTCTTCTAATTTAGGGAAGGGCAATATGGCAACAATATAGTGTCACTAATACTTGGCGTCATAGTATGTAAAGTTTGTAGTGGAGGCACTAATCATATTTTAAAATTCATGGCAATTTATACCAAGCCCTACGCCAATCAGACTTTGTATCAATAATAAAGGCAGTATCTCAGAGGAAAGGCTAAACATTTTCTTCATATTGAGGTACCTTCTAGCCTGGGGAGAACACAAATATTTGAATAAGGGCTTATATGTATAGTGTTTTTTCTGCAATTCTCATTCATGTCACTCTAATCAATGGCTTGTTCAAAAATGGAAAAGTTATATGTTAGGCTAATAGGCCTTTCAAACAGGACTTCATGGATACATATTTTTAACATCTCTTGAAAATATATATTTTTGGTAAAGTCACATTGTTTTTTTGCTGTTTTTTAAAGGTGCATCTACATCTACTGGTATCTACAATGTTGTTAAAAATAAATCTCAGATTCTCAGATATTAATCAGTACTAAAATTTAGCATTGTGTTCGACATTAATTAGCACTGGCGGTTCATGGAAAATTTCATGGAAATCGCTGGCAGACTACAACAACTGTCAACAGGCATCGCAGCGAGCAGACCCAGCTACCTGGTGGACCCGATGTTTACATGACAGCTGGCTCGGGACTCATTTAAAGATGTGTGCCATTTTTTCCCGCTGTAGAGAGCCAGGTGGAGTTTTTGGGCTTTGGAGGCCCTAGGCTCTCCCCTTGGCTCTCTAAGGACAAAAAAAAGTGACACGAGTCCAGAGCCAGCTGTCATGTAAACATTGGGTCCTCCAGGTAGCCCCTTAGTTCGGCTGGGCAACAACCTAGTGCCGTGAAATTTTACACGGACCCTCAGTTCCCCCAGACCTATTGAATGCGGCTGGTGGCGAAGCTCTCCTCTGCAGAGAACTAGCATGATGGGCCCATGAGCACAATTTCAATTATTTATTAAAAAGTTCCTGTGCTTGTTTTTTCTCTCCCTGTAGTATCGAAAAGAGTATCGAGTACCATCCTTAGTATTGTTATCTAGTTTGAAATTCCGGTATCGTGACAAGCCTAGTATCTACTGGTATTAACTTTTTTTGTTGATTTTGCCAGTCGTCAGTTAATTTGACAGATCTTTTTCTACTACAGACCAGACACAGTGTTAGATATTGATATGGGTCCTCTGTCTTTTCTATTCTGAAGACTATGTCCACTCATCCTTTGTTTGTCATCCTGCTCAGCTAATTCTAGCACACTGAGCTCTAAGGTATTCTGAGATGTGCTTGTAAATTGGTAGGGTTAGCACTCTTGATTACCCTACCAGTAAATACATATACATTTTCAGCACAGACAGCATGCAACACTGCAAACACTGTGTTTCCCCAAACCAAAATGTTACCAAACTGGTGTGTTACAAATCAGCAGGTAATATTATAATCCAACATAGATGGTAATTATATGGTAATTATACTGAGAAAATGCAAGACATAGGGTCAGGCTCTGTAATGATGTAATGTAATATCGGCACTCTGTGACTGAACCTGGATCATGATCATATCATTTTTTGAGATTACTCTGCAGGAGAGAATCGTTTGTCTACATTTGCATTATCGCCTGAGATTAATTCCTACAAAACTTTTAACGTGATACCTCTAACCTCATGATATCCTTTCTCTTCCAATTATGAGGGTGAAATATGTGAATGGATAGTGTGTGTGTAGTTCAAAAGAATCCTGGTCTTTTCACATTTCATCTTACTGAAGTCTCACCGTGGCGCTTTGCCAGAGGAGCAGTCAATGGCCAAAAAGCCCGGTCCGGCCGACATCAATAATCACATATGGTTACAATTTTACTGCAGTTTAAAGTGGCTGGGAGGAATTTTCTCTCCACAAAAAAAAATGTTTGAAGACCTCAGCTTAACAAGAATTAGATTTACTTCCTATGTCTTTTGGCAAAAAATATTGCAGTGGGAAGAAATATATAAATGCCTGCATGAATATAAGATGGATTGAAGAAGTGGAGGAGTGCATATAAAATCGCTTTTGCAACTCATACACACCAGCAAACTGAGCTATCTATTAAAAGTCTAAACCATATTCTGGTCCACATCAAGTGTAGTTTGTGAAGCCCCCCTACCCTTAAAGTTCACATCAACAAACATCAGAACTGATGCGGTATCTTACAATGGACACAGCATTTGGTCCAAGATCTTTAAAGCCCTTTTCGTAAAGAGCTGTAGATATAGCATCTTTGATTTTCACCTCCTGAGCACAAAGAGGTTGTTTTTGTGGGTCTGTGAGCAGGAGAACCATCTGCTCATCTGTATCCATTTACTATGACACTTTCATTACAAAAAAAAACTTGCCTTCATGTGGCCAAGTCATTCTAAATAGTCTCAGCTCTGAAAATCCATTTACTGAGACAGTTATGCCGACGCCGATTCTTCTCACTGCAAGTGATAGAGGGGGTCTGGAACTGATATTTATGCATATTTAAGACATCTCAGATGGGGCAACTTCAAAAGAACCAAACTGCAGTGTGGCTTTGTGACTACACAAAAGGGAAAATAACATGAGTGCCTAATTTTTTGCAGGACACCCCACTCTGCCTTCTTTTCTAGCGGGTGAATGGCTCAGCAGGCTAGCTCCGAAAACCAAAACACACTCATGCCAAAGCAGTCAGACGCTACATTTTGGCTGGTGCCTTCTTTTTTATTTTCCTTTTGGAGAGTGTGGCACACAACATGTGGAGTTAGCATGGAAGCTCCAGCCGTGTCACAGCCTCTGCTGAAACCTGAGTGTGGAAACTCGCCCTCAGACTTCACGGCCTGCTCCTAAATGATGGGGCAGGAACAGAGGTGGTGTTGTGTGGCCTAGAGAAGCGCTCACACGCAGGATGGGGCTTCAGGGGCAAACTACATGTGCAGCACCCTTCACCTACAGCAATGGATAACATGTCTTTTCTTTTTTTCTCATGAAATCTCAATGATATGGACACTTTAGGGATTCAGAACTTCTAGACTGATACCAATGACTGACCATTCTGTCGTACGTGAACACACTACAGCACACAGCATGAACAGCACGAAATTCTTCCTCTCCATTTAACCCATTCACCAAGTGAAGCAGTGAGCAGCCAGGAACACAGCGCCCGGGGAGCAGTGTGTGGGGACGGTACCTTGCTCAGGGTACCTCAGCGGTGCTTAGCAGTCTTGGGCATCAGTGGAGCCACTAGCAGTCTTGGAATTCAAACCCATGACCTCATGATTCCGGGGAAAACACCCTAACCACCAGGCCACCAGATGTAGCCTTGTTGTAACTGAAAGCCATCAAAAACTGCCTTTGTGTCTAAAAACTAAGTATAATAATCATAATAATAATCCATCTATGGAGAACAGTTGTCAAATGTAATAGTAATTCCAATACTGGGCCAATAATAATAATAACAACAACAACAACAACAACAACAACAACAACAACAACAGCAGCAACAGCAACAACATTTTTCACATTTATGGGTAAATAGCCACCAATACACTGTGCATCCCTGACCTATACATACTGAGACTGATATACAGATATTAAGACCATTGATGGCCACACTTGATGTGACATGATCCTGCTTTATTTGATTCAAATTATTTATATTTGTTGGAACAAGTAACACGCATAACCAATCCCAAAGCTATTGAAGATATTGCAGCCTTCTGTGATATTACTGCAAAAAATGAAGACACTATGCACTCCCAGTTAAAAGCTTTCCTTGCCTCATCTCTAGTCTAGTTCAGCACAGCACGCACAATGTCCTCTTTCAAAAACCTTATCGGATCCTGCACCAAAGGCAGATTTCTGTTTGAAGCTGCGTGTTGTGTTGGAGCATTCTTCCTCCACAGATGGCTAAAGTAATAGAATTAAAGATCAGAAACAGGACGTCAGTGAATGGAATTGGGAGAAAACATCTGTGTACTCAATTGAAGAGGAGAGGAATAAGGCTCCCAGCAGACATGCAATCGTGATCTTACTCAGTGCCCAGTCAGACTCTGACAGAGGCCAGATGGCCTGTTGATGGAATGCCTGACCAGTACCTGAGAATCGAGTCATACAGTGGTGCGCAAAAACCTTAGACCACCTGAGAACACTTTTTATCTTTGCAGTCAGTATGCTTTCTGATAAATGCTGTAAATGTAAATGATAAGATATGAGAGGCTTAGAACACCACTGGTTTGGTTAGAACACCAGGTTCTACCTGAAGTCACATTAATGGAGTGCAACCAAACCAGGTTTGAGATGGCGACTACAAATACCACTGGGCTGGCTTGAGGAGATGTATGGACATGATTAAGCTAACATGCTTGTTGCAAAATTACACTGATTCATTGTGATAAATCATGTTAAGGGTGGTAACGCAGAAACGAAATATCCTCCCAATACTTTTGTCCTACATTCTTCCAAGTGTCAGATCTCGGCGGGGAAAGCACTCAAACACTTCAAACTCCACAGTTCAGTAGATCTCCAGGAGACCTTTCCAATGAGCCCTCATTTGTATTTTTAGTCCGAGTAGATCAAGTTTTAATCTCCGAATCACCTCGCTGCAGTGTCCCAATACTTTTAGCCCGCAACCTTCTGAGTTGCATATCTCAGCAGGGAATTTAAATTCAAATACAGGTTTACCTTTACATTTTTACCTCAAGGGTAATGCATTAAAGAGTTTAAAATGACATTAAAGTGTTCTGGGAGCATATTTGGGGGCATATTCAGGGTTTACACTATAAAAATAGGTGTTTTTAGGCATTTTGTCATTTTGTTTACCAAACACAACACGTGCTTTTGGAATGGGTGATCTATGTGTACATATATATATCAAGAAAAAGATCTGTA
The DNA here is from genome assembly GCA_037974465.1 of Brachypetersius altus. Classification (NCBI taxonomy): domain Eukaryota; kingdom Metazoa; phylum Chordata; class Actinopteri; order Characiformes; family Alestidae; genus Brachypetersius; species Brachypetersius altus. Next base: position 3,520,024 of record JBBPDB010000036.1, on the reverse strand, counting down.
CAGGTTATATTCGTCTGTTTTAAATGACTGAACTTTTTACATTTTTGTGTTTTCTGAGCATCTATTTCACCCATAAATGGCCTTAGGCCTGACGCATACAGAGTTGCAGCAGAGTTCTGTATTCCTGCTGAAGTGGACGCTAGGCTTAGATACCCCACAGTCATGCTGCATTTATATTCAGCAATGCCAAGACCAAGTGCAAGGCGTGTTGTAAAGCGTAGAAGCAAATAATCAAGGCCTGTGCCAAGAAACCAAAGGCGAAGAATGCATTCTGTAAACGGACCACAGGATAAGCTGAGAATACTTAGCATGATATTTCCTAGAAGACTTTAAAGTTGTAGGAAACAAGCAGTTGCGAAAGAGCCATTAAACGCTCCACAAACTAGCGGGCTAATTGCTGTGAATCTCTATAAAGACCAGGAGGCCATGCGTACTAAAAAGCTTTGGCTTTATGAAAGATTTAGGATGGGATGGTGCTGCAGGGGCTGTCCTTGAAGCATCAGAGCAACTTTATTTCAGTAGGACATTCCAGTTCACGCTGACCAGTCAGTGATTCACAAATGGAAGGCTTTAATTGTGGGCCACTGACATCTTTCACCACAAGATGGCGATAATTACCCCCAAAATGAGACTTCTGACCAATGTGGGGATAAAAAGAGGAACACTTTCCCCTGCCACATGGGCTGGAGTGAGCCATGGGATTTCCAAATAAAACAGGAGCCAAAGTGGAAGAAGCCAATGACATCCTTACTAAGCGGTGCACTAGGTTTCCAGGCTGGTTTTACGAGTTACGGTCATTTTTATGCAATGTCAGGACATTGTAAACATGCCAGGGAGCGAATGGCATTGTAGATGAGCTCTGTTTTTCCTGTACAATGTACAAAAAACGTGGGCGCACACACAGGGCCATAAGCAGCTGGCTCTCTGCAGGGCAGTGGTGATTCAGGGGAAAAAGGCAATAGATAGTCAGACAAAAGCATTCCGGCAGAAAGGAATTTACAGCACTGCTCTAAACTGTTCTAATCAGTCCCGGTGACCTGAGACTACCAACTGGAGCTGCCTGGGGATGTTAGATATAATGGAAATAGCACTTATCACCAACACACACACATCAGTGCTTCTTTCATTTTATCAGTTGCCTTGTGTGTGTATCCCAGTGTGCACATGTAAGTGGGAATCCAGTGTTTGCAAATTGTGTAAATTCAGTTTTTTGGCCAAAAATGCTAATTGTAGTGGTTGAAGACCAACTCTTGAACACAGTGACCGTCAGTAAGGCAGCACCAAAGTAAGTGTGAGTATTTAAATGCCAGAGAGAATTTAGGGCTACATGGTATAATATAAACACTCAACGTTAACAGGGGTGTTAAAAGTCTGGAGCCGCCAGAAGAAATGCTTGTTTTCTCTTTTCTAATTTGATATATTTTTGTTACTGCTACACCATGGTACAGCATGCACACTTGGAAAGGAATCCGAGATCAAATCTAACCTACCTGTACTAAAGTGTTTTCATTTCACTAATGTGCGTAATGTGGAATATTTACCAAGAAATAATGCAGAATATTGAACATTACATCCAATATCTTTTATGGGTTTTATTTAAACATTTTTCCAGGTTTAAATGTTAAAAATGAAGATTTTTAAAGTGGACTCCACTGTACCACAGAACCAGAAAATCGAGGTTCTATTAATAGACAGACTGATAGGCCAAAACGTCTCTCTGATAAAATATGAAGCCCATTTTTATATGATCAGTAATATGAAGTGTACCAATTCTGTCTTTCAAAAGCACAACTGGATGAAAATGGCTTAAATATGGTGCTCTAACAGGTTTATAAATGTTCTACACACACACATCCCATTTATTAAAAATGGTTCTCTAAAGATCCGGTCACTGAAGGATTCTTTAGCTGACCGGAACGGTTCTTCTTCAGCTTTGCTCCACAATGCAATTTGTGGGCCCCTTATTTTTAAGGGTGTATTTAGAGCTCGCTGAATGTCCTCTCAGACGTGGTAGTATTTATTTAAAAGTTGGGAAAGGGACAATTAGGACTTGTGCTTTCTTGTCCCAGCTGAGGGTGACTGCCAGCTCACTGGTTCTCAGGGAAATGAAGGCAAAGCCTGCACGGAGTGAGAAAGGCTCTTTGTTGCTGATGGAGCTTGAGGTCCAGCTCCAGCCTCGGCCGCACACAGCAGCTACGGAGGTCCTTTCACTGCGCCTTGGTCTCATTCTCCACGGCTTTCATGGCCAAACCAAACAAGTGCGGTGCTGAGGCAAAGGAGGCGGATGACGAAGACAGACAAAATATGAAATAAAGGAAGAAGAAGAGGTGAGAAACATAGTGAAAACTTAAGGAGCTTTGGGAGACCGATGCCCATAAAGCTGAGCTCTAAGAAGAAAAAAAAAATATCCAGGAACAAAAGGAGTGATGTCATGATGTTTGCTCAACTGCACATTTCTGAATAAGCTTCCTGCCCTTGACTCAGCATGGCTTTTAATCTCTCCTCAAAGTGCTTTGAATGGGGTTATCGCTGTTTTGCATTTCCCTTTTCAAGTTCATACTAAAACCTGCTTAAACAAACAGCAATAAGACAACAAAATCATTACTACTCTCACTTATTAACGTTCCTTTTTTCAGAGATCAGTTGTGTGAGATGACGACAGATCCAGGTGTCTGGAGACGCCTGGTCATCCCTGACTGGAAATGTGATGAATCAGCTCTTTAATAGAGAGATTCCTCCTCTAGAGAGACACATGCTGGTGTTAAAGTGTGACTAATTCACCACAGGATTGTGCATTTAGGTGTATGTAAGAAGTAAAAAGGTCGATGCACACTGCACATCAAAAGTTTGGGGACTCCTCATCACAAAGCGGCTGTGCGCTAATTCTTCATTCAGTTCATCAAAGTGTTGTCCATGGTATAAAAGCGGGTTTAAATGACGATCTGACAGTTTTTCAAACTATTGTTAAAGCACATATGGCAACATATTTTTGGCCCAAACAGCTGAAAGGTTAGAGCACAAAGATAAAAACAAAGACAATCTCATTTAAAGTAGAGATTAAAACCTGGTCTAATGAAGACAACCTTCAATCTTGTGGTGGCCTAGTGGTTATGGAGTTGCCCCTGCGATCAGAAGCTTGTAGGTCTGAATCCTGCTAGTGGCACCACTTAGGTGAGCAGACACCGTCCCCACACACTGCTCCCAGGCCTCCCCTCCGTGGGTGGTAGGCCACTTCACTTGGTCAATAAGTTCAATGCAGGGAGAGAATCTCACATCGTTCAAACTGTGTGCTGTGCTGAGGTGTGTTCACATTTGATAATAAGGGGCCACCTTACTTTAAAACACACTAATTTTGTGTGGATTTAGACAAGTTTTGATGATTGCCCTGCTGGAAGATCTGGCCACGGCATAGTTTTTTATTTTTTTTTATTCATGAGGTCACGTATCTTATCATGGCAGACCCCAAAACATCCCAGATCCTCCCACTGTGTAGGCTCTTTACTATTCAGGGTGTACAACCCCCCCCATGCCAAACCCACCTTCAGTGTGGCCAGAAACCTTAGTTTTGAACCCAGTTCCAGTCAAAGTTCCAGTAGCGCTCCAGGTTCTCCAGGCACTTATGTTTTTGATTAGATGAAAGAATTTCATCCATAAGAATTTCGAGGGGTGCCAATAATTGTAAAAATAATTGACATGTGGTTTAGTTTAAAACCATATTTTATGATAAGGCTTTTGGTTCCTTAGATGAGATTTCTCTCATATTTTCAGTGTGAGATTGAGCTAATTAACCACAGACTTTTTTTTTTCTTCATGACCCACCCTCATCTTTATCAAGGGTGCAAATAATGAAGTAGCGGACTGTTAACCATTCAAAATTTGGAACAAATATATTCATAAAATAACCAAGGGTGACATTGACTAAATGTAATAAAAACAATAATGAATAAAGGCAGAAAGCAAGAATAAAGAAAGAACAATTGTAATATAAAAAAACATCCAATTAAAAGATGTTATTGACATTTTATCACCAAATTAAAAACAAACTTACGCATCATCTGGGCCATGGGTTGGCGACTGGCCTGTAAAAAAGAGAAGAAGAAAAAGAAAAGAGAAGATCACACACAAGCACACCTGCATTTTAAGTAATTCAACAGAACAACTAGATCTGAAGCCGACCGTCTCCATCTGTTTTCAAATACCGCATCTGTCTTAGTCAAGCAAGACGCAGACTGCAGGGGCATGCAAGTGAAAAAAAAAAAGTCTCTGTGTCCTGCTAGAACTTCAAGAGCCATTTGGCAACCCTCCACTGCCCTCTCAGAGAGAAAATGACCAGGGCTTTCATCGTGAAGGCACCATAATGCAACCCTGCATCACATGTAGCATCTGATCCGAGACAGAAAGATGAACTGCTCGTGTCAGGACGAACTCTTTCATCCTCTGTAGTCTGTACAGTCTGAGCTCCCCTTTGAAAGCCACCTAATGTTTTCACTAGGCCTAATCTGCCGCTCCAGTGCAGGGAAAATAACAACGTTATTACGTTAAGATGACTTTGCTGGGAGGCAGGAGGCGTACTTTCACTGGAGCGTGCTCCTAAAGCTGTCAGGAACATGGTGTAATATACGGGAATCTGCTTCTACTGGAGATTTTACCATGTGCACACAATAGAGTTTTTCGCCCTCTTAAAGGCCCAGTTTGGCTAAAACAGTGGGAAGTTGTTTCTAAAGTGGAGCCCTAATGGACAGACTCAGAGATTTATACCAGTGCCCTACCATAAATCCAATGCGATGCCCAGCAGAGATTTTGTGCACATGGTTCTGAACACAGTGCTGCTTTAGTTCAGCCTATGGGCCAATAGGCTCCCAGTATAATAACCTAAAACAAGCAGACAGGAAAGAAAACACTGGACCTATGATGTTGACGTTCAACAGTGCTGAGCAGAATACGGTTATTGTGACCTGAAATGCGATGGGCTAAAAGAACATTTTATAGCTGGGCAGCGGAGTCTGAGAGACCTTTGTATTGGCATCCCGACCACAGGAATTCTGAAGGGAAAACTTTTGCTCGTTCGACAGCATCATCATTCATTGCCATTTTTTCCTCTGAAGTGCATTATTGATTCAGCTTACCTTTACCTTGTACCCTAACCCTAACCCTAACAATAGCGTTACAAATCGCCGGGAAGACTAAGACATTGCATATCTGTATGGATGAGTGTCAAGTCCTGATACCAGCATCAAATCATGGTAGATCACTTTTCAGCGAGAAGAAAAAATGAATCTGCTCCAGTTCTACAAATCTACCCTGAACTAGCACACTCACATTTTGTGTGGTCATGTTGTTAGCAGTGTATTTCTTCCTGGGGGGGGGGGGGGGGGGGGTTAGTAGATTTGAATAGAATCTACTAGTTTGATTAGAACTATGGTCTGATTTTTTTTTTTGTAAAAAAAACAAACAAACAAAAAAAAAACTAAGCACAAGATCAGAATCGGAATCAGAATTGGTGAAAAAGAAAGGTGGAATCGACCCAGCTCTCATTCTACGGACATGCTTAAAAACGCATCAATGTAAAAACTCAGCAACATCCATTAACCCCTAGAAGTATTACAGACAATACTATCACTGCTTTACATTCAATTTATGTTGCATGATTTATACTATTTATATAATTAATAACATAATTAGCACCAATGCTTTACGTTCACAATCTATTCACATTCTGTATCATCAGGTTTTAGTTTCTGTTAGGTTGTCAAGGAAAATGGAGAAAAAAAACATTACATTACTTTACATTCATTTGGCAGGCGCATTTGTCCAAAGTGTGCCAAACTACACACAAAAATAAGTATCACATTCAAACACTAACAAAACAAATAAAAATGGGGCACTGAAAGATAAAAATCCACCATTTCCACAGTATTTCTCCTCCTGTTTAATGAGCAATAAGTGAAAAGCAATTCAATGAAATACAAAACCACTGTGGGGGGCCAGTGATCGTTAATGCAGACCTATGAGCTCTTACCTAGTCGCACATAGAGCACGCCGGTGGCAGAGATGACTTTGAAAGCGCTGGAGGCGACACACTGGTAGTAGCCCGTGTCTGTGGTGTCCAGATCCTGGATGCGGAGTTTAGAGCCGAACTCTGTTTTGCGGATGGAGATGCGGCCCTGCTCCTGCACCACGGGGGCGTCGTTCTTCAGCCAGCGGATGGTGGGCCGCGGGTGGCCTTCTACCTTACAGTGAAGCGTTGCCGTCTGGCCCTGCATGACAGTCATGTTGCTCGGCGGCTCCACAAACTTCAGGTAGTTGCCTGAGGATGAGGGTAAAAAGGGCATAGATCAAGACCCTGAATGTCAATGCAGGCTTTAAGAGCCACACACACACATCCCATGACAAGCCTAAACGTTTCTAATGTTAGACGATCCTGTAGGCACCACACAGAGCATGACTGTGTTTAAGGGGTGAAAATCCAGGACTTAGTGTTTGGACTCTATTTGATTTTAATAATTTTTTTACACATTCTCAAATTCCACCAAGATGAATATAGCGGTATGTAAAAGTTTTAACACCCTTAGTCAAGTTACATGTTCTCCTGATTTTCTGTGTGAAAATAGGTTAAAAACATCTACATGATATTCATGCCATATTCTAATCACACTATGAATGTCCACGCACTTAATTTATCGGGCAACAAAAAATATACATAAAAGAAAAAATGTGCCTTTACTGTTGTGTCTGCCACATTTGATCTTTCATGTTTCATCCCAGATTTACTTTTTGCGTGTAAAAGACCACAAAAAAACCCGAAAAAAAACAATAAATCTGTCATAATTTAACATGCCAGAATCGATGCACCCCTAATTTGTGAACTTATAACATCTGTGAATTCTGTTTGCAAGTCTGTGTTTCTCCCCTCTCTCTCTTTCAGACGTTATTAATGCCTAAAAGTCTCAGATTGAGCAGTCAGTCAGAAGTCAGTGGCCACAGTGCTGACCCTGTTTTTGTGGGTCTGATCGCTCACAAACGTCTGAACTCAGAAAGAGCCTGATCCGTTACATCTGGATCACGTAACTGCAGTTTTTTTTTCTTCAGCCTCTGAAACAAACACTTTCCTATGAGCAGCCTCAGCCTGATGGCTGCAGGGTGAACGAGGAGCATCAGAGAAGGTTCTGTTGGTTTTGGCAGACCTACAGTACTGTTTTTTTTTTTATAGATTGTGCTCATTGTTAGAGCTCTCTGACGACTATGACAAACAAGGAATGGACAAAACGGATGACCTGCGGGAAGAGAATGGCCACAGTAACTTGACTCAGAGCCTTTTGTGTTTTCTGTAAAACACTATAGCAATTACTCTTTTAGGAAAGAGTGTCACTGGTCATTAATCAAGAAACGCATGGATGAAGGGAGTGGGTTCAGTACATTCAAAAGAATTTCAGAAATTCAGAAATTGAATAGAAATTCAGTAAAAGCGCCCTTTACAGGGAGATTGCAAGTTTAATCATTGGGGGTGCCATAGTCCTCCATAGCTGAGAGCCCAAGAGAGGATAACTGCGAAAGTGTAAGTGTAAAGTGTCCATTTGTCATATATGAACAAACAACAGCACAGTGTGAACAGCTCAAAATTGTTCTGATTGTTTAACTGATGCATCAGGTGAAGCAATGGGCAGCCAGGAAAACAGAGCCTGGAGAGCAGTGTGTGGGGACAATACCTTGCTCAAGGGCACCTCGGTGGCAGCACTAGCAGTTCTGAGATACAAACCCGCAACTTTCTGATCGCAACTCCCTAACCACTAGGCCAGCAGCTGCCCCCGACTTTGCAAATGATGTAGGATGTCCGTAATGCTGCATGTAATATACCGTGATCACTTAAATCAGACAATCCATCAAGTAAGAAACAATATAATCGCAAATTTCATCTGAGACTTACTGTCCGAGACCACAGGATCTGTAGCTGCTTAGCTTGACGCCTTTTTGAGAGGCTGTTCAGGCGGACATCAAACTTCACATCAGATTTGAGTGATTTCTCTTACATCTGAAACCTGATGCCGTAGTTTGCAAAGGGCCAAAAAGTCCACCAAAACAGAGGCAGTATAGGCATAAATTCTGCCTGCTACAGCAGCACACAGTGCTGTTTAACCAGTGCAGTTCAACAGCCAAGCTGCTAGAACAACCTAATCAACGTTAGGGCAGTAAATGTGGTATTGCTGAAGGATATTGCAGCACGTGTTTTACTAGGCAGAGGCCTAGCCCAACTTTTTTGCTGACCTATTACGTCAAGTGTCTGAAATCTGTTTTCGCAGTTCACATAAAAAAAAGAGAGAAGCTGTGGTTGTACAGTCGAAGCTTTAGCATTCAGGAGATTCTTGAGCCGGTGCCGGTCACAGCTTTCTCCTACTGCTCACAGAAGAGTGAGAGATGACACATCAGTGCAGAGCTGAGGAATGCTACATGTGAGAGGGAGGGAAAGAGGGAATAAGACAGAGAGAAAGAGAGAGACAGAGCGAGAGAGAGACAGAGACAGAAAGAGAGACAGAGAGAGAGACAGAGACCGAAAGAGAGACAGAGAGAGAGACAGAGACAGAAAGAGAGAGACAGAAAGAGAGAGAGAGAGACAAAGAGAGAGAGAGAGAGAGAGAGACAGAAAGAGAGAGAGAGAGACAGACAGACAGAGACAGAAAGAGAGAAAAAGAGAGAGAGACAGACAAAGACAGAAAGAGAGAGAAAGAAAGAGAGACAGAGAAAGAAAGAGAGAGACAGAGACAGAGAGAGAGAAAGAAAGAGAGAGAGACAGAGACAGAAAGAGAGAGAGACAGAGACAGAAAGAGAGAGACAGACAGAGACAGGAAAGAATGAGAGTGTAAATGAAATAGTGAGAGGAAGGAAAAAGGAAGAGGACAGGAAGAATTAGAAAAAAAGAGAAAAAGAGTGAGAGACAGAGAGTGACAGAAATATTGACAGAGAAAGTTAGTATGTGTTAGAGAGCGAGCAAGAGAGTGAGACCAAGGGATGGATGGATGACAAGCTCTGGTCAGTCTCAGTGTGTGAAAGGTGTGACCTCAGAGCGTATGAGGAGCCAGACAAAGCTCAAATAAACACACTCTCAGACCTGAGCGCCAGAGCTCCGGCTTATCACCCAGACACGAGGCCCACTCTGCCACTCAGAGCCTTTCCCACCAGCCCCCAGCCCAGTGCAAACTGACCTCATGTCTGTCCACCCTGCGGCTGGCCTTACCCACAAGGCAAAGCATGAGGCTGACAAAAACAATAACCATAAATGGTAGTCTTCTTGCCAGGGCTGCACAATATATATGTATATCATGTGTTAATGTTTACGGTGACTTATACTTTTGAAATACTAAATCACTTCAAGCTACAGTTTTTGTCCTGTGAGTTGTGAGCACCTTGACCAACCACTGTTCTAGAGAAGTGTTTCTGTGGGAGCTGTGATGAACACATGCATTCATGGAATCCAGAAGAGGTCAAAATAAAACAGTCCAATCTATTGGCCAAACTGTTGTGCATTATCCAGCTCAAAGCCAGTATTTTTCCACACTGTGCAGCTTCACCTCAAATTTACCAGTCAAGCTTCAACCGCTTAAAAAGGTCTAAATCCTACCGCTTCAGTCCATTTCAGTTCTAATGAAAGCGGATGCTCTTTACACCGCTGCCAGTCACACTTTCGACAAAGGAAGTGGAACCCAGGCTCAATGTGCATAAATCCTTTAATGGCTGTGTTTACCTGAGTTCCAGAAAGGATAAGGAGGGAGGGGAAAAAAATCACTAATGTCTTGATAACAGGTGAGTGTTGACAGGGTGTGCATCATTTTAACCCAGAGGATCCACATCTTAGGACAAAGAATAAAAAAGTGAGAGAGAGGGAGGGAGGGAGAGGGAATAAAGCGAGTGAAAAACAAAACAGGAGAGAGAGAGACAGAGACAGACAGACAAAGAGATAGAGAAAGAGAAACAGACGGTAGGAAAGAGAGAAAGACAGCAATAAAGCAAAATACAGCAATATATATTA